>VZTJ01003574.1:4124033-4264323 GCA_013397795.1 Orthonyx spaldingii
TTTTTTGAGTGTTTTCCTACAAACTTCTTTGTTCTTGCTTGTTGGTCTCAAAATCACTCACTGTGGAATAATTTTCCAGCTGACATTCAGTCAAACTGTTGTCCTAGTGACGTGCTCTGTTTACTGAGCAAATTGGGAACTCAAGGCATTTTCTCCTCTTGGGCTAACACAGATATCCCGCTGTTCTTTGCTTGGTTTTTCTCTGAGCTCCATTCCCCCTTACCCTCCATCATTCTCTCAAAAATTCATGTCAATACTTTATAAATAAAGTGTTTTAGCTTCTGATTCTCCTTCTGAGTTTCCAGAATTCACAACGTGGCAGCCTCATAATGCTTTTGTATGTCTGATGCTTGTTCTTCTGTAATGATATTTAATGTTTATTGCCAATGCAATCCAGGTGATTTGCCTTGTTAGTAGAAAGTGGAAAAAAGCACCTTTCTCATTAGAGCTCTTAAAAAGCTCTGCATACAGCTGTCTGATGTGTTAATCATCGTTGCTTATGAAGAAAGGAAATACATTAACAGAGAAAGTTTGTTTCTACAGAAGCTGTATGAAAATGCATAATAATAATTCACTGTTAATTTCGGAAGGAGGTGGGCAGCTTTGTAACTGGAAAGGAGCCAGGGAGTGACAAGAGAGATTAAAGTATGACAGTCTAAATTAATATTGAGAAAGAGATTAAAATATGGGTATGTAAATGAATATTGCTCAGAGAAATGTGACTGTTCATTTTCACACACTAAAGCAAAGTTATGCAGGCAGAATGCATCGGTGTACACAAACAAGTCACTGTGTGAAACAGAGTGATCCAAGTCAAGTGCTGACTGTAAAGACATTTTTATGAGTTGCCATTTGTCTGCTATTGAAGCCATCTTTTTAATTTCCTATCTACTCCCTTAGAAGTTTCTGGTGCAGTGTGAATCCAGGTTGATAAAGCCAGTCAGGAAAAATGGACACGAGGCCAAGGGACCCCGTGGGGTGTGTGTGCACAAGTCCCTTCTCCAGAGGGAATGGCTGCAGCAGGAATAGCCTGGTCTGGACACAGAAGTTATGGTTATGAACTTCATGGCACAGATTTCACTGTCAGGAACTGTAATCCAGGAGCTGCTTGAAAGAAAAGCTGATCTCATGCTAATGCAGAGGAATGTTCCTGCCTGTGTTTGAGTTTGCTGGTCTGTGTGTCATTAGCTCTGAAGGTGTGAAGATACCATGCCATAAAGTGGATCTGTGCTGTCATTCCATAACCTGTGGCAGGTCATAGAAGGTTATGGTATTTAAATTCATTACCTCACTAATCCAAGATGCTTTTTCTCTTAAATGCTAAAATTATTATGCAAGATCTGATGCAAAGTCAATTGCAGTAAATAGCAAAACAAGTATGTGTGCATGTGTATACATACAGCTGCATATGTGTAAGCTACATACATTTTTAATAAACATCAAATTCAGACATCTTCTGTGTCTTTTATCTCCCTGAGTCTGAGGACAAATCCAAGGAGAACTGGGACAACTGTACAATCAGTTTCTGCACAGCAAGGGGCAGAGCTGAAAGCCTCAGCTTTTGCAGAGCTTGGATCTTTTTTCTTCTTTACTCTTTGCTAATGGCATTGATTTGCAACTTATTAGCCCCAGCTGCCTCCTCTTCCTTTAATCTTGATAAAGTAAAAGCTGTCTGGGGGCTCCGGGCTGGCCACGGACGCACCATTTTCTAATGGTTTTGTGTGGGAAAACTGTCCATAACTGTCAGTGCTGCAAACACTCCTTTAAAATCCTGTAAGCCAGAGAGCCCCGGGCAGGTTTCCACAGCTGTGCTATCTCCTCTCATTGTTTTTGTGACACTGAGACTGCCTGACCCACTGTGTTTTGCTGCCAGGGCCAACTCTGCAATATGTGTGTTCGGCGACACAGGTGGTTGCCCAGGGCAAGAAGATATTA
Organism: Orthonyx spaldingii; assembly: GCA_013397795.1. Lineage (NCBI taxonomy): Eukaryota > Metazoa > Chordata > Aves > Passeriformes > Orthonychidae > Orthonyx > Orthonyx spaldingii. The sequence continues at coordinate 4,125,969 of VZTJ01003574.1, forward strand.
AAAGCAGCAGTAATTGTTTCATTGCCTAAATGGCTTCAAGAGACTGTTTCAGTTTTCTTCTGATAGCAGGAGCCCCAGAACAAGGCACTGGCCTGTTTAGCCCTTTGGGTTTACAAGGCAAAATAGAAATTTGGCTCGGAAGGTTTGTGGCTGGAAGCCTCCAGTTACTTCCATGTGTTTCCTGAGCCCTTTATGGCCTCCAAGGACTTTTATATCTTGGGACTTTCTGTGTCTCAGAAATTCCAACTCATGCAGATTTAATGTAAATAGGCACTCACAATTGGAAAGTTTTCTGCAGAAGAGTGCATCAAAACTTTTCACCCGTGGAAAATATTTATATTTAATTTTCCTATTCCTTTCCCTGAAGTGTCCCAGACACTCCCAATAATATGCAGCATTTTTTCTACTTATACAAATCCTTCCCCATGTATTTAGCTGACTTGCTCTTTATCTGGTGTACAACAATTATTCCCTGTGACAGGTCCAGCTCCCATGTATCTACTGAGAGAGAAATGGTTCCCACCTATGGAGTCCAGAAGGTCTCACTGGAGTTTATCACAATCCAGTCTCAAGACAATTTTCTTCTGTCTTGCGTTTAGCCTTTGGCCCTTAGGCTCAGATCATATTTCTTCCAATAAAATAATATTCTTGCTATAGTTCCTTGGGAGGATTGACATCCTCTTCAAGAGTGAGCCCTACGTTCCTTCCCAAATGCAGTTTTTGGAACTGGATGTTGTATCTTGGATATACCAAGTTGTGGTCTATTCTCGTGATGCTCTGAGAGAAAGGGTATGTCTCCAACTCTTCCAGTCCTTTTCCTTCTTCCCATGGTAAATGTGGGTAACCAAGCAAATGTTATTTTATTGTTTTCTCTTCAGTACAAGTTATTTTTGAAGTCCACAGTTCTGCCTGGGAGATGCTTTGAAGAATTTCAAAGCACAGTGTTAACTTAGGAAGGGCCCATTGATTTTCCTTGGATTAGACTTTTTTTTTTATTATTTTCCCTTAAGTATGATGGTGTCTTAATTAAGAATAGCCAATCAAACTGTGGATTGATCCAGCCATCCAAGTGATGAGATGCTGAAACCTGAAGAAGACAATTTCCCTTTCAACAGTTTTAGCAGATTTGATTGCTCATCATTGCGGCAGCCATGACCAGGTAATTGTGTTTGTGTCACACTACCCTCTAACACCTCATCAGGTGTCAAAAGCTCACATTTGTGCTCTGCTCTGCTGTTAAGTTTCTGTAGACTATGTAGAAATTTGTAGGTAATTCACAGAAAATTGACAAAGTAGTATTGAAAAAAATCAATGTGGTATCAAAATAAGTGGGGTGAAAGCGACTGTGTTCCCTGTGATATTTTCATTTTTAATTGCAAGTCCTTTGTTATATTTAAATGGAATTGAGGCTGAATTTCCCATTTGTCATGTCACAGTGCTGTAAAATCCAAGATGCTTTTGAAGAGCTGAGCTCTAGTTCATTCAAGTAGTGCAGAGTTCGGTTATCTCTTACTCGAATTCTTTTATCAAGAGGTTATAAGGAGTTGACAGCTAGTAGGGCCTCTGTAAGATCAAGCTGGAAAGCTGGTTTTTCATTCCAGATGTGGTCTTGAACTGCACTTATATGTGTTTAAAGCAGCCTGGTAAGAAAAGGTTACACTTGACAATTCTGAGTCAAATTTGAACCTTAACACCAGAAGTTCAAGTGGTTAATGCTGGGTTTGTTTGACTATGTTAGGATTTAGTTTGCAGCTTTAACACGCTGGGTATTTCACTTCCAGGAGAAAAGGAAGATCAGATTTCAGTTCATGGAGAGAAGTGTTTTGAATCAGCTATTTAAATGTCTTAGGCAGAGTGCTAAATGTTTAATAGAGGAAGCTAGTCAGGACTAGCTGGGATAGCTGAGCTAACCGAGAATGCTTGGGGCACACATGCAAATGTGCAGATGAATCTGAAAGAGGAAATACAGAATCTTCTTAGTGTTTTTTCTTTGTTATTCATTTGGCATTGGTCAGTTGGGTTTGACTGGGAAAATGAAATATTATTTTTCATTTGCCCATTTTGTTTGGGGGGTGTGTGTGGGGGAGAATTAATTTAGAAGCTGTCAGCTGCATTCCTGGATCTTCTAATGCTTCCTCTGAGACATTACTGTGATATGTGCAATAGTTAAGACAGAATCCCAAGTTTCTGACAATAATTTCTTATCTGTTATAGTTAATGAAGCTGTTTAGGTACATCTGTTTCATGTCTACAGATGTAAGTGAAATAATTAGGGGAAAAAGTAATCTATTTACATTGCTAGTTTCTAAGCATCAAAAACAAAACAGAGCAACAATTAATTTGTAATTCCATTATCTCTAACAGACTTTAAAAAGCAGGACATGAAACCTGGTCATAAAGACTCTAATGGAGACTCGTGATTTCCCATCATCAGATCTTTGTGGCTTTCAGAAAGGCGTTTTCCTTTAAAGGAGACATTTTTCTTCTCTTTCAGTCTTTCAAAGTCTAAACCCAGAGAATTTCAAGAACTCCCAGGAAACCTGTCCTCAGTAAAACAGTAAACAAAGAGTATTTTGAATTCTGCTTAAAACCTGGAGTTAATGTGATACACTTGAATTCATACAAGTATGGACTCAATAAGGGATATCTAGTTAATACACTTTAGGTCCACTTGTAATGATATAAACAGAGATCTCTGTAGGAAGATAAATATTTTGTAAGATATAGGAAGGTCAAGAATTTTATTTTCCACTGATAGAAATTTTCTTGGCAGAAAACCCCCAGATTTTATTTAAAAGAAAGAAAGCTTTAAAAACTTGAGTTTATGAGAACTCAGAGGGGCATTGTTTAAGTCCAGTTTTTAACCATGAAATCCTTTTGACATATGGCAGTCATTACGTATTTGCATCTATCTCAGAGAATTTTTTCTAATAGAAGATACTTAAAAGTTTCGCATTTAACATATTTTTCAATAAACACTTGAGAACTTCTTAACAGTAAACAATGATCTTAAACTGCCTTGCCAAGCATGTAAATGATCTACAACTTCTAATACACCGAGATTGTTGCATATTTTCAGCCCTGCTGTTGGGACCTCTAGGCAATGCTGTTTCAGATTAGGATAAACCATGAATTTCTTAACTGTTTCACTTGAGAGAAGAAGGCTTTATCGTTCTGATATTCATGGCAGAAAACCCGGAAATTTGTCCTGCCCATTCCTTTCCAAATACAGTAACCCTATCTTCATTAGCATCTGACAGATTTAAGATTAGTGGAGGATACCCCGATTCAAAAAAATGAAATACTCTGAGTAAAATAAACAGGAAAACCCCCTCTATGTTTTATACTGCTTTCCCTGCCTGTCCAGCTTTTGCCTCAGTCTTACACAAGAAGAAAAATCCCTTGTAGTGTGGCAGGCACAGAGAGGAAAGATATGGCCTCATGAAAGGGAAGACTGACACATTTTTCCCCCTGTCCTGTTGTAGCTATCAATAGAAATATTCATGCAACATTCTTGGAAATGTTCTTCCTTTCATATAGTTCTACTGGTAAAGCTGGCTATGAACAGGAAGGGCATACAAGATTCAGCTTTTTTATGTTTTAGAGAATGAAATGAATTTTTTTTTTTTTTTTTGGACAACATTTTCATGGCTTAAGTATACAGCAGTTTTTATGAAGAAAAGATACAACCATACATTATTGCAGGCAGTGCCTCAGAACTGATTGCAGAAAAAGGCAACTTGGTGCATATTTGTGTTTGTGACAAGGCAGCTGACCAGCAGCCACGTTTGCTGTTTAAGAGTGAGCACAAGCAAGGACAGCACAGGCTGAAAGCTGAGGCAGTTATAGACAAGGGAACAGGGAGGGAAGTTGATTCCCTGAGTAAATTCTGCAAAATGGGAAAACAAAAACACAATTTACCCACTGAGCTGGGTTTGGTCTTGATTCAACAGAGATTTCCTCTGGAATTCTTCTACCGTATTGTCCTCTTTTTATAGCTTGGGAGATGAAAATGCAGAGAGCTCACGATGTGAATCCTTTGAGATTCTGCGTTTGTGTTTCAATCAGGAAGTAAGAGTAGTCTGCTGCTTGACCTGACTGGGCTGTAAATACTTTGCCCCAGAACTGCTACATTGATCAAATCAGGAAATAAAACTGAGGAGCTCAGGTTTCAGTCAGTTGTGTGCAAGCAATGTGAAGATACGGCTCCAAAGAATTTCACCTATCAGCTGCATGTTCAGCCCATTGAACTGCGGCGTCCTGAGAGAAGATCATTTAAATCAACACAGAATAAGAAAACAAGTGTAAAATCTCCTCTATCTCACAAGTGCTGGTAGAGTCTTATCCGTTTTTAATGGAAACAACAGCATTATAGGTGCAGGCATCTTTTCCATATCTTTAGTGAATTTTAGCTGGAGTGTATAAAATCCTTCATCCAAAGTATCTGTTATTTTAAAGTCAGGGCTATAAGTAAAGAAGCTGATTTGAAAAATAGTTCTTAAAGTATGTCCATTTATCATGCTTATCAGAAGTCCCATTTTCTCTCTGAGAAATCTTGAATGGTGCCTGTAAGCCCTGAAGTGTAATATCCTAAAAAGTCTGCTTTCTGGAAGAAGAGAGTATTAAACTAATCTTAAAGCCTTAACATAAGTAAGTAACTGTGGAACGTTGCAAAATACTCCCAAAAAACCTCGTGGCCCATTTGTTACTGAACTTGTAGAAACATAAATTTATATTACCAGCACTGTCTTCTGGAAGACATTTGCAACTCATATGAATGAAAAAACAGGCGCTTATCAAACAGACAATGCTTTAACATATCAGTAGATCAGGGTTTGGGTTATTTAATGGCTGAATAATCACTGAAGAAGCACAATCACAGTATTCATGAAGAAGCAAAGAGAAAGCAAATGGATAAAAAATTTATCTATCATTCTTTGTTTCAGTCTTTAGAGACTGCTGGACTCCACATCTGTTTCTTCTCCATAGTTTTATCATGATGGATATTTTCTGCTTATAGGGATCTAGGTCCTTTTAAATCCTTCCATTTTGTGTTTCTCTTCCTACTTACTTTTTTTCTATGAGTTTTGAAAAACAATCCTAAAACAAACACCAATCCCAAAAAACCACCAAACACTGTTATTATACGGAAGAAGAAAAAGAGCTCAGTGAATCTTTTTGGAGTTCCCATAGAGTCTGCTGCCATTAGAACCAGAAAGATCAGTTTGCCACTACTGTAGGAGGTGTGTGCATACATGTATTTGTATATGTTACAGTTCTGGAAACAGGTATGCTGTAAAGAGCATTATTTTCCTCATGCAGGTGTTGATAAGCAACGTGTCATCCAAGCACATCCTTACTTTCTGGTTCTGATTACACCCTCTGAACCCAGCCTATACCTATGCACTGGGGTGCCATAATTCATGCAATATTATGGGCCACATATATTTCAAGCTGGCTTCTCAAGTGACAGCATAACTCTTTTGAGTCTCCTGGTCCAGTCTTCAACAGAGAATGTAAATCCTTGTCTCCTGATGAATTTGAAGAGTGTGGCAGCATTCCCTCTGTCCGTGCACTGCACAATAATGCTCCCTACACTTCATTCCGTCTCTGCTCCCTACTGTCTCTGCAGTGTCTAATGTATGGGCTGGGGAGTAGAATTAGGAAAGAAAATCTATTGAGAAGCCTCAAATGACAGCATTTTTTTCAGTCCTCTTTGCTTTCACTTGGTGTTTTTCAAGGATTTGTTGGGGACAATTACCTTCAGTTCCTGTTTATACATTACATTATGTGCTTTTTAGCACTTGTGCCCTACTTGAAGTGGCTTGGCAGGACCATTCAAAAGTAATTGAATTCCATGGTGCACTTTAAAACTATCTTCTTGAATGCAGTATAGAGTATAATACTTCATATGTCAATTCATCTTTCCTTTAATTTCAGGGAAAGAAAAGACATTGGTTTTATCTCGAGGCTTGACTTTAACAAAACGCTATTTTTCCTTCTGTTTCTCTGGAGTTTGCTGGTAACTGGATTGGAAAGGACCAATGACACCTACTTAGAGCAACCTGAGCAGGGAATAAAAGTACATATGGGTCTGGTTCTGTGATCCACTGCAAGCATTGTGTGTTTGAAGTGGCCACTGGTGGCTGGAACTTCATCGTTTCTGGGCTTCAGCAACTTAGAGTTTGGGGGTTTTTAGCAGGGTTTTAAATCACGTGTTACCCTCTTGGCTGTTCTTAAGATCTGCAGCCCTGTGCTAACTTCTTCAGCTGCAGTGAATTTAACCTCTTGGTTAACACAGTTGCAAGAAGAAATGCTGTGTATATCTGTGCTGCTGCCAGGTTTTCACCCTTTTTCACCTATACTGTTCTCAGACACTGACAGTTCTTAAACGGATTTGAGACCATCATTATTCTTTCTTTTTATTCAGTTGTCTCAGGTTAATAAATGACCTTTTACCTTTACTGAGGAATTTCCCCATATGTCTGCTCAAAGAATTTCCTTGGATGATTCTCTGTGGATTTCAAACCATGTTTTGTAGAAGTGAATTATGATTGGATTAGAAAGGCGTAAATCTTCCTGAGTTTTCAGGAGATTATTTCCTGGATTTCCAAAGTTAGCAGTATGTCATTCTATCTTCACCCATGCCATGGGCCCTGTATCTCTGGTCCAGGTGGAATTGGTTTCTGTCTGGTTGAAATTAATTTGCTTTAAGTTGGAGTTCTTAAATTTTAGCAATCAAGGGCAACTGAGATCATGCAAATATAAACAAATGGCTTTTGAACACAACTGTTAAAGTGATTCAGAAAACTCACTGCTGAGAAAACATAGTCTGGCTGATTTTCTGTCTGTAGAAGGCAGCTCTCTATCGGGTGAGATCTATTTGATCCAGTGGAATACAGTGAAACCTCCAGAGCTTAAGCTACTATTTGACAGCAAATCAACTTTTTCGTTATTGTGAAAGGTTTATGAGATATTTCATGTTGCTTGTTTTATCAGTTTGTTATAAAGAGAAATGTATTGTCTTCAAAATTCTCTTGAAATATAGCAAATATTTCTGATTATTTTTCTGTTGAGAAAAATAATAGATGTTGCCCAGTGAAATATTAGCTTAAACATGTTTCTTTGAAAACTGAAATTAATAGTCTCGTAAGCTTTTTTGTATTCAATGAATTCAAAAAGATTCCAGTTTCAGTGCACCTCTGCTGAAATGAAGAACAACACGTGAAGAGCACCTGCAGGGTCCTGTCAGTACATAAGGGTCTGAAATGTCAGGAACGTATTACTGGGAGAAACAAGTGTTAGAGATGCCAGGTTCACACTGCAGATGCTTCCTAATTCGAGGAAATCAAATATTAGAGCTGCTTCCTAAGTAAAGCCTCTAAGCTCCTATTTTCACATGAGTGTCCCCAAGGAGCACTGGGTACGTTTCCCTGCCCTGAGCCAGTGCTGGGCAGCTGCTACAAGTGCTTCTATGAGGAGTGAGTGGAGCTCTTGATCACTTCTGATTGAAAGCTGGCACTTTGCACAAGTAGAATTTTGCCAACTCAAAATGTTTGTAGCTGGTGCTACCTGCATCACCCACTGTACTTTTAAATATCGTCTCCATTCTCAGTCATCACCCCCTGCTGCAATCTCAGTAAGCCTGAAGGGCATTTCCTCGCCAAGTCGACTGTCAGGTGGGACTCCGGGAGCTTCCTTCTGCCTTCTTATCCTGTTAACCTGTACCTGAGCCTGCTGGGAAGGGCTGTGTGTAGGGGAACTCTCGTTGGCTTGGTTGTACTGCTGTAATTATATCAGTTGTAATTACACCAGCCTGGCCAGTATAGCTCCCCTTTTAGGATATATTTAGTATGAGGTACAGATATCTTTTTCTCCTCACACAGCTTTCATAGTGACATAAACTAAACCAGAGATAAGCACTCATAGTCCTTATATGAATGTGGAAATAGAGAGTTATATTTATATCCCAATTATAACAGTTATAATTAAGCCACTATAGCTATGCTGGTAAATTTCCCAGTGTAGTGAAGCCCTTAATTAGGAAGCAGAGTCTGAAAGGTTTGCAGTTGGCTGATGCCACCCAGCTCTAAAACAACACCGTGTCCAATTCAGCCAGCAGCAGTTTGTGCCTGGTTCAGTGTGGGGTAAGTCTGAGGTCAGAGGGGGACCTTTATGGGCTGCAATGTTTTCCTAATATAAATGAAAGTGTAGCTGTAGATTGAAGTGGAGGATTGGAGGGGAAAGAGGCGATGTTGCCAACCTGGCATTTCCCCACCCTTTTAAAAAATGCTTTTTCAGGATTTTTTGGGGTCAGATTTGTGCCCAGCAAAGAGCTTAATTGTTTCTGATGTGGACCAGGAGCCTTTGCCTCTTCCAGATAAGGCGGTTGCAGTGCAGCTTTGATTAGAGCAGAGCTCCAGCAGAACAGACTGATAAACAAGGATGTCTCCTAGTTAATAGAGGCTGGTGCAATAGCACGAGGTCCTGCTGCTTTGTAATCCACAGCTATTAACTCCAGGCTGAATTTAAAAGGACACTAGTTTTGATTTAGAAATCTCCAAACAGCTTTGGATTATCCTGTATGCTAGAACGACTTTCCAGTGTCATACTTGTGTAGTTAAAAGGAGCACAAGCATCCCCTTTCACTCTAAAGAGAGGAGACAGGTGTCTATAAACCCTTTGTTAATGTCATCCCTTCCTAGAAAAGCCTCAATGTGCTGACTGATCTTCAGGGCATTTTGCAAAATGCATCCTTTTCTATTAATTTTAGAGGTTATGTGTTATGATGGTAATTGGAGCTCTGTGAGGGTTGGAAGGTGGGGGAGTTTACCACAGGCTCAATCACTGGTTGTTAAGGAAGGATGTGAATATTTAAATCTTGTCTGGGTAGTTTAGAAGGTACAGAAAGATTTTCAGTAAGTGTTCATTCTTTGTGACAATTTCTATAAATATTTAAACACATACTGTCAGATGCACTGATAACCTTTGCCCTCAGAATTGTTTATATTTTAATTGTACATAGAATAGTTTAATAAACTGTATATATAAATTATATACACTTAGAGAGCTAGCTGTTATGGGAAACACCCTTTGATTTTTTTCATAGTAGCAAATAAATCTCTGTTCAGGAACAAACATTGTACTAAGCATGGAAAAATTGCTAGAGGGCTTGGTTATTTTTGGAACTCTAATCCTGATTTTCTAACATTCGATTTTGGCCACCGAAAGTAGTGTAAAATATCCATAAAGCTTTACTCTCTATAGAGAGACCAAAAGAAGTGACTAAATCTCCTGAATTACTGAACACATTCAGAAGAGAAGGACTTCTAATCACATTTCAGCCAGCGCTGCAGACAGCAAGTACTGAATTGGGGAAATCAGATAGAAACTGCAGCAACATTTGTAGAATAAATCTGGAGCTGACAAACAGGCACACGCACACCTCGTGCTGATTCAGAGACATGTGCCAGTGAGGAATTACTGAGATTGATGCAAATGCTTTGATTGAGCTTTGTCTTGCATTCCCAGCTCCTGCAGTGAGCAGTGCCAGGCAGTGGCTGGGCAGTGTCTGCACCCAGCATTTCTGCAGGGAGCAGTCTGGCACGGCCGTGCATGCGTGCCCTGTGCTGCTCTGCAGGGACAGCGTGCTGGGCTTCATTCTACAGCTACAAGTTCACCTTTCTCACACTTCCAGCTTTCCTCACACTTCCAGCTTTCCTCACACTTCCACCTTTCCTCACTAAAAGCAGGGTCCAGTTCCGACTCCCTTTGCAAAGGCAAGGAAAGCTGAAGGTAGAAGTTTGGCTGCTGTGAGACAGTATAGAGTTAGTCTGATAGCTTTTTAAAGTGCTTCAGGATCCCTTGGGATGAGATGTGCTATATAACTTTCAATCATTATGTTTTAAACTGTTCATGTCAAGATGCCTGCTTAAGTTTTTGGCACAGAGAGACAGGACTTGTTGAACCCAAGCTGGAGACCTGTGTAAAAGCAAAACCAAGGGGCTTTAATGAAGTTCTCCCAAGGCTCAGCAGCTTGAAGAGCTTCTTAGAGAAGTGTGCACTGCCAGGCTGTTTTTTTTCCCAAGCCCTTACAGCTCTGGTAATATGGTTTGAAATGAAAATAAAATACAGAAGCTTAGTTAATGTATGCCACTTCCTTTGCTGTGTTTAACACACGGGCTGAGTCCTGAACTCACTTGGTCATTTTGGTGATTGGCCAATTATGTATAATAGACTGTACACTTTGGCTTTTTACTTCCTGTTTCATTCTGAAAAAAACAATTACAGTACCTCTCCAAGAAGCAATTGTAGTCTTTTTAAATGTCACGGCATATTAAACATGCTTGTATTTTGGCAATTGTCACAATGCATTACTGCTTAAAAAATAATTTATGTACATTACAGATAAAAGACACAATAGATTTTGAGGAAAGACTTTATGCCACAGAAATAAGTGATGGCAGTTGTGCAACAGTATGGGTAGCTGTTAAATTGTATTAAGATGTGGTTAACATTTTTGGACAAAAAATTTTAGTATGGTTTTGTTGTAACCTTTTGCTTTCCATGGAAAATATTTTTTCCTTGAGGGGAAAAAACCAACATCTTTTCCTAAAAAAAGAAAAATAATTTAAAATCCAAACATGTTTGCTTTGAACTGACATTATGAAACAAAACAAGCAGCTTCTGTTCCACTTAAGGTGTGTGGTTCTGAATTTAATGTATAAATGTTTATTAGCATGGAACAAGCTATCTTTTTGTTGCCTACCTGTTCTTTTATTTTTTTCTTACTTGAGAACTGCAAAGCTACATAAAGTTTTAAGTGTATATAAATAGCATCATGTTTCAATAGGGAAATATAATTCAGATCTGCCTGATTGTTAACACTGGGAAAAGCAGATGAAGAATGAGATTTTCCTGAAAGAAAACACTGTCTCAGTTCAATAAGTTTCCCCCTTCGTATTGCAGTGTAGCAGTCAGTGGCCCTGATCCAACAGGCACTGAACTAGGTTTGCCCAGATTCTTATACAGCTCCATAAGCTTTGGTAGAAGAGCTTTGTTGCTAAAAATTAAGCAGATGCATAAATGGCTCCTGGAGCAGAGCCGAGCTTAGCAAGGGGCTTTACCCCCTGGCAGGGCAGTGCTGCACAGGCCCAGCTCTGAGGATGTTTGCACAATGTGTTCCAGAGCCACACTCAGCCACTCATGTGTCCTTCGACTTCAATATGGGCTCGTTTGGGATTCTTTGTTCCAAAATGTGGATTTGAATACAAATGACACAGAACACAAGCCAACAGAGGAACCTCTTTCTGTCTCAAACTATTAAATGCCTAAGCATCTTCAATTAAAAAAAAAAACTAAACCAGGGACCTGACACACACTGACTGGAGCTGTAAAAGTCATGTGCTTATGTGGTTTTATTTATTTTTCACATGTGTGTAATTGAACACTACCAAAGGAAACCCACAATAAAATACAGTGGGACATCAGCATTAACATCTGCCTGCCCTGTGCTGTTCAATGGAGGCAAACAAATTCCTCCTTTTCCAGCACTATCCCTTACACTCTGCTTTTCTCTTAAGGGAAGCAAGTGGGCGTGGGCCAGGCTTTGGCCATCGTGCTCTTGGTTCATGTAAGGTACAGAGGCCTGGTTCAGGGGGTGCTTTCAGCTAATCTGCTCGGACAGACACCCCTGTGATTTGTGTGCCCTGTCTCATCTAGAATCCCAGATCAAAGGGAAAGGCAGGCTGGTAATGTCAGAGCACACAGCTCCCTGACTCTGGAAGTGAAGAACAGCACCTTGAGCTGCAGCCTTAAAGGGAATCTGCCATAAATCCTGCTGTGGCATTAGAGCAGGATAGGTGAAAGCCACCCACTGTGCTTGGCTTGTAGCTGCCACCTGGCTTTTAGAAAACATGTTCACTTGTTTTTCTAAGATACTTTGGAGGTCTCTGTTATAGCACCATGTCGTTCTGTACTCTTATAAAACCAGTGACTTGAATACTTTTTGCTGGAAACTGAGAATATTTGATGACATGCACATTTATGTCAGGGGAATGACAAGCATTAGTGGCAGTAGCCAGGACTTTCAGTCAAGAAAGGGAGAAGCTCAATTCCATTCCAAGGCCTGGTGCATTATTTGGGCCTTGTGGTTGGACCAAAATTCTGCCAAACCATAGGAAAGTGGCAAAACACTCAACAATCAGCATTAGGTAACAAAATTGACATGGTTTAAGGGATATTGGTGGGTCCTGGGTGTGGAGACAAATTTCCGTCCCCATTTCCATTGAATTAAAGCATTTGGGAAAAGAGGCCGAGTGCCTGAATGAAGACAGAATTATGGAGAAAGCAGTAAATGTTGGCCTGAGGGGAGCTGGTCAGTGAGCCTGTACTGTCAGAGAGGTGCTCAGCAGGCAATGCCTGTCCTCAGAAATTAGAAATCTTGGCAACAAGGATTTAAGGCTGCAGGAAGAAGGTGTAAGCTCACCATGCTACAGTTTGCATCTCTTTGGTAGGAAAATCTTTGCTCACGCTGCAAGAGATCTCCTCAGTGTGGGGCTGAGGCAGGGGGTGGGCAGAGGTGGCTGCTCCAGAACTTTCCCCATCCTCTCCCTTGCCTAAAATCCTACACAAGTTTTGCTTGGGAGAGAGGAGCTAGACAAGAAGAAGACCAGAAATATTTCTACTGGGAAAAATTATGCTGGAAGTAGGCTGAAACAAGCCAACATCTTGATTCTTTGAAGCCCTTTCAGCTTTGCATTAGCCACAAGGAGGAATGGTTATTTAGCTACCCTCAGCACTGCAGTTGAGTGAATGAAGTAGTTGCTCTGGGGAGTCCCTTGGGTGTCTCAGCGACTTTCCTTGTGTGACCATCACAGGCATTTTCTGTAATCCCAAAGATGTTGCAGGACCATCAGTCAGAAAGGAACCCTAATGCTGGAAGTCGTGGTGGACTCCAAATGGTTTCAGTGGTGCCTCGGACAAGAAACTGTTAAGCTTGGGAGGTTTGGGTCCTTTCAGAAAAGAAATGTGTAAAGATGGTTCCTGCAGGAATTGCCACACTGTAGTGACTTGGTTAAACAATGAAAACAGACGGGCTTTTGTTGTGGCTGCTTTGGAACAGATAATACTCAAATGATTAATGAGTTACTGGAGCACCAGTAAAGACCTAACTATTATTCTGCACGGCATTCATGAACTGCATGAACATGGCTCTTTGGCTGGAGGAAAACTCCAAAGTCAGAGCTTTGGGAAGCTAAAGCACATAAAAATCTTCCACTGTTTTGTGTCTCCAGGAAGCACATAGCAATGTGAAACATCCACCACATGTTTAAATTGTGTAGGCTTATTTATACATGTGTGTGTGTGTGTATTTATAGGGAGAGAGAGGGTGAAATAGAACTATGTGATTCTACTGTTTTAAAGCTGTTTGCAGATATTCTATAGCATTTTTGCAAAAGGAATGTCTAGAATGAAATGAACACCCAAAGATTAAAAAAAAAAAAAATCAAGTAAATCAGGTTGTCAGATATCATGCTGGTCTAAAAACTCAATCTACAAGAAGTAATGGAGGAACTGGACCATGAAAGCCAAGAAATGGGGCCTGAAAATAAACTTGATTGAGAAGATAATGCTCAAGACATACAAAGGAAGACTGATTAGCATAGACGAGAACATCCGTGAACAAGCAGAGGAATAAATCTCACATAGACAGCTGCTCAGATCAGATCAGAACATATTTAAAAGATGAAAGACAACATAAGGAGCAATTTCTCATTTAGACTGGAGAGGAAGGCCTCCAACTGATGTATTCCTTCTATAAATGGCTTTTGGCCAAGACACAAAGCTTCGTCCACAAGAAAATATGGTAGTTGGTTTGCTTTTATCCTGAAAATCTGTAGACAGACCATGACAGGGATTCCATTATGAGAGAAGGACACAAATGATGAATAAAACAAACTTAATTTAAAAATACATTTAAAAACAGAATAGGTAATAGGTTTGGGGCACGAGGGTGGGAATGAAATTTTGACTGATAACTTATGCACATGTGAGGCAAATGCCCCCTAAACATCATAGTAAATCTCTACTGGTATTTTTTTATTATTTTTTTTTTTTTTTAGCAGAAAGGCCTTCAACCAATACAAATTGTGGAAGCATCACTTGAGTGCAGATTGCTGATGTTTATTAATTTATTAACTATTGTGATGAGGGTGTAGGAGTGAGAGGAAGTCTCTAGATGAAGGGCCATTCTGCCAAAAAACTGAAATGCATCACCTCTGCTCTGAAAGACAAAAACAAGCCCGGAAGAAAGGTGACAGTTACATAGGCTACAAGTAAGTACATAAGATACAGACAGAGTTAGCTTAAAGAGCATTTTATTTTATTTTTTAATTGACAATAGAGGCTTAGAGGAAGAGGAAGGAGAAAGACCTGAACTTGCCACCTGCATTTTACCCCAGGTAAGTAAACACACATTTTTTTGTCCCAAGAGAAATGACTGAGGAGAGGTGGAAGACGTAATTTGTCTAATGCCTTGTTTTCATTGTTGTGCAGCCTTTTGGTGAGTCTAAGTCCAGAGGGACACTGCCATGGCCTGGTCTCACAATCTGGATGTGCCTGGAGACGTGCATGGTTGGGTATTTTCAGTCAGGCCCAGGCAGTCACTGCTGCTGCTATTTTTGCCCTGACTCCTCTCTAATCACTCAACACATTTTAAAGCAAGGTATAATGATAGACTATGTTGCCAAGACAGAAAAATCAACAGAGGGAATATGAAAAGAAATGAAAATTCAAAATGTATCTGGAAGGGAAATATAACGGACAAAAAAACTTTTGATAAAGGTTGTTCTACAAACTTGGCAATGTCTCTGCTATAAGTAAATATGACTGTCTGCCTGCCTTGCTTTATGTTCAATACATCCAAAATTGGGGGTGTGTGGAGGAAATACAAGGAAGTCTGTTCTCCTGGTGTAGCCAGATGAGTTTTCAGGCCTAATCCATTCTGAAATTAAAATTAGCTCAAATGCTTCGATTCTACCAGGAAGTTTAAAATGGAGAATTTCCTTCATAAATATGGATAAGAAGAAGACAACTTTTTGGATATTCTACACAGTGACTTCCACTAGAAAAATAAAAGCATCTTTCTCTTTTCCCATCAGTTTACCAATGCTCTCACTGAATTTCAGGTATTATTTTATACATGACTGAAGTTAGAACTCCCTGTTGTTACCTAGGAAGTATCTGTGGATTTATCGTTGTAATTTTAGTGGTAACCATTGAATCTGCTTATATGGCAGCCAAGGACAAAATGTCATTAACTTGAGCACTGCTGAATCAAAGGTGAGAAGTAGTGAAACATCTTTGACATAAACAAGTTAGGAAACACCTTAATTTAGCACTCCCCTTATAAGGAGTGAAAGTCCCAGTCCAAACCAAACTGACACAAGTAGAACAACTTGTATTTCTGATATCAAAGTGGTTTTGTTGCTACTGCAAATCATGGTGAATTAAGCATAATCCAGCTATGCTTCTCTGTCTTTCATTGTAAATACTGTCTTTCCATCTCCACTGAGGGGTGGAATATTTTTTTTTTTTATTATTATTGATAAATAGTAGTATTTAGAATACCTAAAAATGTTTTCTGGCAAATAAATTCCATTGTAATGGCAAAAACTAAGTCCCCTACTGAATCTAGTACTCCATCTACCAAAGCACTGTAGAAGATACAATATGTGACTTTCTGGAAACAGACCACTGGTAATTAGTAAAACTTCATTATTTATGCTTGGAAAACGTACACTGCATCTACATTAGGAAGCCACTTGCTCAGCAGGACAAGGTCTGTACCTGCAGGGCACCTCACATCCCAAGGGTCACCCACCAGCAGCTCCTGTGCTTTGCTGGGGCTTCCCAACCCCTCATCCCTTTGAGGATCTCACAGAGCTCAGGTTCCTGCACAGCCTCAGGTGCAGCCCAGCCAAGCAAGTGAGGGGGTCACACCCACAGGTGCGGATTTGATCCTCAACAAGTGCCACTATCAGGGCACAAAACAGCTCCTCTTTCTGTTTGTGCTGCTGTTAGACTAAAAAAGAAGAAAAAATTGTAGTGTGAAATATATCTTGGATGTTACTTGCCAGTTCCTCATGAATAAACTGCACTTCCTCTGTTTGAATTACAAAGTGCTATAACATAATATGGGAGATTGATGGATTGCACTGAAACTATGTGAAAAAGAAGAAAAGGCTGCAGTTTGCAAGCTATGTAGGAGGTCCATACTAAGTCAACATGGCAGCTCTTAGATTTTATATATAGGATTTCATAAACAATATATCAGTTTGTTTCAAGTGATGTAATCAGAATTATTTTGCTTCAAACCGATCTGATTTACTAATACTGACTAGCACTAGAGAAATAACAGCATTTCAAACTGAATGTTTCAGATGACATTGATTTTGGATGTTATTCTAGGAACTCGAAAATTTGACAATTAGCCAAAGTGACTTTTTAGATCCACCTGAATATATCACGTGAATTATGCTTTTCATGGCTTGGCTGATGCAGGGGTAAAATGTGGGGGTGTTTCCCAGTAAATGCAATTAACACCCTCCTTTTTGGCACAAATGGCAATGGCAAAACCCAGGCAATTTGTACAGCTTTGAGTGTTCAGGGTATTAATTTCTTTAAAAAAACTTCTCTATTTCACCATAGTACCAGCTAAACTTTAACCTCAGGACTGTCCTTTTGATTTCTTTGTTTAACAGAAATGTATATATAAAGAAATAATAATAATAGTAGTAACTATTATCACACCTCTAATATTGAAAAAGGGCTTTTGGAGAGGAGGCTCAGTTGTTGAAGATACTTTTGATACTTGGAAGTATATCCTGAAAGCCTGTTAAAGCTGTTTCTTTAAAATCAAATACATAGTAAGTCCCTCTTTTGTACCTGTGAACTCGGTGATAACCACTATCAGCACATCAATATCATTAAATCTAAGTAATATAATTAAATCTAATGTTATTGAGACTAAACATAGGTAAATAGTTCACATTCTTAGCTATGACATATCTACTCTTCCCCAGGTCCTCCCATTAAAAAGCTGCAGGACAGAACAGGAATAATCTCCTGATCCTCTTTCACTGTTGGGATTTCTTAGCTGCGTCTTAGCTCAGGCACACAAATATTGAGGATCTTCCATTGACTGGGAAGAGTAACTCTTAAGTGGGCACACACAGGAAGAGTTTTATAGGGTGGAAAATGCTTAACTGACTTATCCTAAAATCTGGGTAAAGACCCATGTGGCTACAGGGATACAAATTCCAGGTTAACACACTTCTGAAGATCTTAGAGGTAAGGAGGACAAAGTGCCAGAATAAAGTCAAATACCTCTACAAACAGTGAAGTTTATGGGAGTGTTTACTGCGGTCATTTTTTCCAGATTCAGTCTTATTCGAGATCTCATGCTTTATTTTCCTGTGTAAACTGATTTTTAAAGTGCCATGTTAAAATATTTCTGCTAAGTGTAAGGGGGTTAGATTGGTTTCTTCAGCTGCTTCATGTATTTGTTTCAGCTTGAAACAAGAAAACTAAATGGCTGCAATTCCAGTACCTACTATGCACCTACATCTTGTTATGGAAAGTCATCCTCAGGTAATACCTGTGCCCATATAAAATAATACAAGTTAAGGCAAAAAGGAAAAACGTATATAAAATAGCAACAGCATGTGAGACCAATTACATTACAGCCAAAAATAATACTTTTTGGCATGTTATGCTTAAAGTATGTTCTGTTAATGTTCCTTGGATATAGGTGGATTTCGATTTACACTTAGAAATATTTCTATTTGAGAACTATTAGGAAAATATTTTGAAATTACAATTTGAAAGCATGTGGGATGAGTTACCTCCCACAATTGTGTGAACTACTGTATAGTAGAGCTGCATTAGCTTCCCTGCAACTAATGAACCACGTCATTAATTACAGACATTCAAAATAAAAATTAGTCCAAGGCAAGACAAATATTTGCTATAAATAAAAGGGTCCAAGAACTACAGAGTAGCCATTTTATTCTAAACCAATTGTGTTTAATTTTTATGCTCTTTCTCCTCATATTTAATTTGAAGCACATTAACTTGATTTCATATGTCAAATCTGACAGCTGTATGTGTACCCACAATGACACTTCCATCAAGGACCAGGACCACTGGAAAATGTTCAGTGCAAGTGTTGACTATGTTTAAAGACGTGTTTATTAAACTCACATGACTTGTTTTCAGGATAGGTTTCTCTTGGAAATACCTAGGAGGCTTCTTTCCAAAGACTTCCCTTTGGTTCTCTCACTGGCAAAACCACCTTCAGCTTCAACCAGAGCATGGGGCTGGTCAGTCACTGCATCCCCTCAGCTGCCAGCTGGATGGGAGGAGGAGCCCCTGACCTCTCTCTCCTCACCCACTGCAGTAAATGGGACCTGGTGGGTCCCACCAGCTGTGTGACATCTGTACAGGGCTGCTTCTCAGTCTTCAGCAGGAGCTGGGGTCCTGCAAGTCTCTGCAAGGCTGAACCACTGCCCTGGTGTCGAGGTACAGCAAAACACAGCACGGGTCCTGGAAATTCAGCTGGGGACAAAAGCTGAGTGCTGCTGTTGGGTTTGGTTAAAGGTGCTGGGGTGGAACATCCACAGAGCTCCCTTGGGCACATCAGACAGGGCCTGGCTGTTGCCTCAGTGCTGGATGCTGCAGCTGCACAAGCCACCATTCCCATCCTGCCTTCAGGAAACAAGTACCAAAGGTGTTTCTTTTCTTCCTCATTTCGTGTTGCCACTTGGCTGCTGTGTCTGGCTCAGTGGCAGAGCAGGCCAAACCAGTAGCATTTCCATATGAATCTTGCTGTGGAGGAGAGTTTTCCTTGCCAGGCTCTAAAGGGAAGCCCTCTCCAGTCCCCCATCCTGCAGGGAGAGCAGTGGCTGTCGAAGGTGAGGGCACTCACACATACACCTGACCTGCAGCTTCTCCCCAGGGCCAAGTTCTCTTCACTGCCACCCTATGAGTATTCTGCTTGTACGTCTACGATTTTGTATAAGGTTATTTTTGCTTGGTTTAGGTGATGTATTTATTTTTTAGCAGATAATATACAGTCCTAAACAACATAACAGCATTTTCTTCTGTGAACTCGTTATAATGGTTTGTGTCAGTCACATGATGTTACATTATTGCTGGTTACATCATTGAATATTTTATATTAAGCACAATGAAAATATTTGCCCTCCACTTTCTTTTCTTTTTCCTCTTTGAACCACATCATTACCTCTCCAAAAGCCAGGCATGAGGGTAGGCAGATGCACTGACCAAAGAGCAAGCAAGAAGATTCCTCAATGAAACAGCCACATAAAAGTTCCCTTAACATCCACCCCCATGTTTGTAACTAGAGTGTTTGGCATAATAAAGATAACAGCAGTAGATAAGTAGTTTATCTACATATATTGCCAAGAACAAAAGAGGATGATAAAGTATTGCTGCTTCAGGAATCCAGAAAGTGCCACATTTCAACCAGGTTCTGCATTATTTTGAGTCAGCCTGTTATGTTCACAGGGATTTTTAACAAAAATATGAAGAACAAGAAGAGGAATTGAGTGGAAGCAAATAGCTCAAGCAGGTTTACTGGAATGTGGGAAAGTTGCTAGAAGTCATATTAAAATCAACAAAAGCATTCAATACTTGTCTTGGAGAAAAAGGTTGTGTTTAAGAGAAAGGGTCAGCTGTTAAAAGAAATATTTGGGCAATATGAAAAATTACAAATCTTTTCATCAGGAATTTGGGACTGAATGCATGAGGGTGTACAGACTTAACAGTGACAACTTCTACAGCTGAACAATGCTTTTGCAATGAAATCCTGGCTCCATTCAAATCAATGGCAAAATTCCCATCCGCTTCAATGGAGCCAGGATTTCATGTGTATCTGTCTTTTTTCATTCTTCCTTGATATTTGTATCCCAACTATCTGGCAGACCATTGTCTGCACAGGTCAAAATTAAAGCTTTCTATCCATATGTGTCAGGCTTACTGTCTGTTTTCTCACAAAAAGAAAAAAAAGGATGGAAAAATGTGACGCATACTTGCAGTGCTGCATCGTTCACTTCATTGCTCAGAGTAAAGAGAATTGTTTGCTGCATCTGCTAGGAGGACAAAATTTGAAGACAAAAGCTAAATGCTGCCTGTGTGTAATTCCTAAATCCAAGGCTTTTAAAGAGCTCTTATTTTCAGCTCTACATGTATAAAGTTTCGGATATGGGTGTCACGGGATTTGAGCAGAGGCAGAATTACCTCAATGCTGTCTCCTCTTAAAAATGCTTCCTGAATATGGAAAAGTATTGCATGGGCAGGAAGGAAGGTGACTTTCATCAAACAAATCTGTCATGCAGTGAGACTATTTAACTCATCAAACAAACCCTGGTATTTGTGCCTCTGAATATAAGCATTAACCTAGAAAAATGAGAGAGATTAATGAAAATTCAAATTGAGAGAATGAAAATAAGAGATAAACTACTGCTTTGCAGATGAATGAATTTTTGAAAATGCTTAAATCCACAGAGCTTGTCAAAATGCACCAAGAAGTGCCCTGGTAAGTGAGAAATGACACATAGACAGTAATAAATGTGAATGGGGAGCTTTGTGTTCCCCCAGTGCACTATTTGTACACTACAAAAGCTTTAAAAGAATTGTAATTCTGCACTCACAGTTGCTTAACTTGGGGAAAATACAGGCAGCCTGCAAAGTGGCTGTATCTATCCTGCTTTAAAGCCCATCTGAGAGTACATGGACATTGCAAACAAGAACGTCACAAATATAATGGGGAGCCTTGCAAAAGCATGGAAATATTCAGACAAGTGAAAATCAAAGCAAGTTAGAAAAGAGGCAATAAATCAGCTGACTTTAGTTTGTGGATGGTGTCATGGTAGATGAAACCAGGACCCATGGTAGATAAAATACACACGGTAATACACGTGCACCTATCAAAGACAAAGGAATATGTCAATAGTGAGTGAATCCCACATCAGAAATGATGATTACATAGCAGTGATCTCCAGAAAGAATTCAGCTCCAGGCTAGATACAGAGTGAATCCAAGAACACAGCAGTTTTGTACAGAGTCAGTGAACAAGGACATGTTCATAGGTCTGACATCCTCCAGTCTCTTAACTCTCCTTGTTGCTGTTATCCCAGACAGAGTCGATGAAGTTAGATCAGAAACATTGTTGTGTCATTAACTTACTGGTCAGCTGATCTGATAAAATATATTTCAAATAAATATGCACATAAATTCTCAGTTTGGCCATAGTTGAATCTTGCACAATCCATGACATCGAGGTTATGCAGTCCATCCTTTTTGGAGGGGTGCATGAGTGTGGTATTTCCTCTGCAAGTGCTGTTGGAAATGCTTGTGAGTACATCGTTAATCTTCAATGGCCAGTGGTCATTTCTGGAGCTGCATCAGCAAATACTTCTGCTAGCAGTGTCTTTCTGCAGTATATTAGTGTAAATTAAACCCACTTGGGAAGTGCAAACAGCAGGGTTGATGAGCCTGGGATCGGTGCCAGGTTAATGCAGCTACACAGCTTTTGTACCAGCTCATACCCTATGAGCTTGGAAAGGAGCGAAGCAGAATGCATCCCTCCATGCAAGATGTGCTTGAACACAGCCAGGACACTGAGGCAAACATCATAATTGCTGATGGTAAAGGATGCCAAATGTATCATCTCGATTCACTTTTCAGCTGGCCAGTGGAAGAGAAAAATAAATCTTTTCAGAGTAGAAAAATTCGTCCTGCATTTCTCTTTGAAGTTCTTCAAACTCTCTCCTGAATCCTTTGTCTTTCTCAAAGTGATGCTGAATGGCGCTTTGCTTACTGCCAATATGGGTCATGGAACTGCCCTTTTTCCTTTGGCACATTTGTCAATTTTCTTAGAGTTATATCTATTGGTAAGAATTAGAACAGTATGAAACCTAGAGCCTTAAATTCACAGAGAAAAACTGCAACAAACTTCAGAAGCTTGCTGTAAATCTCATTGACTGCACAAATTTAATCTGGAAGCCATAGAGAGGCAATAAAGTTGGTAACCCCTATTGCAAGTTAATTTGTTACTTTTCAAACTACAATACAATCTTAGCTTAATTTGGTTTACCTCAAGAATCTCTTTGTGATATTTCCGTGAAATTCAAGACAGTGAAAGTTAGTAATTCTGGTTTAGGAGCACAGGTTGTTGCCAAAGAATTGTGTGCTGCTTTATTGAGTTTTGATGTTCTTGCTGCTATCTACAAACCCAATTTTTCCACATGACTTTGTGATGAGATCTAAATCTCTGTATCAAATGTTAAAACCTTTGGCACTTGCAAAACAGAAAGATTTATGTAATTAGCAGTGGTTGAGGAAAATAAGGTTATTCTCACTAGGGCAAGGAGACATTTTGATTATCTAATTCATACTTTTCTTCATGCAGAAGACTGATAAAACTAACCCAGACAAAATTTTCCCACCATCAAAAACACAAACCCAAGATGACATAATGCACATCCCAGGAAACTTAACAGGAAACTACTGTATTTCATCCAAAGGGAAATAAACATACTGAATGGATTATAAGAAATGTCCTTTAGGAGTGGCAAAAACAATTCTTTTAAGTGATAGTTAAAGAAATTGTAGAAAGAAATACTTGAAGAGCATTGGAAAAGGGAGTACCTTTAAAAGGAGAAGAGGCAAAAGAGGTTTCAGCTACCTTGAATTTCTGGTTTTAAAAAGATACTAATTCAGAAGAACAGAAGCAGGAAATTATGTACTGAGATATTTCAAGTCTAGCATCCCAGCTCTGAAATGCACCATTTTGATCCAATTATACACAAATATATTCAATTGGTACCGAATGGGACCTATATGGTCCCTTTGCTTGGGAAAGTCAACCTTCAACAGGAACAGGACAGGAGTTCTAACCACTTTCAGTTGCCAGAGTCTATCTTAAGACTCAAAACTACAGAGGTACAGAGAGCCCACTTAAAGGTGGTGAAAGTGTGACCCTGAAAATTAAATTCCTACTGTTCCTCAAATTTTTAATCAGGTTGGAATCTTTTGAATGTAACCTAAATATTTTGACTGAGTTTAATTAGGTCAAAATGAACTTCATTTGACTTAAATGTTTTTATGGCCATGGATCTTTCTTCCAGCTTTAAAGACACATATTTGTAACCACTGCTAACATGTGAATTAGATTAGAAGGACTGTGCAGAGTGAATAACATAATTTCGCATTTTGTCGTCTATTCCCTGAGAAAATACCGCACCAAGTCTTTCTGAAATCAAGGTTGATAAGTGTGCTTTAATTGTGTCCTTCTGCTTAACAGCATTGCTTCAGTATCACAGGGAATTTATATGCATCCATGAAATTATACTCTTCTCCACAGAAATGGAACTTTGCTAGAGATGTCCCAGCAAGGGGTGAGAAAGCACTGTGCAGCAAGGGACAGGGAGGAAAACTCTAGCTTGAAGAAGAACTTGAAAATAGCCAAGAATCTGAAAGGATAAAATGTGTATCTGTTATCTGTTGCTGAGTTGAGCCCTTGTACTACTTTTTGAAGTTAGTTATCTTCATTTCCCTCCACTGTCCAATGTCCCTGACAAGGAGAACGGTAGAGTTTGTCTTTTGCAGCAGCATCACCGGGCATCCATTGGGCAGGGTAAGCCCAGGACAGGGAGAAGGCCAGCCAGCAAAAATGCCACGTCCCCTTTCCCAAAGCACCCGTGTGCTGTGCACTGGAGCAGCTGGGCAAAACACATAGTGAGAGGTAAGAATGAGGTAAAAGAGCATCACTGCTGCCTGTTCAGATCAAAGGGAGTAGATGAGAGACCATCCAGTGGGGGTTTCCTCATCAGGGCTATTCCCACTCTGACAATTGGGAGTTTATTGGACATGGAGGACTAAATTTGCCAAGAGAAGCATAGGCTTCCTTGCTTCACTGGCTGAATCAGAGCCTGAGTACCTGAAGCAGTAGGACATGCAGTAAAAGCTGACTATTTCTTGCTCTTTCTGTATCTGCCTGTGGATCCAGTGTGTTAATACCTGCAATTAACTACAGGAAATTAAAAAAAAAGATCACAACCCTAAGAAGAAAATATTTCTCCTTCTCACTCTGTGTTAAGGCTTCCTTGGCAAGGAATTCTGGTTTTCTGCTGTTCTGGCAGATTGTTTGACACTGAGCAACTGCATTAGCACTTCTGGAACGAGGAATAAGAGCTGAGAGTGTGAAAAAGCCTTGTGGAAGCCTTCCTGCTGGAGACATTTAAAACTTAAGTGACTGAAGTTTTTAGAAATTTAGTGTAGTATACTGATGCCTAACTAACAGGGAAATAAAGCAGATTGCCTAAGAGCAATTTTTAAGCTTCACTTTTGCCTCGCTCTGCTGCTGGCTGGGGCATTTGGCTGAGCTCTTCCCAGGTAAATGACTCTGTCCCTGCTTCTAAGCAGGCTCCAGGCAGGAACTGGCAGGAAGAGGAGGCAAGCAAAAGGTCTCAGAGGTCACAAGTCTCTGAAGGGATGAGCTCAGCTGGTTCCTGGGGTTCAGTGATCAGCAGGGAGCAGCACTCCCACCACCAAATGGAGCACTCGAGCTCTGAGCCAGGAGAGACCGGGTTTGTCAAGGCTGGCAGAAATTGAACCTTCTCCCTGCCCCCAATCTTGTTAGCACAGAAGGCAAGGAAAAATAGGAAAAATAGCTGCTTGATATGCCACAGTGCAAGAGGAATCAGTCCCCTGAGAGCCTCTGGGAACAGGTCCAGCCCAGCTCTGTGTCACAGCCGAGGGCCAGGCTGCAGCTGGGCAGGAGCTGGGGAGGCCAAGTGTCTGTGGAGGCAATGGAGACCTTCAGACCCATTAACATTTCCAATTTACATAAATCTCCTTATTTCAAAATAATTTTTTAGGGATTCTGATACAAGCACATATTCAGGCCTTGGACATTGCTCATGACAGTCATATGTTGAAGAGTGACAAGTAAACCTTCACCCTGCCTTTAGCCTCCTCTGCTGTGTCGTGCCTTGTCTTGTCTGTGCATCTCAGCCAACAATGAGGGAACTTTCTTTCCTGCTTGAGCAGATGCTTACCTTTCAGCACCTAAGGTGACCTTTTGACTTGGGCCTGAAATTCTTGCCCTGCTGAAATGGGTGGAGGTTTTGGCACTGATTTTGACAGAGCCAGTATTTCACTCCAGGTGCTTTGCTCAATAAAGCATATAAAATTACAAAACACGGGCCTTCCCTCTTGCTCAACTTCTCAGTCATCCCAGGTATCACTGAGTGATAAACACAAAAACCTGGAGGAAACAAAATGGCATCTAAAAAAAGGCTATCACATGAATAATTAAAATACCTTTCAATATATATAATAGGTACACATATACACACAAGCACACACATATAGAAGATGTCAGTGGGATCAAAGCTTTTCTCCAGCACTTTAATAGGTGGCATGCACCCTCACTTATCTGCTAAAATCAAAACCTGTACGTGCACGTGCAGGTGCTGGGAGTTGCTTTTTCATATTGTTGGCACAGGGCCACATAGTAGAGCCATGCACCTTCATTTTTTAACAAGCCTGTGTTTTCTCAGGTGTTCATTTATCCCTGAGAAGTTTCTCAGACCTGTAACCTCAGGTTTAGCACGCTAATAGGAAGACCTGCTCTTGCTGCCAATAAACAGGCCTTATTCTATCTTAGATGCAAGGATACTACAAGAGAATTTTTTGTTATTCCTAAATATTCTTTTTCA
The DNA here is from genome assembly GCA_013397795.1 of Orthonyx spaldingii. NCBI lineage: Eukaryota > Metazoa > Chordata > Aves > Passeriformes > Orthonychidae > Orthonyx > Orthonyx spaldingii. Next base: position 4,151,777 of record VZTJ01003574.1, read on the forward strand.
AACATAGGGTTCACGGGTATGGAATTGTAACAACTGGCATTTGGAACAGACTGCCAAAGGATGTGGTAGGTTCTCTACCACTGTGAGTTCAAATCTGGATAACTTTCTAAAAGAAAAGTTTAGGTTGAATGTGCAAAATACAGTTCCAGAGGCATGACCAATCCATGAAAAATATGATCTGTGTTGTAATGGCTCTTTTTGGCTTTGAAAACCCATGAGTCTGTGGTGGTTTTGGTAACAGAGATACCATAAACAAAGGCAGAAGGCAATTAAGGATTATTTTCTTGGGAAAAAATATTACTTTGAACAATAAAGCAGAGCTAAGGAAGGTGCAAAAAACTCTCCATGAGATTGAAATAAACACTCTGCTCCAGAGTGTCACAGCCTTTTTATTCACTGTTAAGTATTAAAATTGCAGCATGGATTGTCTGAATTTTTGAGTGATTTGAATTGAGTGATTGAATTGTTTACATTGAATATCTTTTTGGCAGTTTAGGAAGTGACTCTGCTCTTGCTACTTAAGCCCCATTAGAACACTTGTGACTTTTCTGCAGGCAGTATTGTCACTTCCCATTTCTCTCAATTCTCTGCACTTTGACAGCAATGAGTCAAATTACAGATTTTTTTCATTGTTTGAAACACTTTTGCTTTTCTGCAGTTGTCTACTTCAAGGGGTTCATTTCTGCTCCTTTGCAGTCAGTAGAGTTTTATTGTTGCTTCTCACAGCCTGGAAACAGGGCTCTGGTTTTTCTTTTGTGCATTTATTTGATCCAAAGAGCTGGCTCTTGTTATCTAAACTGAAAGTCACTTTCTCATCCATTAGCCATTTTATGTTAAAGATCAAAAGTTTGGGGGATTTGTTGTTGATTGTAATCTCACAAGATTTTTCTGTATTTACTGTTCTTGTAGGTTCTGTATTTGAGAATTTGAAAAACTTGCTTTCAATGTCAACATTCAAGTACTTCCCATAAATTAAAAAGCTGGAGTCACTTTAAATAGTTCCAAAGACTTCCACACACATGCTCAGATGGAACAGCCCATAGTTTCCCGCTATTAATCTATGTTTTTCATATTATATTGTAGTATTATACTGCCACTTGTTCTTTCTAGTTGTTTTAGATCACTGCTGAAACGTGTAAGGTTATGAAAAGAATTTTAAAGAATTTAAATCTTTAAAGAATTCCAAACCCTTTCTAATTCCTGCTTACTTCTATGGGTACTCTGGAAGATGTGCTCTTTTCAAACTTTATCAGGATCAAAAATGCTTAACTCTTACCCTCTTCAGAGTTTCCTGCACCTGAAAAAAACCCAAAGAAAAGACAACCAAAAAAGATTACTTAAAACTTTATATTATTCTAAGTTCTAAAATGAGAATAGCTCAAGGAGGGAGATGACATATGACAGAAAGAGGCTTTTGGGAAGGAAAGTGGTGTGCAGGAGCTTTCAGGTGCCCAAGCACAACTCCTGTGTCTCCCGGGGTCATCTCTCCTGCATGGATTATTCTTCAGTCTCTGGTAGGGATTGCTTTGTTCAAAGTCCATTTTTTTCCCAGCACACTCTTTAAATAAAGCAGGGTGAATACTCCATGAAAAAGGATTTGAATAATTCTGTTGGTTTATTTTGGTGTTTGCAACAAGATACTTCAAAATGTCACAAAAGGTATTTAGAAAGTATTAATATTAATTAATAATATTGGACATAGGGATAAGAAGAAAAAAGACTGTAAATGTGTTCTAGGCAAAATATTTACACTGCAATTCCATGTCTGGTTATCTTGGATACAGTATCGGAATTAGGGGCTCTGTAGTTTGGGAAGGGATTGAGAACATGAGGGTCAGGTGGGCAGTAATTATCACCCACATTTGTGTGAGATATTGCCCACTGCCAGTGGCTTTTCTACAGCCCCTGAGGCTGGTTACACTCTCATTGAGCCAACAGGGGACTTGTAAGTAAATGTTTTGTAAAAAGTGCTGCAGTTAAATTGGAAATAGTTCGTTAACCAGAGGAGCCGTGACTGTCATTTGAAACATCAGTCAGGAATACCTAGCCAAGGTCTAGTTTTGATGGGTTTTAAGTTCTGATACAGGCGAGCTTCATTTCTACAGAGGAATGTGCATTTAATCCTCTTTAAACTTCCCCTGAATTTTGTTTATGTGCTGATTTGGGCCGGTGCAGAGTTAATTTTCTTCACAAAAGTTGGTATGGGGCTGTGTTTTGAACCATCTCTTTGTGTTTTTCAGGTAGTGCTTTTACAACATGCTCTATTCTTTCACTGATATGTGTCCCTCCACTGTAAAACCACAAAGCAAACCAGATTTCAAAATGCATGTCCTCTGAAACACTTTCCTAGGAATTTTGCTGAGCTTGAATGTCTTCAGTGTGTGTGAGAAAGTAAATATACATGTAACAACGAGCTCTTCCTTCCCTAGGCAAGAGTGTGTTCTATCATGGAAGAAATATTATTCTTGGCATGATAATTAAAAAGAAATAACACATTTGAATAGTACCAGCCCACAAAACCCAGGGCTTACAGCTGGCAAGGCAAATAACAGCGTTCTAGGATGACATTTCTTTTCCACTACTGTAGCAGTTACATGAGTGTTGTGTCAGGAGCCTTCAGCTTTGGTTAGTCTCTGTAGTAACATTAATATAAGTGAAGCAATAAAATTTTATTTTACATATTAATTTTGCAGAAGTAATTTTCTTCTCATTTTAACTGGACAGTAGCTGGTGAAATACACAAATACCTAATCCAAAATAATTTAATGTAATTATTTGGTAACATTGTGTGTGTGTGCGTATGTATGTAAAATAATAATTGAATAACAATATAAAGTTTTCTATATTTTTATATGAGATTTCTTATAACAACCCCAGAACATTGCAGATGATATGTTTATGCACTCCCTTTCCTTAACCTTCTTTCTCATTTTGTACCACAGCAAGACTTGTCCAGGTTCCTCCTCTCCTCCCAGGCAGAATGGCCCTGGCTGGAGATATCATTCTGAGCGCTGAAGTATCTGCCACTTTCAGGGGTAATTTGCACTTTCATTAAAGATCCATTAAAAAAAGTGTACATTTAGAATCCTGGAAGTCAAACATGGAGCCTTGGGGAATCTGTGAATCTCTGAAACCAAATGTTTGGGGTTTTTTCTTCTTTTTTTCTTTTCTGACAAGTGGATTGGCACAATGACCTCAGTACTGGGACATGGGGAAATGCCAGAATCTTGCTTTAAACAACTCTATCCCCAGAGAGCACAGTCAGTACCAAGGGCCTTCTGCAGGGAACCTGTTGAGGGAATGGAGCAGCACCGCTGCCAGAAAGAGCCAAGGATGTCCCAACCTCTGTAAGATTTTACTTTTTCTGCACTACATATTCATGTCCCCCTAATGCAAGTGTGATCAAAATATCCCCTTAAGGGAACATCTATCACAAAAAAGGAAGAGAAAAATACTGCGACTCAAATCCGTTCATTTCAGAGTGCCCTCTTTTCTCCCAGCAGTGGCTGGGAGCTGGGATGTCCCAGTGGGCACACTGGGGAGGGGAGACTGGCAAGGGCATTCCCCAGGGGCACTGGGATGAGTATCTGGACGGGGGGGCTGGCCATACCTGCCAGCAGCCTCAGGAGACTCAGTTCTACCTGCCAGCAAGGTGAGGGCTCTTTCTGCACTACACTGGCATTGTGTCTCCCACAGTTCTTCATTGCAAGCAGTCCATAAACCAAGAAAAACCAACATGAAACCCTTCTGATGAAGTAAAAATTGTTAAAATATTCTTCCCCACTCCATTAAATAACAGTGCAATGTGTTGCTGAGGATGTCAGGAATGCTGGGAGTAAGAGGAGAGGCAGCACATGTCACCACCCCGTGCGATCTTTCTTCTCCACCGCAAGCAGGATGAGCTGGACTCACAGCAGCTGTACAAGGGCTCAGGACTTCCAAGGCAAGGAAACCTGGAGAAGGATAATATGTGATGGAAACCTGAGGGATCCTCTGTGTCTGCAGATCGTGTGAGGGCTGCTGTGTCCCCGTGTGCACCGCTGTGCGGGTATGCACGAGGCTGCTGGGTTCCTCAGGGACCAAGAGCCTTCTTCAGGTCACGCTGTATTTTAGAAGCTTTGCTTTTGACATCATGTGGCCAGAGTCATTTGGAGCCTGATCAGGCACTAAAAGAACATGTCAGGAAACCACAAGGCATAACTTCTCTGTGTGGCAGTAATCTGCAGGGAGCCTGGATAGCTGTAATGGTACATTGCTGCTTGCTTTAAGTCTGCCTTTGCATTAACTCTTCAATTTGCTTGCTTTGGCTTCCCTGACTCTTGAATACATACACACAGGATCACTTTGACATAGTAAAAATTCAGTTTCTGGAACTGGCTCCTTAGTCTCCGAACCGTGGAGGTCCTCGTGCCAGTCCTGCTCCCGCGAGCTGCATGGGGTAAGTCTCCATCTCACCTTCCCTTCCTAGTTTGCTGTGACAGTGACTAATTCCAAAGCCAGGGATTTTCATCTGAATAAAATTTACTATAAAATTTACAGGGACTATTTTTAACTGATATCAAATGAAAAACAGTTTTTGAAAGATCTGTCTCTACCACTCCTGGCTTTTTTGTGCCCAGCAAGCAGGGGGCAGCTGGCTTTTAAACCCTGTTTACAGTTTTCTACTTCTGCAAACCTCTTCTACTGATGCAGAAGCTTTGGCCTTCCCACCAGGCCTGGAGCATCCCACTCTGCATTTCCCTAGTTCTCTCTTTCGATCATGTAGATTTAAAGAGACTGGACAAAAACAAGTAGATGAAACACCCCAAACCTGTCTTTGGAAGAGGGGTTTGTTGTCCTCTCCACACAAGTCAGGATGATGCTTGCAAAGCTGCAGAAACACCATTTCTTCTTCCAGCCACAATAGCTTAAGATAATAAGGTCCCTCAGGCCCAAGAGAAGCAAAATATGTTGGCCTGGGATATAAAATTCCCATGAACTTATAGTACTGGAGGAGACAGTGAGTAGCTGTTGCTAGATCTAGTTTTTGTTAGAATTTACTGCTGCTTTTATTGAAGAAAATGTGGGTTTTGTATTTTATATTCCTTGCTTTCATCTAGTAAAAACAAAATTGTATTTGATAAAAATGGCCTGTTTGAAATACATTTTTCTTGAATGACTATCATCAAAAATGAACTTTAAAAAATTAATTCTGTGCTTTTCCATACTGAAACCATCCAACCTCAGATTTATGCTCTCTGTGACTTTACAATTAGATTGAAGAGAAGCAAGCAAAGATGAACCAAATATTAACAGCAGCAGGAAAAGAAACCAAGTGTCTGGCAGAGAGCACAACAGATAAACACCTTCCTACCTAACCTGCTGTTTCACCTCCACTCATAAAATGAGAACTGGCCTGAGAGCTGGGTGACCTGCAGACATAGAAAGACATAGCATGGAAAAAAAAAAAAGGGAATCAGAGCAGCGATGTAGCTGCGTATAGCTGAAAATATTTGGCTTGGCTGGAGTGTCAGCTTAAAGCTTAAGCAGTTCTTGATTTTTGTTCAGGTTGGTTTCCGCATCATTAACAAGGACTGTACTCCAGTTAGCTCAGTGACACAGGAGCTGCTCCCAGGATCTCAATATCTTGAGCCACGCTGAAGGTACAAGTCAGAATAAATACACGATGTTTATAATTTATACTTGAAGTGAATAGCGCTGCATTGTCAAATCTCAATTAGCCGTGCTCGCTTATTTGGTCTGAGGATTATCTTTGCCATGGACCCTGAGATCTTGGATTTGGCAGATTTCTTAACGGAGATAAAGTGTTGTGCAAACAGGGCTCCCCTGCCCTCGGGGCCAGCCGGGCTCTGGGAACAGCTCATCCTGCTGGGTCTGGCCAGAGGGTCCCTCTCCCTGCAGCCATCCCACCCTCACCCCACTCCCACCCCGCTCCCACCCTGCTCCCCTGAGCCTCCTGCCTCGGGGGAAGGCTGGGAGTTCACCAATCCTTATTTTGTCCCGGCCAGGGCCACTTTCTCTGCAATTTTTTGCAATTTTTAATCGGATTCTTCATAATTCTACTCCTCAGGGATTTTTCTCCCAGTCCCTTATGGAAAGGTGATTGAGGATGGAAAAATGATTGGCAATTATTGCGTTATTGTTGGGGAAAGAAGCAATGAGGCTCATGAGTGGTAAATTGCCAGAGAGAGGTAGTCACCCTCCTTGTCATGATCTGTCAGGGCTGGAGGATGCACAGGGAGCTGCTGAGTGCTCTGGCAGGCGTCATCCCAGATGTGTGCATGGCACAACGTGCTGTTATTCACACAGCAGGGCTCTCGGCACAGTATGAAGGTTTGCAACTGAATATAAAATATGTGCAAGAACACGCATTAGAAATCCATATCACCTTAGCATATGAGAGACAAAAAAGGTTTTTCCTGGTAAGCAGAGGCCTGAGTTAGAAGTTTAAAATGCCTTCTGTAAAACACTGTCAAAATGTAAATGCTTTTCTTCAGGCAAAGAAGATGCTTTAAGACTGATTAAATACAAAACAAAAGCAAACAAAACCCCAAATGAAAACAACCCAACAACATTTTAATAAGCTCTTTCTTGAATTCTGTGGACAGGTATAAGAATAAATGATGTTTCTGCAGTGAGGATGGGTTAAGCAAGCTCAGCTCTGATGGTTCTATTTCCAGCTCCAATAAAATATTCCAGTGTGTCTTGCAAAAGATCCTATAAATGTGAATACAGAAAAAGTGAACATTCTTTTACACAGGCAGGTCTTTTCCTCAAGCATAAATATTCTTAGTCTGTTTTTTGGGAGATAAAGATTATATCATTACCAGACCAATGGCTGGAATTTCTCTTTGAAAAGGAATCCTTGTAAATGCTGTGTCTCTGAAGCCAAATGTTCATAACTTCCAGTGAAAATTTTGCTGAATATTCCACACAAAGAGCAGATCGCTCTAACTAGAACCTTTCAAAATTTTTGCAAAGTTAATGTTATATAATGTTGAAAAAGAGGTTATAAAGCTACTTTCTGTGTGAATGGTTTTGAGTATTCATGAATACATTACTACATAAATGTAAGACCCTTCAAGACTTTTGAAATTATTTATGCATCTAAGTCTCACTGAATTAAACAGACATTAGGATCATAAATATAAACATTTTTTTTTATTCTAGATTTCAAAGTTCAATCTAAACATTTTAAGAATTTTAATTTCTTCAACTTTTTCTAATTTAAATGTAGCAGAGTGACTATGCAAGCAATCATGTGCATGAAAACAAATCCACTAGCTAAAAATTCATTGAAAGAAAGTGAGCACTATAGCATATTACTGTCAAGTAAAATATACAAGAATATCTTATAGTTGCTTTAGAAGATTATTTTCAACCAGCACTGGGCTTTAAACTACACAGGAAAATAAATAAAAATTCCATTAGATCTGAATTTAAGTTGTTTGTTTGAAGATGTTTGGCTTGATTTAAAGAGCTTCAAGATATTCTCTCCCTTTTCTTATGACAAGTAACATAAAAAAATAAAAGATTTCCCCATATAACAGTAGCTGCTGGTGTCCTGTGTCAGGGTATTAACCTTTTTAACCCTGTCAGTTGGCTGGGGCCAGGAAATATGGACTAGTCTTTTACTACTCTTTTGTGTGTCACAACTTTATTATGCATCACATTTTTGCTCTTCTGAAGTGTCCATAGCACTAAAAAAAATAGTCTTGTAAAGAGAATGCAGTGTTCCAAGGCTGAAAAGGTATGTAGGACTGAAAATCATATATTTTATCAAAGCAATGTCCCTCTTCATCCAGAGCACGTTATTGTTACTCTGCAAAACCCTAACATCAAAGAAAGACTCAGGGTTCTGTTTCATATTTTGTAAAGGTGATCTCTGAGCATTTCTAGTTGAATTAGCCAACACTTTGCTGTATATCATTGTGCTGATGACAAGAAAGCTGTCTCATACCCTTACTGGTGTCTGTACAGAGCTGGCTTGTCTTCCAAGTGACTATAAAGCCATGTATGGCTGATTAGCAATAAATATTTCAGCTGCTTATAAAGAAATATTAGTTCCTACAGGCACCATTATCGTCCATTGCTCATACAGACTACAGTCTTTTCAGGGAGCTTGTACACATCCTCCATTAAGAATAACACTGAAAATTATACAAGCACTTAAAAATCTTGTCAAGGCAAGATGGCATCTTATTGCAAGGAGAATCAAAGACCCTCTTTAATTCATAGACATCCATAAACATTGCTTTATCTCTTAATTGTAAATCTTCGGAGATTTACACCTTATTTTCAGCAATCCAGATGGTGGGAGAAGAATGTTATCTTCCACTAAATATCATTTTGTTAAATATATAAGCGCTTTGGTCATTAATGGCAAGCTGCATCCAATTCTCTCCTCGTTGCTGGGGTTACAGCTGATGTAATAACTTGGCTTCCTGCTCCTTCCTCACATGTCCTTTTTTTCCAAGTTGTCACCCATAATTTACTGTTCACTTTTATGCAAAAAATTCACCTCCGTTTCTTCTGCCAGCCATAGCAGCAGCTGGTTGCAGTGACTTGGAGAGAACGTCCTGGAACTGCAGCAGTATCTGCCTGTGGGGGCACAGCATTCCAGGGAGAGGAGCCCTTTCCCCTGCTTGGACACTGACCTTGTGGGGCAGGCAGGTGTCCCCAGCATCACTCCTGACTAGGGAGAGCTTTCCTCCCGCCCGTGCCTCCTGCCTGCCTGCACTTCCATTGGATCCCTGCCTTTGCTTCCACCTCTGGCACTGCTCTCCTCCCTCGGAGCTGGAAACGTGCAAGGATTCAACCCATCTCTGATGCAAAGTTTGTGATCTCTGATGGAATAACCTGACCAGCCCACAGGGCACCAGGTGAGCTTCCACTTTCCAGGCCAGATATTTTTTTCCTGTGTCTGTGTGTGCTTCTGCCTCAGCAGCCTCCTTTGGCTTCATTCCAGTGTCACACAGATAACCTGAGGGAGCTGTGACATTTATCCCCTGTAACTCTGTCATCCTCCACAGCAGGGCATTGCTGATGGGAAACTTAAATATGATCCAGGGAGCATTCAAATGAGATTTCACCACAATTAAATGGAATTTTGTTCCCAAAATTACTCTGTTTCTCCTTAGCAACTTCAGTCCTTTAGAAAACAGTGGCAAAGACCCTGAAACACTCCCTGCAAGGCAGTTTTGTGTGCTACAGTGGGATTTGGGCTCCATTCCAATCCCTCTGTGCACCTCTGGCAGCCTTTGGTAGACAGCTTTTTGGGCAATGGAAGCTTTGGGGATGAATTCAATCAGAAGAGCAGTAAAAAATAAAGTGAAAGGAAGCTTTCCTATTTGGTGAGATGAGGCAGCACTGCAATAATCTGGAAATAGATAGACTGAATAGCCTTTTACTTGCCTGATTTATAAGTGAAGCAGACAAAATAAAGGAGAATATACTTTCATGAATAATTCTACCTCAGACTTTTCATCTGAAACCAGTTTGAGTTGGTCGCTATTCACATTTTCCATTTCTTAAGCTAATCAGAATTCACAGTTTTCAAGTTTCTTTTAATGCTTAGTATTCAAAAGTCCAGATTCATAACAAATGCTAGCTCATTCTGATCTGCAATAAACCACAGCATTTTTCAAATTTTACGCAAAATCAAAATTCTGGGGGCAAAAAGAGTTTTTTTCCCCCATCATTTTTATTCTATGCTTGTAAAAGGTGTTCTCAATCTTTAACTGATAATTTAACACTGTGTTTGCTGCTATGAGGCAGTTTGGTTCCTGACTGGTTTGTGTTATGTCAGTGACAGCAAACTGATGGTATAGTAAGTGTGGTCTGTTCGTTTTTAATGAAGAAGAAGGACTCAGCTGATTAAAACCATTTTCTTTCCCTTCATTCAGAGTGGGTGTATCTCAAACCACACCTGCCAGCACTTTACATCACCAGAAGGAACTCCACAGTGCCAGGTGTGTCTGTATGGTCCAGAGCAGTGCAAGGCTGAGAGGTTCAGGAGGGTCCTGAACTCAACAGATTTGGGCTGGAGAAGTGGGTGAGTCACAACCGCTCTGAAATCTTTGGACTTCTTTTAAGTGATCCACAGCAGCAGATAACAGATTTGCTCCACTTTGTTTTCTTTTGTGGATGCCTTAAAAGTAGTGCAAAGTCTTCTGAGGAGACTTGTGGAATTCAGGTTCATGTCGTTCTTTTCACTTTTGGTATTTGTGCAACACGATTCCTTCCAAGCCAAGGAGAGTGAGCAATCACAGTTGCTTTGTGCTGTGCCAGGCATCAGCAGTTTTATACTCCGGGGACTTCTATGACCTGCCAGAAACCAAAAATTAAGAAAACAACAGAGAGAGAGAGAGAGGGAGAGAGAGAAAGAGAGAGAGAGAGAAGGACCAGGCATATCTGGTCTAAATAGATTGCCAATAGAGATATAATTTAACTTAAATTTCTGGTCTTAGGAGTACTCCTTATCCATTGATTTGGTGGGATGGAAAATTTGTTTTTAGCCTTACTTTTTTTCTGTATCACAGAGCTTGTTTACTTGGGAAGTATACTTTAAACCTTCATGTTACTTTTTAGGTCCAAAAGCTTTTTAGGTTTTATTGAACACCATATATTCTGTATAAATAAACACTGCCCTATTTTGCTATGATAATCAATTTTACCCATGCCAAAAATGGAATTTCCCTGATTGGCACTTGTAGCTGAAATATTTTTTTTTTCAGTTTTGAGATTTTACTTTCATTTTTTAACCCAGTAAGTTTTATGGTGAGAGTAATTGGAACACATTTGGCTCCAGCAGCCCCTTGGATGCATTTCAGGTATTACACTGCCTTGCTTTGCCTGGCCTTACCTTTCTCTCTTTTCCTTTCCCTACTATCTTTTTCTAATGCAGCAAATATAATAGTTTTCTGCCAAATATCAAACTTGACTTTTTTTTACAAAGGCTATCACTTTTTGGCATCTTTTTCTAGTTTAGTATATGTTTGTCCATCTTCATTTTTCTCTTACTGCTGGTATAACTGAGAGTTTGGAACTTGGTTTTAGATTTTGGTCTATAGGCAATTAAATGCAATCAACTTTCAGTAGTAAAGTTTTGGTCACTTAGTTCTAAATGCTGAAACAACATATCCTGTTTTAAGGTTTTGGGTTTTCTTCAAGACACTTAATATGGTGTTCATTATCAAAGGACAAAGGGCACTCTGAATTGTAATAAGGACTTTCTGGTTTTAAATTCCATTACTTGCATTAAAACCACTTACTGCCACTAAGAAAAATGAGTATAACTTGGTGCAGTTTGTGGCAAATAGGCAGCCTTTTGATATCTTATAGCAGAATGTTTCAGTTAATAGGCCTGTGCTTGAAAGTCCCCTTTCACACCAATGCTTGCAAGTACGTTCTGTGTTTTTGTTTAAGTCTGACATCCATGAAAAGACAACCAAGATCTGTTTCTTATTGTGCATTAAAGAGGATTCTTTGGAAATTGCTGAATAACTTAGCAATATGCTCTGTATCATTTTTACTGATGACAAGACAGATGTCATCTCTGGTGCGTCTGTCTAGAGTATCCTCTTGGACAACTTCTGTGTATTGCAATCTGCTTCTTTTCTTCAAATAGGAAGCACTTCCAAAAGCCCTGTTAATTGGCAAATGCCTAAATATTTCACTGATTTGAAAGAAACAAAAATAGAGCATGCTGACTCTTGGGAAACAATTCCTAATAATAATAAGTATTCCATTTACCGAAAAAAAAAAGATAAAAGAAAAAACCCACAACACTTCTACACTTAATTGAAGAGCAAGGCAGCTTTTTCAACAGAAATATGTTGAATCATTTTAAGCTTTCAAGTCTTTGCCTTGTTGTGTTTAATGACCACAACTGTACAAAGTTGGTTTATCTTCCAGTCAAGGTCAGGACAGCTGGTCAGACCTGGAGAATGACTTTTAATGTATTTTCAAGTTTAGATCCATTTTACGCTGTTTATCGCTCTTGTACTTGAAACAAAAATGGGGTCCTTTCCAACCAAAACCCTTTCAAACCAAGATGTAGGCTCCCTCTCCCACTTGTGAGGCCACCATCACATCAGGCTCCGTCTGCAGAGCAGATCCAGCCTGTCTGTGCTGTCGTTCCCCCTGGGCTGTGCAGGATGGGTGCAGGTGGGTGTGGGAGGCAGTTGGGGTTTAGCCATTGGTATCACTTTTAGAGAAAATTGCCAGTCTGCATAAAAACTTGCTGGAATGTGTGTTTGAAGGGCAGCATAAAATAAACAAGTCCTCCTGCAGGTATACTCAGCATAGGGGCTTAAGAGAAAAAATAGGAAACACTGTAAGATGAGGCTGGATAGTTCTGGAACAATATGAATTTCCTGTAAATATTCCTCTTCTTTAGAAACAGAACAGCAAAAAGAGCAGGGCAAAGGGGGAAGAAGAGGGACAGTGGGAAGGAGAGCAAAGAGGGAGCACCTCCAAAGGTGGGATGTGCATCAACCTTGACACCGGCTGAGGCAATCTCAGCTATTAGGGGCTTTCAAATACAGAAGGGACAGATGGGTGGAGGGAACTGGCAAGAAGAAATCTTCCCTGGTTGGGGAAATGGCCTTTAGCAAAAGGGAAGTAATTTCCAACATGTTTCAGTCAGTGGTGCTACCGATGACTCTCAACACATTTGTGTTGGATTTAGCCTGCAGGTATTTGCACTGGCCATTGCATGGTATTTCAGGGAAGATTGGCTCTTTCTTAATCAACAAGTCTCTGTTTTAGGGTATCCCTGTTACATCTGGGGTGGGAGGTGCAAGAGGCTGCTTTTCTTTATACTCATATACTTTGTTTTCTGTTTTAACAGCCAGTTCAGGCAACATCTCTGTCGTCCTTACACTGTGACTTCAAGATGTCATCAGAAACATTTCTTTTAGTAACTGCCAATCGTTAATTGCTTCTCCTGTATGTCTCCATAAACATTACATGTAGATATATTGGTATATAATATTCATGTGTTTTATGTTTGTATAAACATACTGCTAATACTGTGTTTCTCCAATAGAGAGCTCTATAAATCTAGACCTCCAGAGATACCTTATAATGACTTAAACATTACACCAAACAAGAGATTCCAAGGGGACATGATCAGGATGTAATAATGGGCCAATGTCAAAAAGGATTTATGATTATTATTCATATGACTCAACCATATGCTCCAGCTACTGCTGTAATCTTGCTAGTCTTGGTCTGACATCTGTAGTGATAATGAGTAAAATTGCATTACGCCACAGAAAAAAAATCAAGACACTTGAAAAATAACTAGTGGGCTGCCAGGAGAAACACTGACCTCCTCTGTAGGGTCAAGAGATGGTTTTAAAATATGCTGGATGCTCCTGACAAAGTTGAAGCACTCTGAGGATCTGGCAACCAGCTGTTCTAGCTTTATTAGAGAAGAACTTAAATATAATTGAATTCCTAAACCATCTGTATTTATCACTGCAACTAAACACCATGCATGATCCAATTGAGTTGACTTTAAAAAAAGGAAGTTACCTGTTTCCTTTTATGTAGGAGGACAAATGGAGATCGGAGAAGATGCTTAAATTATGTGTATTTCCAGGTTCACCTGAACAGTCATGGTACCTGTCTGCCTTTCCTGGTTAAGCATCAACTGTTTGAGTGACTACAGTGAAAAGACAGATATTTCTGGTTTGTTTCCCTCCAACAGTTTTGCTCTGTCTTGGTCTTTTATGGAGCAGCCCTCATCTCTGGCTGAATCTGAACCTGGTGCTGGCTGGGGAACAGTAGCTTATTTGTGTCACTTCCAGGCTTCCCTGTCCAGTAGGAATTTAGCAAACATGAAAATACCTTCTGGAGAGATGTGCAGACACTGAAAACTCCTTCTTGCTTCTGGACTAATATATAATGTTGTGCAAGGTAAAGATGAGAGCGCAGACTTCCTTAGTTTCTGTCAAAGTCCATTAGTGTTCTGTTCTGGCTGCAGCACTTAGGTGGGAGGTGAAAATTCATTTGTTTTGCACTGAGAAAGAGAAAACTCAGGTGAAATGGTCTGAGGTCAACCCCTGTAATCCTGCAGTGGTGCTTAGCAGATGGGCAGCAAGCAGAAGTCAGAGCAGCTCATGCATAAAGTGGGCTAAATCACAAACCACCAAAGTTGCTGTAAAATCACGGCCAAACACAGCAGTAAAGGACAAATATTTAGGCAGTGTCAGTCAGTCAGCTAATGTATGTATCAGCATATTAGTGAGGAAATCCCCAGAAGCTCTGTGGGAGTTTTTCTTTTTGATCTGCCACCACCTGCCCGGCTGCTGGCACCGGCACCGCAGCCACCAGGCAGGCGGGAGCAGCTCCCCTGGGAACCCAACAAGTTGCTCCTTAAGGCAAATAACCACTTCATTAATGCACAGGCAGGCTGAGCAACCAGCAGCAGGTGAGGAGCAAAAGGGAACCAGACTAGAGACGAGCTTGTCTGCCTGTCCCAGAACAGTGTCAGCAAAGCTCCTTCTCTGCTTGTTAATAGCAGCAAACGTTCTTTGCTACTGTCAGACTTGTTCGAGCTCCGTTCTGCTCTCACCAAACTCTGGTGCCTCTCCTCATCCTGCTGAGACCCTCAGCCAAGAGACACGTTCCACATCTGTGAAGCCTGAAGTCTTGGCTCACATGAACACTAGCACGGGTAGACTCGAGATGTTGTTTTAAGCACCTGACATCCTCCATCTGTCTTCTTTATTTTTAATTATTTCTTGTCTATAGAGTGACCTAATCAAACAAGCTCCCGTCTGATGTCAAGGTTCTTTCTTTGCTTTAATCTCTTCACATTTCTATATAATTTCTTTTTCCCCTGGAACTATCAAAGAATTTTCTTTAACAAGCCCATCAATGAAAAACAAAGTCTGCATTCTTGGATTCTAAGTCACACATAAACCGTAAAGATGCTGTTTGCTCAGTGTTGACAGAAGCAGTCGTCTGCCCTAATTTACCTTCATCGTATGTTTTTATTAGAGCTGTGGGAGCATGCATAAACTCACCAGGGGGACATGCACATTACAGGGCTCTTTTCTTAAACTCTCAGCTCTAATAAAAACACACAGGCTAGAGCTCTGTCCTACATTGGACAGCAATGCCTCTCTGTCCTGTGTTCTCTCAATATCAGAACGATTTGAGAATATTCACTTTCTGGAAGTCATCACAACATGAGGGAGGAATGGTCTTTGAGGAATGGTCTCAGGGGGTTGTCTCTTCCTTGATGTTCTTCTGCTCAGTCCTACAGAAGTCCTTAGTGATGCCTTACCTGTAAGTCAGGTGTCAAAGCTCATATCCCTATTTTAACCCAATTACCTCTCAGGTACTTATGGGGCACCATTCCACTACCACTAATGGACCTCCAACAGTAACTAAAATGGTGATATTGTTACAGACTCACATTATTCTAGACAGGATTTCCATGTCTACTGTATAATTTTTGAGGCCCTACTGATAGGGGCCTTTTATGAGGCCCAACTGATAAGTATTAGATATAATGTATACATCCACGTGCATACACATCAAATGGAGATGATCTGAGCTCTACAGCAGGGTGGCTATCACTGTGACTGATTGGGATGCTTCATATTTAACTTGCAGAAATCACCTAGATTAGAGAAAGGTATCATTTGATCTTCCATTTTTCCACAGATGCTGCCAAA
This sequence comes from Orthonyx spaldingii, assembly GCA_013397795.1. Classification (NCBI taxonomy): domain Eukaryota; kingdom Metazoa; phylum Chordata; class Aves; order Passeriformes; family Orthonychidae; genus Orthonyx; species Orthonyx spaldingii. Next base: position 4,167,472 of record VZTJ01003574.1, read on the forward strand.
TAGTTTTCTAAATCAGTCCCAAATGTGGCCTGGTCTCTGTGTTGGGCCAGTGTGAATATAGTAGTGGTTTTGTTCCTCCTTGCTACCTTTTCTTCTCCCCCCACGCTTCCTCCCAGACTTTGGGGCGAGAGTACTGAGCCCCAGAATATCGCTGGAGTTAGACAAAACAAAGCTCCAATGTGCGCTAGATGTAATAACCTGCAATGTCTCCCCTGTCATCCCAAATTACTGCAACACACTGTGTTCCAGCCCTGCCTGCCCACATTCCTGCCTGCTGGAGAGCCGTGCTCCCTCCTCCCCAGCTGGACTGGTGCAGGGTCAGTGTTGGCTCCTTCTTGCCGCGATGTGCTGGCGGCACCGCGCTCCGCTTCCCCGGGGATCACGGGCAGGTGCTGCTTACCCTGACCCTGCAGGGACCTTCAGGAATCCCACGGCTTCTCAGAAATGTTTGGGGCTTGCTGGAAATTAGTCACTGCCAGCAAGTGAAACAGGCAGACAAGGCTCCCAAGTACTTGCCTTCAGCAGTGGCACAAACCATCCTCCTCACTGGGAGTTAGGGGGAAGTTTTTCCTCCCACGCCAGCCTGGCAAGGCTGCATGTTTGGGAACTTTGTTTCAAAAATCTCTCTTCTGTGACATGCCGTGCACACCATTTTCTGTAAAGATCCTGACTATGCATTCAGAAAGCTCTCTGCTGACATGGGAGAGGTCTTTGGCAAGTAGTGCCATCAATTGATTGCTTTCTTACTGAAGTTCATTGTAGTGTTGGTCTTTTACCTTACTTGTGTTTTCTGGTGGATGTCGAGAAACAACTGCAGTCCAAATAAATACACTCCTGGCTCTCCTGTGCAAGACATGTTGCTGCAGTCTCAGGTGCCTGTAAGAGCTGATGTACTGGTTCAGCCCTAGAGTTCGCACAGCTAAAATAAGCCAGGTCCATTGAAACAATCTATGGAGAAGGTCTTTGAAGAATCATCTCAACCATGCAGGAACAGCTTAGAAAGCCCTTGTTAAAATGTGGAGCAAGTGCCAACAGCCAAGTCACCACAAGCACTTGAAGGTAGTAGACACTTCCATTCAATTTGCTGGACCAGAATAAAATATTTTCCAGGACCACATGGTGAGGGAACCCACACCAGTCACTTTACTGCAGTCCTGTGTGCCTGAAACAGGGTTGAGGGTACACAGTGGCACATCTCTAATCTCTCCTCGTGTATTCTTTGGCACAGTTGAAAGATAAAGGTGTAAAACTAAGATTTCAGGTAAATCAATGAAAATATGGCACAAAGTGGTAAAATAGCTGTTCTCCCATAAATCAGTGAATCACGTCACTTGTATTCTTTCTCCATTTACCCCCTCATAGATTGCATAATGCATCCATCAAAAGGCTGGGGCCTCAAATAGTTCTGAGGTTGTGTGTGTGGTGTTTTTAATCACAGATTTCATTTACTGCTGCCTTGCTCTTATATCTACTTGACTTTTTTAAGAAAGTTAGTGAGAGAAGGGATTTTATTTTGTAGGATGCCCTTTCTCTCATCTTCCACATAATTTTTCTTCTCTTTATTTGATTGAAAAAATGAGCAAACATGGCAGAATCCCATAGGTATGATCTGACACAATGCCAGCGACAACTCACCCACCCAGCAAACCAGATTTTTTATGGCTTTTTCTTGAAGCATGAGTACATGAATTTGGAACTCTAAGGGATGTTTTGGTTTTATTTAGTTTGCACAATGTAATTTTTTGCTTGCAGCAACATTATTTAATTATGATCATGGCTATGTCAAGCAGACTGCTGCCAGACATTAGGAAAACACGTTCTGTTTAATGTTGCTTTGCTTTGTGTTTAGGAATGATTGAATACTGTCAAAGGTGATGGAAGGGCAACATCACTTAAAAGTGCATTTGCACAGTATTAACAAAGGTCTTTTGGTACAATTCAACCTGGATTGTTGCCACTCTACCTAAAATGTCAATCCAGGAGCAGTGGTCAAAACCATCCTGAGGAGAATACCTCCCAGTGGTGACAGTGTGAGAATAGTCACTGCCACACTCATATCGTAGGGATTTCATATCTTTCAAAGACCTTTCTATCATCCTTACAGTAGTGGTTTATGAAACAAATGAGATCCTGTAAGTGAAAACATCAGCAGAGAAGTGGCCTTCATGCATAGAAGTATAAAATAACAAATCCAGTGTCGCAACAAGCCAACAGTGCAGTGCACCCAGATGGAAACAGACAAAATAAATTAAAACAAAGTTGATATCTGCTGTAGTCCCCAGTATCTCGGAGGATATGAAAAGTCTCCATATATTTTTATTTTTCTAGTTGCTTATATTCAGATTTTTGCAAGCTCAGAACCTGCTTTATAGATGTTTTCCCTGTCATTAGTAACAAAGGAAGCACTACTGTAGCTTCAGTAAGTAATTGAGTAGTAATTTGATCATAAGTTAGACGGCAAAACTTTTGTTTTAGTTTTCAGTAATAATTTTTGCTCTGTTTTGTGCCCTTTAATTTCACATTAAAACCACTTTTTTAAACAACCACCTTAAAACTCAGAACAAAAAAAATCTTAGAAAAGGAAGTAGATGAATACTAGTTTCAGGATGTTTTTATTAGAATACTTTTAGAAGAAATTGTTGGTGAAATATTGTTCTTGTAACTCAGTTTTCCTTACTACTGAGGAAAATCAGAAGCAGAAAAGGAGGTGGTTTCTGGTCACACCACAATCCTACAGAATTAGGGCTCAGCCTTACTGTTTAAACTTGTAAAATGTGTAGGCTCATGGTGTAATCCAGGGGACTCGCTCCAGTGGGCTGGAAATTGCCCCAGCCCATTCACCTGGGCTCCCTCTCACCAGATGTGCCAGCCCGTGTCCCAGCTTCCCATCCCTGTGTCCCAAATTTCTGTACCTGTGTCCCAAATTTCAGTACCTGTGTCCCCAGTGCCAATGGGAAGGACCTGGCACAACTCAGCCACAATAGAGTATTGCACCAGAAAAGATTTCTTTATTCTGGAGATTGATGTGTTTTATAGCAGTAACAGAAATGTCTTTCCATGTAAATTCTAGCCACTGAGCTCGATAGATTTAACCCAGGAAAGAATTTGAACAGCGCATCTGAAGTAGAAAAAAGCAGAAACTGAAAAACAGAGTGGTTTTAGTTACCTTTGGATTATTTTTATTTTCATTTCACTATTTTATATGCTGAATTCCCAGAGTTTCTGGAAGGTTGAATGCCTCTGCCGTGGGAAGGGGACCCAGCAGAGGAAGAAACTAGGCACTTTTGTATACCTGGTCCCATGTTTTCACCTGATGCATGTATGACATTTGACATATAGAGCTACACAACCAGCCAGCTGTGCAAGCAGCGTGGCAAGAACATTTTTGATTTCTGTGTTTATTACACACCCTTCCATTGCCTGCGGGGCTTAAATCAAAGTTATGAAACTACTACTGCTACACAAATAAGAAAAAACTCTAAAACAGGGAAAAAGGCAGGGTGCTGCCTTAACATTTCAACCAGCTGAAATATTTCCTCTCTCTGATGAAATGGGCCTCTCCCATTATCACATTTAACAGACAGCAGCTTAATAGGTGGCTCAGCACAAGAGTGTCCATCTCACCATAAGAAACTACTGCTTTGCAGCCTGCTTCATGGGGAGCAAAATATAGATTATGCCTGGAAGCTTCTTACAAAATTTCTCTCAGTCTGACCTGAAGATCGGGTTGTTTCCAGCTTTAGGAGCCTCTTGGAATCACCTACTCCCATTCCTGTGCTGCCCAGAGCTCCACTTTGCCAGAGCAGTGAGAGAGAGAGTGCTCGGGTGGCTGCTGGACCACTGCAATCCCTGGGACTCGCCCGACGGAAGGGGAGGGAGGCTGCAGGGACTGGAGCTGCTGAGCCAAATAACCCTATTTTTGTTTTGTCAGATGCTCACTTTTTGCCATGCAGTTTGTTCTTTTCCTCGGGGGTATCCTTGTTATTAAAAGTGTCCTGTGATTAATGAAACTGCTCAAGCAGATCCCACAGAGCCTCTCCCATCCCGGTGAGCCCTCAGGGCCCTGCCGCCCTCGCCGGTGGCACTTGTCCCGCTGCAAGGGGCCAGGACTGGAGGGGTTAAATTAGGCTTCTGCCATGGATTTTCCTAACGAAGGGTTGTGCCTGTGGGAGCTTGTAACCGAGCTGGTGTGCACCCACATCACTCGGGGCTGTGGGAGCCGCCTTGGCCGCCAGGGCTGAGATTACAGAGCAGTTTCCTCCCCGGCCTTGTGACCACGCGCACACACGTGCCTGTTTCCAAAATAACCCGCTCTGGGGCATGGGGGGTTTTCTGCTACTTGACAGAATGAGCAGCAAAATCTTCTGAGCTTTTTGGGGTTATGAGAGGATAGCAGTGATGCGCTTCCCATTAGTCAAAAAATTCCAACCTCCCTCTATACCCAGTGACAAAAAATACAACTACAGTGAGTCACTTGGTGTGCATCTTCCCAAACCTCCTTTCCTCCAGCCATCCACCTCTTTCCAGAAAGCATTGCTTTCACTTTCCTCACTGCAAACACAAAAATTATTGCCCTCTGCTCTCTCTCCCTTCTAATCAAACTTGTTCTTCCTTTTCCTAGAAAATCCTTGCTTCTCATTCTCCCCTCAATCCTTTTAATACTGGCTGTTCCTCTGCTTGGACCAAACAAATGAGTGGAATGTGGCCCCATACTGACCACTTAGACAGGACCTCGAACTCAGGGTCCGCAGGGAAATCCCTCTGAGGATTTCAGTGCAAAAGGCACTGGTTTTTTTCTCTCATACACCACTGTAAGCAAAGGGCTGCATTCCCCAGTAACAACAGTATTTGAGCCCCAGTGGTCCCGTGGTTTCCCTGAAGCATTGGCTGGAGTATCCCTGAGAACACTCCTTTGCTAAGGCCCCTGCACTGGTTATTGTTTTCTTCCATTACCATGATATTTTCATTCAGAGAAGTCAAACCCTGTGTTTTCACTCTGCCTGTCACTCACATGAGCAGAGTTGGCTCATCTGGACCTCAAAGAAAGATTTGGTCCTGCTACTTTTTGGTATCTTTTTCTGTTAATTTTATCTTTTGCACTTAAGGCTGCGTGAAGACATCTGACATTTTAAAGTAATCTCTGTAACATCTCTAAATTAAACACTCTGTCTTGTTAGTTTGGTTTATCTTTGCTACCATCTACCATGAAGCTACATCTTTTCAGAAAACAGACATGACTGACAGCAATCCTTATACAGAAAAGCTGAAGTAAACCATGCTTTGAAGGATTTTCTGTTTGGATTCATAATAGCATGGAGTTAAAAGAGAGAAAATAGGTTCCTTGGAGCATAAGATCGTAAAATGCTAATTTCAGTGACACAGTGGTGGACTGAGTAAATATAGAAAGGATTTATTATGAAGTTCTTTAGTGTTGTTGGCACTAACAGCAAATTGCTGGGCAACATTATATTGCCAAAATCCAGGAAATAGCACAAACATTGAACCACTGTATTTTCAATGACAATAATGACTGAAGCTTTGGTATTGGTTGGCATGCCCACAAAAGGCACACGTTGGCATGTTCAGGAATGTAAATGATAGATCTGCTGCTTGAAGTTTATAATTATTTAATCAAACCCAGACTGCAGGACCTAGAAGGACATCGTGTATCCTTAGAGAAGAAAGAGGGAGAAAGAGAGAGAGAGAAATAAAGGAAAGTCATACTTTGCAAATGATGGAATGTATTGGTCCTCTGGGTGTGCCCACCAGGCATCTGGGACTGCTGCAGAGTTCGTGGGTGATCTCTCCTGCTCGCCACAGCACCATGTATTTAAGTAGCCCTTCAGAAAACAAATTGCCGACAATCTCTTTCATGTGCTGATGGAAGTCAGATCAATTATCTCCGTTTCCTTTCATGCAAGAAAGAAAATCTACAGATGAGGACAGGAAACCACTCATTTGATGAACTATTTCTACACTACTGTACACAGACACACAACCTCCCTCCTTCCCTCCTGCAGACAGACACGCACGGAGCTACAAGGCCTCTCCCTTCCAGACACACACAGAGGGGCACGTTATTTTCAGCTCACATTTCACATTTAGATTACTATTATGGAATTTCAAGAAGACTTATTTTGTTTCCATTTCTTGCTTTGGAAAAAAAAAAAAAAGAGTGAGAGAGAGATAATGAACATTCCGTTTTGAGAAATAAATCTCTCTGCACTCTGTGTTCTGGCTGTAAGATCCTGAGTAGCAGAGCTCTTCTGTGTTCCCAGCCCGGGCTTTGCTGCCGACTCAGCTTTCAATTGAGTCCTAGCGTGATGGAAAAAGAAAAAAGGCTTTCAAAAGCAGTAATTGTGTGTTTCTGTGGAGAGAGAACAAATTACTAAATCAAATTAGCATTACATTTCATTCCTAGACCCTAGGAGATTCAAGGATTTACATAATATACTTTCTTAAATTACGTTGTTAGTGTAAACAGTAAGATTCTGCACAAAACCCCTGAGAAGTGATGCAGCATTAGCTGATGTCATCACGCAATGTTTAAAAAAGAAAAAAAAAAGGGAAGAAGTGCATTAGCTCCACACATAAACACATGATTGCACTATTTTTAAAAATAAAAGTGCAGGATTTAATTATATGTTGAATAATGTAATGTCATTAATCCATTCACTCTGTGTGCTAGGAATACTTAAATTGTTTTTTCCTTTTCTGTCTTCACAGACAAAAATATTTGCTGTAGGGTATTCCTGGCTGTTGAAGATGAAATCCAGGTCCCACATAAGTCTGGAAGAGTTACTATGGATTTCTGTGGGGTCATCATTTGACTCCAAAAGGCTACTTTTTTGAACATAATTGACTTATATCAGTAAGGGTCCTCAATATTACTCCATTTCCCACCCCAAATTTTCATATCTAGTGACTTTTTCCTTATTCATATCACCAAATTCCCTGTAATTCTCTCACACGTTATTGATTTCTTTTTTACAACACTAATTTAGGGCCAAGTTTCCATGTGGGGCTCCCCAGCCCATTACTCCCTCATGGGCAGTTGTGCTCTCACACTGGCACAACCAGCCAGTGGCACCAGGCTGCTGCCAGGTCAAGTTTTAAAATTAACTCTGACAAAAAAAAATGGTGCAGTGACCAAAATAAAATGATAAAATGGCTTCCAAGCCTGGAGCATGTGCATTTGATAATTAATCAGAGTATAATGTAGAAAATGTTATTGTGAATTTTACAAGTTTCAGGTTCACCAAAGAGCTGCAAATGGTGGCAGGAGAGATGAACTAAAATTGCATTTGTCTCCTAAGACCAAATAAAGGAAAACCAGTACTATTGTAGTTGTTGGGTTAGAACTGCCCGTTTGAGGAGCTAAACCACAACAGCATAAAGAAATACACAACTTGTGTTTCATTCTTTATAATTTAAAGATGACTTGAAGAGCAGTACTAAACAAAGACAGCATTGAAACATATATGAGTCAAAAAGCTTCATAACCCTAAAAAAATTACTGTAGTGTTGGGTTTTTTACATAGGGCTGTGCAGTTCTGTCAATCCTAGAATGCTCTGCATGTGTTTTCTGTGTTTCATACAACAAATGTTCCCCACAAATTTGTGCAATGATATGTAATATATTCAGGAAAACTAATTACTGAAGCAGAGGAGAAAGGAAAGTTATCTCTAAAGCCAGAGGGATAAAAACATTTTGTATAATGAGAGCTTGCAGTCCACACACCATTTCTTTTATTTAATCTACCTGTGCATAAAAGCCTACTATTTAAAAAGAAATAATAATTGGAAGAAAAAATTCAGCAGCTGAAAGACATACTAAAAATATGCAAATTGTGAAACATAAAGTTGCAGGCATTTTAAAACTTTTTTACTGTCAATAATTATGAAGGGTGCATTTAGAGTGGTAGGTATTATGCTACCTTCTACTACCTGGCAAATGGGCATTTATATTAAAAGAGCATTAGGAAAAAAATGGACAATGACCTCTTCTTCTTATCTTTTAAGTTTCTTTTCTTGACAAGGAATGTGGAATTTGCATTTAAATTTCCTGGGGTTTGTCTGTTTGTCAGCACCAAATCCATCTCTGTGATTTACAGGTTTTGCATTTAATGATTTTCTCAAACAAAATGAAAAACTTTCTTTTTTAGTTCTCCTTTTGAAATCTCCAGTACTAGCATCAGATTTTAAATTAAATGCTTGACAAATGAAAGAAATGTGTTGATTTTTTCAATTCAGAGTTCTTCTGAAAAATAAATTAATTCTTTATAAAAACCAAAATAAACCAAAACAGGATCACTTGGGAAAGCCTTCACTCATGGAGTAATTTGTAAGGATCAGCTGGAAAGGCAAAAGAATATCTACAATATCTGATCTTACTCACGTGAGAGACATAACCTCTGCACTTTTTTTTCACTGTGTTGCAAAATATTTAATTTCCTGCTGAATTTCCTGGGTGTGCCACTTACCTGCTGTTTTTTATCAAAGCCTGAAATTTGAAATGAGGCAGATCCATCACCCAAAGCCTCGTCCTCTCTGCAGCTGATCCCAATGCAGTGAAATCGAGGGGGGCCCATGCATGAAGGTCAAACGTGGCACCTGTTCCATGCAGGCACTGGAACCAAAGCAGCCAGTCCACACCAGCAGGATAACACCACACAGAGGTTGGTCTTAACTGGCTTTTCAAAACTGGCTCTATTTATTTCTCAACACACAAAAGTCTCAGTATTTGAATCATGTAGAACATATATTTTACATATCAATAGGTTCATTACTAGTAATATATCAAATTGTAACCCCAGTGCTGAAGGCACTCTCTGGGTAGCACTAGTTAAGCATTAATACAAATCAAGAGAACTGGCTTTAGTTATCAGCTCATTTGTGTTCCAAAAACGTATTTCCACCTCAACGCTTTCTTTTTTCTTTCTAACGTTTCCCAAATGACCTTGTTCTTTCCCAAATGCTGTAGCAGTCTGTGCCACAGGACAGACAAGATCAGGATCATGGGCTGCTTTTAACCAAAACAGGTGCAGAAATGCCTTTGGTGAAAGAGGTGTGAGTACTGGGCAGCACACTTGTTCTCCTTTCCTTAGGCAAAACCACGCAGATGCCCCTGGCATGGCCTTTGGAAGTGTCTCAAAGGCAGAGTGTAACTAAAAGTGCAGCACTCAGTCTGATTGCTTGTTGGAAATGCTCTGCTACCTGCTTAGAATTAACCACGTTGATAAATTGAGTGCTGCTGAATGAACCAGTTTGCACAGCCAGCCCCTGGAGATTTTGGCTCAGCTCTTGCTCTGGAAGGCACCATTGCATGGAACTGAGCAGACCCAGCACTGTAGTGCCAAGGGTATCTTGCAGGGAATATCCAGAACCTTGGGAGGATAGATTTTGTACCTGGTAGGACAGGATGTGCAAGGCATTGTAAAATCTTACAAGGTTGCTGTTAAAACTAGAAAAATACCAAAATTGTTTTTGAAGTCCTGTTTAAATTCTACTCTGCACCGTTTTCCATTATCTTTGAAAACCTGGTAATAGTTTAGCAGCCTATCTGAGAAGAAAAAAAAATTACTTTTCTGCAAGTGAGAGTAGTGACAAGATTACAGCAGCTGGGTGTCTATTACCCTAAGCTACATTGCACAGAGCTAAAATGGATCTTCCTACAGAAAGCTAATCAAGGTGGAAGAGAAAAATTGGGTTCATTAACAATCCCTGTCACTGAAAAGTCAAATCATTTTTCACTCTTTAGTTGAGTCCAATTACAGAGATATTGCTAGAAATTGTTTTTCTGTGACAGAGAGCTTTGACAGTGGTTTTTCTTTTTTGGCGCTTTGCTTATTGCTCACTCACATTGCACCCATTGCTGAGTGGAGATTAACACCTGTTCCTGTTTTAACAGAAAATGATGGATGGTGCCATTACTGGCACAGCTCTTTGTGAACAAAATTAATGTTGTATGCATTAACTTTGTAGTTACAGCAATTACCACAATTACTTTCAAACCATAGCTTGCACAGACCCTGCACCAAAGCTGGAAAACTGAGAACAACCATCCTCCCATTTTCTTGGAAAGGGTTGTAGGCAAAATGCAAGCTTTGCTCCGTGCCTCCCTTGAGCCAAGGGAAACCCATAAAGCACCCCCCTCATTTTGCCCTCTCAGCTAGCGATTTTCATAACACTCCTCTCAAATATATGTAAGGTTTCCCATTTCAGTTTATAGCTACATTTGACTCAAATATGAAATGGATATTTATAAAGCCTGAGTCAAATCTCCAGTGCTTATCTGGATTTTTGAAACCTGACCCATGTGGCTAAATTAATGGGCACAGTTGTATTTTGGCTGTAAATGTATGTATCAGTGGTACCACTCGATGTAATTCACCTCACCTGGTGTTGGCCGTTGGAGGTTTGAGTTCCAGGCTAAGCTGCTCATCAAGGTTCCCTCTAGAACCACTGGGGATCAAGACAGGTCACTCCAGCAAAGACAGACTGCTGGCTTTCATGGGATCAGCTGCCTTTCAGAAGTACCTATTTCTTTCCTGGACTATAGAGGGAGCCAAGACAATTGGCTTGCACCGGGAGCCCAGCTGTTACCTAGCAGTAAATTCACAGCCATCTGATGAGGAGAAGGAGAATTGCCATCCCCAGACGTTCACTTGCTGCCTTTGAGCTGGACCAGCCAGGTGAGCGGCTGTCTGTCCCACAGCAGCGTGTTCTGCTGGATAAGCTTCTCTAACAAGGTAGAGAAGTCTCTGAGAGGAACTTCTCCTTTTCTCTTGTTAGCAGGCTGAGTTCCTTAAAGTGAGATGTACAAAACTCTTAGCCCATACTTTCTTAAATGTGATACCTAAAAATGTAGCTGTAAAGAGATCTAATAGTCATTTCGATTATTAAAGCTATAGCTAATAAAAACATTAATGACAATTTTCTTTTCTGCAGTTAACTGTGAAACTCAACATCCTTTCTTTGTTTTGTGATGAGACCAGAAGAAGTATCTTTGGGATTTATTCTGATATAAACTGTTCTCTAAAACACTTTGCATGAAAATTGTTCTCACAAATATGTACATTTTCCAGAAAGAAAAAACCAAAACAATTCCCATATCACATTTCAACTAATTATCCCCATTCATACAAACCAACCCTTATATCTTCCTGTTGACAGCACTGCATTTTCTTTTCTTTTCTTCTCTTTTTTTCCTAGTACATTTGTAGCATGTGGATCAAAGGTTTATGGATTCTTGTCTTTTCTTGAACCCACAAGCAAAGTAGCAACACAGCCAAGTTGTAAACGTTTGCAAATCATTAAGAAACAAAACAGACAAAACACATGGTGTTCCCAGGAGACTTGAGACATGAAAGCATCTGTGTTGTGATGAACGTACACAAAATCTGTTGGGACTAGACTTAGTTGTTTAGTAGGGCTTCGAATGCACTATGATTCAGTTCTCCTGTTGCAACTTTCAGGAATCAGTCTATATATTTTGCCACAAATCCCCCAAATGCTCTCTCTGTAGTGGAATTGAACCTGTCCATTACTCTGGACTGAACCTCAAACTTTTGGGTGCTCTGATCTCCATCCAGACTTTAAGTACGTGTCTCATAATACATGAAGTACTTGAAACTCTGCAGAATTTTCCTAGGTTTTGGGTTCTTTACAAGCTATATATGAAAAACTCTGTTTATTGAAGTTAGGGGGGCTTTGCCACTGCGTTCAGGATTTCCTGTCGCTGTTTCCTTGCCGTGGCCTCTGGTGACAGACTGTTCCTGGTCTCCTTTCCTGTGTCTCTACCTGACGCTGCTCAGCCTGGCTTCACACAGGAGCAGTGTGAGGCAGGAAGCTGAACGTGCTGCTTTGTGCTGGTATTGCCCTCGTTTGCCACTCTGCCCATAACCTGCTCTTCTCAGTGCCAGTCCTTTAACCAGGCTACACTGAGGGACTAAGCCAAATGTCTCATGCAAGTCTTACACCTGTGCAGTTGCCTTCATCAAAATGTTTGGCAAGACCTACTTTTCCATACAGCCATCTTGACTGGCGCTAATTATACTGTCATCCTTTAATTTTGTGCTAATTGAAGCCCTTATCAGCTTTTCTATTATTTTGCTTAGGACTGATGCCAGAATAAGTGACCTGTAATTACTGTGATCCTTCTGCTTCCTCACTTTGGCTTCTGGCAGCATTGCATATTTCTACTGTTCCCTAACAATCTTTGGATTTACAGTGCATAGACTCTTTGATACAAAAACATTCATCTCTAATAGAAGGATTTTAACAGTGACTTCTCAGACAACGTGATGCGAGGGGGTTTATTATCTTTGGGCCATTGATTGTAGCATCTTTTTTGTCTTCAAATGCTAAACAGTAGAGTGTGTGTGTGTGTGTGTGTGTGTGTGTGTATATCTGCATGTGTCTATTACAATATATATTAATATATATTATTTCTGTCTTATCTATAGTAGTAATAACACTGCTGTTTGAAATAGTTCTAGTAATCTGTTCTTACCATCTTAAAGAATTGCAAGGGAGACAAAATACTCTGGAAAAACCTTCCTGTTTTTCTTAGCAACATATATTTCCTTAGACTTCTTTGTCATATTTCTACATTTCTTTCATTGCTATTTTATAGTACCACTGTTTAATTTGATATAGGTATATGTACACCTATACAAGCAAGGGAAGGTTTTCCACATTATGAGCAATGTCGCGGTATGTTTTGGTGTTTTCTGACAAAAAAAGGAGACATAATCGCAAACATGGCTCATATGTAATCAAAGGACCAGAAAAGATGTTCTGACTGATTTTAATCCGTTCTCTGCTGCATGGTGTTATTTTACAGCCCAGAGCATTTATTCTAGTGTGTTCCAGTAAAGACATAATAAGAATAATAAAACAAAATAAGATACCCATCACTGAAACTCCTTTTTTTTTTCCTTTTCCATTGTCCTTTTTTCCCCCTGTGTTTAAACATGAGTTGTTTAGCAATTCTACTTGTTCTTCTAAACTCATTTACTTTTCCTTCAAATGGTCGGTATACATCTGTCACTGCACCAATGCACACCAACAGAGCAGCTTGAAGCTTCCCAATGACATCCTGACAGCTGAAGCCTGCATTCTCAATTTAGTGGGGTTTGGATCTCTCCTGTTTACTGCAGTTTCACAAAAGAATGATATTTTATAAACACCTGGTAATTTAATTAAAATAAGGAGCTGGACTTTTAACAAGAGAGTGGGTTTTTTTAAGATTTGGCATTCAGAAATAAAACAGATGTTTATTGTGCTTTTTAAGTGTCCAGGAGATCTTGCCAAAAGTGTCTGGCTTGTACAGTTATTTTTATGTTATATCTAAATGTATATTATTCTTTGTTTTCGTGTATTAATACCTGTATATTATTTCATAAATGAGTTTTGTTTTCTTATTATGAAGCAGTACTTTTGGTAATTGCCCACAGCTCTGCATATAAATGTGCTCTACAAAGGTGCTTGGATTAAAGATGTCTGGCTGCAGCTTCATTAAACAAACTGGTAATTAATCTCAAGTATTATCTAGGATGCCAAAGGCTTTTCCTTCTCAGACAATGTAGGTTTATCTGTGGAATCTCCAGGCACTGGGGCTTTCTCCCCTCCTGTGCATGCCAAGCCCATGGAGTTGTTTCCCTGTGCAGAGCATTAGCCATAGGGGTGCAAGTGCAGCCAAGAACTAAATCCTTCCCCTGCAGCTTTGTGCTGCCAGACCATGTTCCCCACCCAGACCGGACTCCTGTCCTCACATTGTGGAATGCAGATCTCACCTTCGAAGTTGCATCAAGGGAAAACACAAGATCAGCTTGTCTCTTAGGACATTGGTATTTTTCAAGCATTGTTCTTAAAAGAGAAGGTTTATTAAGAAAGGAAAGCTCCAAGAACAGTAGCCATTCCCACAAAATTCTTCCCACTAGATCCTGCAGAGTTCACCAGTTCCTGATCTCTTGGCTCAGCTCTTACTAGTGAATAAGGATGGTCAAAACCAAGAGGGATCAGTCCTTAAAACCTCTCAGAAGACAAAGTTTAGGGCTAGACTAACCACCTAGAGTGCCAATCTCAGTCAGATCCTGACCCTGGTTTTGTTAATTTCAATCTAATGCAAGACTGTTGACTTGAATAATGCTCTAACCAAGGAAATTACATTCTGAATTTTGACCTATTTTTCTGTATTACATCGTCTCTGCTCTCTTTAATCTGCTTTGTCTCAGAGCGTGTTCTCTCCTTTTGCATCAGCTACTGAGTCCCATCTGCAGTTTTATTTCAGCTTTTGTTTGCCTCTGAGCTTTTTCTCATTCTTCTAATGAAAACACCAAAAGGTGGTAAAAAAGTGTTTTTTCTGGAATAAGTATGAATATCATAAGAAGGAATATAATGGTTCTTTCTGTCTCCTCTGATCACAAAAACAAACAACACAAAAAGTTATGGAGCAGTTAGTGGAGGAAAAAGGACAATTACAAGTGAGCCTAAATTTAGAATTACGAGTTTGAGCCAAAGCCCTCTGAGGACCATGAGAGTCTTTCCACCCACTTCAAAAGGATGTGGAGCACACCTCGTCCTACCTCGCTACTTAGCACAGCTTTGGGTAAGAGCTGTGTTAGCAACCCAGGGAAACGTTCTTGAAGGTTAAACCCACCTTATTTTCCAAGGGAAACTTTGACAAATTTTGCCAGACCCTGGACCATAATTAAAACACTGGAACATTTCAAAGTGACAGCCATGTTAAGACTTTTTTCTTCCATGTTCCTTCTTGGGTGGATCAAGTAAAGTAAAGGAAAAAGGAGAGTCTCTGCTGGAAGCTTTTCTTTCATTCAGATGCCTAACCAAACCCCAGTCACAGAGAGGAAAAAGGATTGCTTTGACCTCCTCAATATCCTATGCAGAACTAAAGTTATTTATACATGTTGCCCAGTTATTACACAAAGAACACGTCTGCTACCTTTAAAAAAATAGTATTGCCAGTCATACTGTTCCTGGGACGATTTTGTGAATCAGAACTATATATATAGAAGCACTTTATGCTCCAGTTAAATGCAAAAACAGTCTGCAATTGCAGTTTAAATCTAATTTTGTGAAAAATTTGTTACTCTGATTCACTATAAAGATTTCAGATCTACTCATGCTCCCCTTTTGACAGGACCAGACACACATATTCTGCACAGTGGAGGTGGTGCCCTTTGGTGTCATTGGGTCCTTTGGGTCAAGAAAATTGTAATTTCCTGCTTTTATGAAAATTGGTTTTTTTTAAATAAGCAAGTTTGAGGCTTGTTGTGTTCCAAAGCAGTGACCATTTTCCAATTTTTCTGAGGAAATGGATGTTGTGGAGGAATACTGGCTGGAAAGCAATGCCCCATGGCACTGCCAAAGCACAACGTGCACCTGGACATCCAGAAAGCATCGAGGGAGGTGGCCTGGATCATCCTGGCTGTGCTTCTTTCTGCCATAACCAGGTTTCCTCTCCAAAGTTCTAAGCCTGTGTGTGTTGGGTTTGGGTGCCCAGAATGCAGGTCTGATGGGCCATCTGGGGAACACTGGGGAGCTTCATCCTTCAGTTTTTTCCTCTTTCAGTATTGCATGCCATTCCCTGTGTTCTCGAACTTCCTTGTGAGACATGAACTTGAACCTTGCTGATAGCAATGTACGTAAATGTAGATTTTTATACATTAAAAAAAAAATTCTGGCTTGTCTATAGATCTGTATTTAACTTTATTTATATTTAGAACTATCTTCTAGTATTGATCTAAATTTACAAGCATTTCTCTCTGTTTAGTTTCCCTTTATCACATGTGCAGAGTCACTATTTTCTTGAATCAGGAAACCAAAAGAAAAACCAAGAGCAATTTTTTTCTCATCTCACTTTATAGCATCATCTGATAAAATGGAAGTTTCTGCTCCACATAAATGGTACAAAAAGTGAACCCTTTGCCAGGACCCCCAGAGTGCCTGTAACATACTCAACTGAAGTCTTGTTTTGACACAGGAATATCGCCCCTAATTGTCAAATCCATTCCAAACAAAAGTAGGAGAAGATGGGCGGGTACTATTTTCTGTCAGCAATCAGGACCTTGGGACCGTCATTGTGAACCATCAAAACTAATTTTGAACTTTTTTTCTCATCAGTCACCACTTCATGCATTTCACTTGCATGGATTGCTTTTTTTTTCAACACTTTAAACATAATGTTTGACTCGTGGGGGAGCTGGATGTGATAGGAGAGTGTCTGGGAAGAGAACTGAGCAGATCCCCATGAGGGGTGTGCAGGTCTGGACCAGCCCAGGCTGGACAGGGGCAGGGCTGGGCAGCAGTGACGTTGCTGACAGAAAGGTCCAGACCCAACAGCCCAGGTACAACAAGGGTTCTTGCTGTTCTTGGAGTAACATCTGTCAGGAATGAAAAGTTCCTTCACCCTCTCACACTGCCCCCAAAGGTAGCATCTTCAGTTCTGTTTGCCTCAACTCCTTTACACTTTGCTTGGAATTCCTTTCAGACTTGTTCCCCACACTCTTTTCTTTCTTCAGTACTGTGGTGCTTAGAGGTATTGTCTTCCTTCTCTAAGGTCTTTGCACTTTTAACTGGAATTAATGGCATTTGGGTCAGACAGCCAAAAGAAAACTGGATCCTTCCAGTTTAGGGACTGATTTTGTTGGCGTTGTAGAACAGCCAGCCGTGGGGACTGTTGAAATAAAGGGTGGCCACACACTCATCTCTGCCTGGGTATTTTAAAGCCTTTATTTTCAAACAACTCTGTTTATGGAGAAAAGAGAAAACCACAGGATACACTTATGAGGGAAATAATTTGTAAAGCTGTGCCAGATCCCCAGCTCTTTCCTCTGGCCCGGCACTGAGAAGCAATCTTTAGACTGCCTGCAGAGGACATCTGGTGATCCTGTGGTGTAGGGGAGTCATCGTGCTGCTTTAGCCACTTCAGGACATCTGCTCTTTTGAGCTTTTGGAGAGTGATGGGACACAGCCAGAATTTGCAGTATTTCGAAACACATCTGTCAGCAGAATAGTCCCTGGAGAATTTTATTCCTGTGGTGTAATTTCAGGTTGGTCCTCTCTTTGCTGTTTTCAAACCAGCCAGAAAGGACCCAGTGTATCTCCAGCTGAGGACTCAGAGAGGAGTTTTCATGCAGGAGAGACCTCTTCTGAACACTGAATAAAATTTCTTTCCAAGAAATGTCTTAGCCAATAATAAGGACAAGAACTGTGCAGCTTTATAGTCAGGAGAAATCCAGAGCTGGGGATCACACTGAGCCATTGAGAGCACAAGGCAGTTGGTACAGCTCTGAACTTGCCTGGCCATGAACTCGATGTGGGATGATTCCAAGTGCCTGATGTGCTGCTGGTGGTTCTGTATGTCAGAAATGCCAAAGCTCCAGCCACCAGCACTGCCCCCCTGGACCCTTGTGCCACCTTCTGCTCCACCATTCTTGGATTCAAAGCATCAAGGGCTTGGTTGCATGGAGTTCTGCTTTATTGGCTACAAAACACATATGTGGTCTTACTGTTCCTACTTGAACAAAAAAGCAGAGTAAATAATCCACAAATCCATTGTGATGGAATGAGAAAGAGGTAAATCTGCTAGAAAAGTGAGTGGATCATGAACCAGTCACCTTCTCCCATTCTCTGCTGCCCTCTCATTTGGTAAAGATGGCCCAACTTTTACCAGAAAAATAAGATAATTAAAATATAACATAAGATAAACTCATTTGGTATGATCTCAAGGGGGATGGTATAGAATTTTCCATCCTCTCCCATGCTATACATAGCAGATGCAGAATTAGAGAATTCATTTTGTCACATTTCCAACAAATTATTCCATTTCATAAGTCTCATAAGTTCTTAAAACATAATGTGTTAATCAGGATTGATCTCCCAAAAAGCCTGATGGCTTTGACTTGTAGACATGTTAGCACTCATGGAGTACCCGCTGTAACTTCTGTATGGATGAGGTGGACTGGGATCTATGGAATGGCATCATCTCAGCTCTAAACTGAGTGGGTATGTACAAAAAAATTAAAGCTATTTTTATACTTATAATCTAGAATGCCAACGAGGGAGTCCTAGGAAAATTGTTAGGAGGATGGTGTCTGACATGTGTGATATTCATTTAACCCTGTCCTAAACAGATAAAAATTCCTTGATTTTTTTAACATGTTTTGGTTATTATGCAAAAAAAGTAGATTATTCTAAATAGGTATTAGGATGTTTTTAATGTGTCCCTTGAAGTATGACATTGAAATAAAAAGGAACAACAGTTTGTGTAAATGTGACTTCCTGTTCAAGCATCTTAAGCACTGAGAAGTAAACTGAGCTGTGGAATAAGCCTGTGTAATGACCACTGCCTTCAGAAAAGATTTGTGTTGTTTATGCAGTCACTGAATTTGGTGCAGAATCATTTAATCCAGTAGATCTGATCTCCTGAAATCTTCTTTAGATTTAAGCCTCCTCTGCAGGTCTTCTGGGGACAGATACATTTCTAGAGACATAAACCTGAGAATTTTAATCACTTTTTAAGACTGCTGGCACCAGCAATATGCAAATTAATGAGTTTCACATTGCAGACATGTTGAGGCAAATGAGCTGTTGCAAACCTGTGACTGGTTACTGTGTGCCTTAAAATCCAGAGGTAAATAATGTTCATACTCATGCCCAGTGCAAAATGCCTTCTTGCCATTGTAAAAGAGGTACCATTTTATGATTTCCAAGGCCACTAAGAGGTACAAGGGTAATAGGTGGCCTTCAGTATTTTTGTCATGATGAAGAGGGCCACGTATTTTCCTTTCCATAGGAATTGTTAAAATACATAAATATTAGCAGTGATTAGAATTTTAAATAGAAATGCATATTTTAATGAAGTTTCTCCTCTGCTTTCATTCTTCAGAATCCAAGATGCCTTCCCTGAATTGACTCACAAATGCAGCAGAAGTTTTTG
This sequence comes from Orthonyx spaldingii, assembly GCA_013397795.1. Taxonomy (NCBI): domain Eukaryota; kingdom Metazoa; phylum Chordata; class Aves; order Passeriformes; family Orthonychidae; genus Orthonyx; species Orthonyx spaldingii. The sequence goes on from VZTJ01003574.1 coordinate 4,186,439, forward strand.
AAGCACTTCTTGTGCAAATCTCAGCCACAAAAGAGAAGCAGTCACCTCTCAGGGTCCTGAACCACCTCAAGGAAAATGGCAACGTCAACATTTACAAGTGAGATGGCAGAAAAATTTTTATATAGGGACCCCCTACCATTATTAAAGATCTCTTTGTGTCTGCAGTGCCTGTGAATGGAGACAAGATGCTGGTTTTCACTCTTTGTCTACTGCTCATTAGTTCATTGCCATTTATCTGCTCCACAGCATTAACCTCTACAAGGAGCAGCACTCCCAGTGCCCCCACGTGCTTCACACGTTACAAAAAGCCACCCATGCTCCTGGGAGATGCTCCTGGGTTTCCTGGCAGTGCAGGGCAGCAAATGGGACAAAAGGCTCCAAAGCAGGCAAATTAAGAATGATCTCTAAGATAAACATGTATTATTCAGTAACAGTATTTAAATGCCAGGAAGTCTGAAGTCCATACCTGTTGCTTTGTGTCACCCAGAGCCTGCTCTTTGTCTGCTGTCAGGTTTTCAGTGTATGACTGGGGGTGACTGATTTTTACATTCATTTCCAGGCATTACTATTTTCTCACTGTTCAGTCAAGCTTTGAGGCACTGGCATGAATTCCCCAGGTCTGACGAAGACAAAGACGTTGCACATTTCCAGAGAGACAACTCAAATCACCATTCTATTCTTTGTGCCACGCTCCTCTGTCCCTGGCCAAAGTAATCAAAAAACCTTACCTTTTTCACCTCTATATAGCCTCAGTGATACCTTCTATATCTATTGATTCACTATTTATTAATTTTTCTTTATTTTTGTATTTTATATGTACTGTCTTCCTGTTCAACAAAGGAGATGGAAGGAAAAAAATAACTGCATTCAGTGATTCTGCTGGGACTGAAGATGAGTAAGCTTTGGATTTTGCATACCAGTGACATGAGAAGGGTGCAGGGAGCATGAAGATTTCATTTATTGAATATGAAAATATGAATGATTGGTATAAATCACAAGTTTACTGCAGTTATTGCTTGAGTGGAGCTCACTTTGGCAAGGCTCAGTGAGGGAAGCAAGGGAACAATTGTTTACCCTTTGGGTTTTTTCCCATTCATAGTAGAAAAAGATGCAAATTAGAGCCCTGTCAAACATAGGAGATCCATCTCATGCAAGGCCTTGAAATATGGCCTTGTTCCAAACTGGAACAAAGCTCCAAAATTTCCAAACGTTCAATGAAGAAAATTGTCAGAGAAAAACAATCTAACCCATGTTCACAGAATTATTTCACTTTGTCAAAACTGAAGTGTTCTGTTTTCACTTCGATTACTTCATCATTTTTAAATAATGCATCTAACCTGATGGTAAATGAAATACCTCATGCAAGATATTCAAGTCCAACAACACTGGAAAATGACATCATCCAGGGATACCACTTTGAAAGAAGAGTTACCAAAATGTTCACGGATGTCTACTGAGATAGTGAATGTTGTGTATCAGTTCACCCCTTGTTCCACTCTGCACTTAGAGCTCGATGAGTGCAGTTTAATCACTGGTATATAATGATGTGATAAATTTTGTCTACTGAGAAGTGAATTTCAGTCATTTATTGGTTTGTAGTTGCTCATTCAAATGAGCATGTGTTGAATAAGCCACCCATCTTAAAACACCAAGAAGCCGGGAGGCCACCTGACATACACCCAACCCTGCCCAGTAATTCCATCCAAGCATGATCCCAGCAGTGCCAAAGGAAACCCAGGGAGATGTGGGGAGGGGTAATCACAGTATGGGCTGTGTGCCTCTAACCAGACATCATCACCCACAGCTCCAGGTCCCAGACCTTGGCAGATGAAGGATGAACAGTCCTGGCAGACAATGGTAGTGAGTTTCCTTCATGATTTGAGTCAGGAGGGATTGCACACTGAGTTTCCATAACCTTGGAAGATACTCCTGTCAATTAGCTTTGATGTGGAACCAGCAGGACCAAGGTCAGCAGATGTGCCCAGCCCATACCAAGTGGGGTTTTATGTGTCCTAGAGCAGCCAGTGGCTATAATGAAATATTTAATGGATGAATTATCCTTTTTGTAATTATTTCCAGTACTACCTAGAATGTATCCTGGGTGTGTAAGTGGGAATACGTGTTTTGAAACGATTGAAGCCAACCCTGGGAAAAGGGCTGTGCTGCCCCTTCTCAGCTGCCACAATGTTGATCCTGTGGGGCTTGTTTGGTTTTGTTTGTTTAGTAATCAAGCAGGGGCCTTTTCAGTCATTGTGTAACCACTGGGGCACAACTTGCTCACATGTGGTCATGACACAGCTCCCTCACAATCCTTCCCCACTGAGCACAGGAGGTGTGACCACAGCACAGCCCTGGGGGGGACTGTTCACCCCTTGTTCCACGCTGCACTTACAGCTCGACCAGTGCAGTTTAATCACTGATATGCAACAGTGTGGGAGCTCAAACCACCACATTTCTCACAGTAACTTGGTGGCAGAGAGCAGACCTCTAAAATGCAAAGCATTAGGGTAGAGAGTTGGTTGACTCCTGCCATTCATTTATTTTCTTACAGAGCACTGATGCACTGAAACTCCCATCACAAGGAACTATCATTAACTAGTGCACATTTATTTTCTTAAGGAGTCTAATAATCAATCATCAAATTTTTCCACTTGTTTTCTGGCATTGTATTTCATCACTTGGTAGAGTATGAAACATTATCATTCTTTACATGAATTTGTTAATGGAATATTTATTTGAAGGGGTTTCAATATAAATAAAGATTTTCTACATATATTCCTTTAAACAGATTTATTTTCATTTGAACTATTTGCTTTCCTATGAAAAATTTATGTGAATAAATAATCCAGAAATGTAAATGGCATGAAAATGGAATTATCCGTCAGATGGAAGGGGTGATCACTCCGAGCCAGGTATGCGGTTTTGGGTGGGGAACAGCAAATGGCTTCATTGGTTTAAATGTTTGGGGGATTTCTCTGCAAGCCCCTCTATCCCCACTACTGTAGTTCATTTATTCTTTGGGAAAGAAAAGGAAGGCTGGTATAAATTAGGAATGGTAATGTAAAAGCTTATACTCACTGCATAAAAGTTTTTCAAATTAATACAAGCATTAAATTGCCAAACTTCTTTTCCATATACTGCCAGTATTAAACATGACATGCCTGCTAGGGTTGGTATAAAGTTTTGTCAACATTTTTGGTGTACAAGGTCTCAGCCTGGGGTCAATATTTTCTCGACCAAATTTTGTTGTTTCAGTTGCCTTTTTACACTCATATATTGTAACTCAAACATTTCCAAAAAAATGAAATTTGGCAGGCTATTAGTCCATAATGTGGTCTGATGCCTTTGGGTATTTTTTTAAATGTAAATCATTGAGATATTTAAGGTTTGAGGTTTAAGAACTGTGCACACACTTTAACAACTTCTTTTAAAAATATTTAGTATGCATATTTACTACATATGTATCTTATAGAGACTAGAGATTAAACTGGAGATTACTTGCTGAAATATGCAAACTGCTGTCCATGAATAAACATCCTCATGAACTTCTATTGAAAGTTTCTTATTTAAAAAAAAAAATGTTTAAAGCTTACAATAAAAGCAAAGGGAAGTAAGATGAGGGGAGGAAAAAGCAACGTTTAAATAATTTTAATGGTTTCGCCTGGCCACAGAAAATAAAGAAGTTTATTTTTTTTTTCCTCCTGGGATCTAACCCAAAGCCCACTGAGACCAAAAGAAGGCTTTCCACCTATTCCCATGTGTGCTGGATCTGTTCTCTGCTCTGCTGCTCTCACTGTGTTGTGTTGATGGACTGAAGCAGCAGCTCCCACAACATTCCCGTTCTTCTGCCTTGTGCAGTGCATAAGTCTGGGGTCAGCTACTGGTGGCAGAGGAACTCTCCTCTGGGGTGTCCCTTCTCTGTAATCTGAATCAGATTTCCACTTTTGCTTTAATGTCTTAGTGTTTCCCAGTTATTTGTTACAGTTCTCACACAGCAAAGTGTGGGAGAAAAGATTTTAGAATCCAGCAAAGGCCTGAATGTCCCTGTGCCCACAACAGTGTTATGTCCCACACAGCATCCCCAGCCTGAGAGCCCTAGGTATTCACCTCATTTCAAAGTGATTTTTAGCATCGGCCTGGGAATACGTTCCATAATTTTTGTTAGTTACAAATGACAGGATTTGTGTAATCAACGAGCACTGGCGCCATCGCATGCAACGCTCGTTAGAGTGCAATTCCTGCAGTTCCTGGACAATCTGTTCCTTATGGTGATTTCTGGGAGCTTGCAAACTCTCCCTAAGATGCTGGCAACATCAACCAAACATCTCAGACACATTGTCTTTCTGAACCTGAACTTTTTTAATGGTGGTTAAACATGTTGTCTGCTTTAGTTTCCTGTCTATCTTCATCATAAGCCAGCACCTGTTTCCAATAAATTATACACAGAGCTGTATCAGCAACACCTTGGCAGCAGCTGCCACCCTGAAAAGCAGAATGCCCTGGAGGACAATACACCTGTGAACACATACAGTGTTTATTTAGCTGAAAGGCAAAACTTTAAGTTACATAAAGCAATTATCTGAAGCCTAATGCATGCCCATTATTAACACAAAATAACCTTGTTCTTTAAAACCAATAAAAATCTATTTAAAGCCTTTTTCCAAATCTCAGGGAAACATGTACTAGCACCATGGATCTGTTATTAACCTAGGACTTCAATGTCTGATGGTGGGAACACGTGTGGGGGAGGCTACATGTGCAGCTACAAAGAAATGAGGCACAGATTTGGAGTTCATTATGCACAGAGATGAGAGAAGAAGCCAAATCATTTTCAGAGAGACTGTTGAACAACAGACTTTTCTTTTTTTTTTTTTGGTTGCACATTATAAAGAAGCATTTTGTTGCTGAAGTATAGAACTACTGTGTTTAAAATAGTGTTTGATCTTTCCATCACTATGAGACAGTAGAAAAAAGTAGTTCTAAGAAAAAGGTTTTCTTATTACTGGAACAAACCTTTCATTTCCAGTTCACTACCAGCACTGGCCTTTCATCTAAGAGCAGCCTATTTTAGCAGCAATAAGTAGAGTTGGTTGTTTGCAGCAGATCACAGGATAATGGAAATGAAAAAAACGTATGATTAAAATAGAATACAAATCTGAGGAAAGTTCTCAAGTTTTGATAAAACAAGAAGTAACACTAGGAACTCTGTAGTTCAAGCAAAGTGTAACATACATTTTCAGTTTAACACGCATACTTTAAAGATTATTTGGCACATGAACCTTATAAATAATTTAAAAGGGAAGATATTTTATACTTGGTGTTTCTAAAATTAGCACTAAATGTGAAAAGTTTATATATGTGCATGCATGTACCTATTGTATTAAATGCCCATAAAATGCTTACTTTTAAAGGCATACTTTAGAATAATTTCATTTCCTGTCTTATGCCTCCTGATGCCATTTAAGTGATCAATAGGAATGCTCTTAGGTGAAAATGTGTTTTAACACTTCTGTTTGGCCAGACCTGAAAGCTGTGGAAGGACTTGCTAATGGGTATTACAGCCTTCTTAAGTGTCATTTTCCTAAGCCCTTAACATGCTGAATACAAATACAGGTAGAGTAGTGATGCCAGCATGTAGATATTCTCCCACCAATAATGCTGTAGAATTAGGTCCCAAGGGTTATGTCATATTTTATGAAATATAAAATAAAAATCCAAGAGAACAGCATTACCTTAACCTCACAATAAATACCTTGTCTTTCAAATGTTGCTGGTAGACCTATTTTGTTTCACATTTTATTATTAGACAGTTCAAAGTTTAACACATCTATATCTTTTTGCAGTTGACTTTCTTAAAACTGCTCTATTTTCATCTCGGAACAAGCATGGTACATTTCAGAGATCTGAACTAAAACATATGGATTAAGTCAATGATTCAATTTCTAAACCTCCAAATGACTGTTCTGGTTACTCATGCAAATCTATATTTTTGCCAGGTTTCCTAAAGACTTTAATATGAGTAAAATTAATATGAATATATTTTCTTCTCCTGATCCATGTGAGAATACGATGGAATGATGATCTCCATGCACAGATACAAACCTGCATCTTGATCCCAATTTTCTTGGCTGTGTTTGATTCTAATTGAATATAAACGCTAGGAGCACCCAGCTAAGCTTCCAACCAAAAGGAAATCCAGCTATGGCTACAGAACAAAAACTATTTATTTTCCCCTGGAGTGTCTAGCTTTTATTAAATGTCAACAAATCCAAAACCAGGCTGTACTAATCTATGGTGTGCATGGGAAATAAGTCGCAAGCACAAGTCACCGAAGATAATGTTTGCTTTGGTTTGGATAAACAGGTTCCAGGGAACTGAGATCTCACACAAACATTTAAAACCTACCCCTTATTTTCCCTTAAAATTTATGAGATCTCCCACTGGTGCTGAGGAACGTCAAGACGGATCCGGCGCGGGGGCTGGAAGCAGACCTCCATTTGGGATTGTTTACTGCCCTCTGGGATGAGTTTATCCATTAGTTCCTTTCCTGTTGATTTCGTGCTTGCTATTAACCCAGGATGTTACATGTTCTTAAACAGAAAATGGAATTACAAGTGGAAGATGCTGCCACCTGCAAGGTCTGCCTTTGTTCTGCCCATTGGAATTGCCTTGGGAGTGAGGACTGCAAATGCAGCTTTGTGCTGGGACCTGCAGGGCCCCCCCAGCTTTCCAAAGAGTGCACTGGTTCCTCCTGGTCTCACATCTGTGTTCACACACGTTTGGCTGAGATTGGGACATTAGAGTGGAGATAAGCCCTGTAACACAGGAGGAAATGTTACAAAATAGAGCACATAGCGACTGTGCTGCCCCTGGCAAGGCTTTTCAGAGATTCAGGGAGGGTACCAGCAGTGCAGGGCTCTGTGGGTCAGTCTAGTCCCACCCTAGGGATACCGAGTGTGATTTAATTTGGTGAAGAGACTGGTAAGGTTTTACAAAGGTGAGTTGCCCTGTGGAGGGATGGGACAAGGCAAATCATGACTGACACATGGCATTGATGCTGATATGGCCAGGAGACACATCCTGACACAAAAAAAGGGAGCGTGGAGCTGTGGAAAGCTGTGGAAACCCACTCAGCAACACCCTTGCTGCAGTGTGGCCTCTTCTTTGCATTAGCTGTCATCACTGGGTTTCTCATGGTGTGGTGTTTGAGTCAGGTAAATGTAGGTCTTGGCTTTGGTCTCCAGTCAGATGGCATCCAAAAATAGGTATCAAAGGACACACACCTCTTTATAAAAAGCCAAACAGAAGTACAAATGAAAAGACAGTTTGGGTACGGTAGACAAACAAGCACCAATAAGTCTGGGTATGTATCAAATCATCTTGGAGAACCTTTTATCTCAGGCAGAGTAGGGTGGCAAAAGGGCCATTGGAATGAGGGTTATTTTTGTTGCAATGCTTCTTTATGATTTTAATTAAATTTCTTTCCACTCAAGAAGACACCCAGAACAATAAAAGAAAGTAACATGAAAGTTCACAGTCTGCAAGATTCATCTTGTATTCACAGGTTTTGTGTAACTCATTTTAAACTGATGTTTGCTTGTTTAAGAATGCACACCTGCACATTACCACTTGTGGTAAATAAGTTTATTGGCCAAGGAATGTCTGAATTCTTACTGGAAAATACATATAAATGCAATTATGTTTTCTTTCAAGATCCCACTTTGGTAAAACATGTTATCCCACTTCCATACTCCAGGGGAGAAGAGGCATTAAATGACGTACAAACATGCAGGAAAAATGCAGGTGAAAAGATTCACAGGGCTTAAAACTGTCACATGCCTTGTGATTCAGTGTGTCTTTCCATGTATAATTTAAGCACTTGGTTTCATATTATATTCATGTCAGATCAAATGTTCCTCTCAGACACTAGGACTTTATTAGTGTCTCATTTGTATTTATTTTTACTTTGAATTAAAACCTAAAGGTGGTGACAGAAGAAATTCTGATGCTTGGCATAGGATTAATACTTGAGAGCCATTCAACTTTGTTAATCATCCATTTGAGGAGAATTTCCTTATGCAAAGAGTTTGCTCCACTTTGGACAAAACAATTTTTTCATCTCTGATCTCTGAAAGAGCAGAAGGGTGGAAAGAAAGTGAGGGGAGGCAAAGGAGCAAAGGGAGACAGAGCAAAGTGTGAAGCTTTGATCCTTTTCACGGAGAGGCTGAGGCAGTTCAAAATGAAAGAATCTCTCAGCATTAAAAAAAAAAAAAAAAGAAAAAGGAAGAGAAACAGAGAGAGCTGTATGACAGGAGACAAAAAGTGAACCAGGAAGAAAAGTCTCAAAGTAAAGGAGTGATGCCAGGCTCTGAAGGGGAAGCTTAGCAAGGAGCAGAAGAGAAAGCACCTTGTCTTTCTAAATGCAGAGGACTTCCAAGAGAAATAAAGAAATAACAGCAATTAAAGATATTCAAGTGACTTCTGACTTTGTATTTTTCATTACATTTCTTACCTATCTAAATTATAAAATAACTGTGCCATAACTGACTGAAAAAAACCACACCAAAAGAATTGGGCCGGTGCAAGAGGAACACTGGCCCCAAAGCCTTTAGCAGTAGGACAGGAACCCCCATTTCTCAAGCAGAGAGGTTGTGTGACAGTGTTTGGGGAAGGTGTAGTGCTGGTTAGGGCAAACTCAAGAGAAAAGGGATCTAGCAGCAGGTCAGTAACTACTGTGTGTAGGTGATTACAAACAGCATGAATTCAGTGCCTGAAGAGCTGCCATCTGTTTTTTCCTGCCAACAGCAGTCGCTGTTCATGCATTTAAGTAATAGAAATAGAATCACACCTACCCACTGTAATTTATTTCATCCATTTTCAACAAGGTGTCCTCTTTGCAAAAAATAAAAAAACCTTGAAAAATCCACGTCAATCCTTCATCTCTCCTCTGAGGAATGAGTGTTTTTATGTTATTCTTGAGCCGAGAATGGATCATCATTCACAATTCAAAAGAAATTTTAGATTACTTACAGAGTTTGGCCAGTCTTGTTTTATTCTTTTTACTTCATTTTTGTGCAGAGTTATACATTAAACAAATACCTCTACTGGGTGTTATAGGAGTACCTAGAACTTTTCACAGAAACGAGTGCTAAGAGACTGGGTGCAAAATTCTACTATTTTTATAAAGGAATAAGATAAGGAGAGGTTTGGGCAAGTTATAGCAAGGTGCTGGTTTTCTGAATCCTTCTGGAAATAGTATTTACAAACAAGCCAGACTTTTTCTTTGTCTCATTCAATGTCCATGCTCAAAGAGAACAGGATTTCACATTCATTTAGCTGTATATGTTTGTTATTTCAAATAAAACTCTCAGATTATCAAGAGGTCTCTATACATGAGGTATTTCAAGAAAGCAGACACAGGCACACTGGATCAAAGGTACAAAATACAGTCTGATTAAACTAATTCTTTTAAAGTGCATCCGAAGAAATTTTCTTTGATTCGAGGAACATGAAAACCAAACTACCTTTGAACAAAAAGTTCCAATGAAATCTAATATTTTTTTTATAATTTAAGAAATGCAGGGGTTTTAATGTTTCTTTGCCTTCTTATGTGTCAATTAGAGTGGGACAGAACTGCTGCATGAAATATATATGGGGTCAAAGCCTAAAGTAGAGCCATCAATAATAATGTCTGCAGAACATCTGAGTTTTCTTTGAATTTCATGCCACTTTAGAACAAAGATGCTTGCAAAAGTCCCAGAAAATAGTGACATTTTAGGTTGTTTATTAAAAAATAAACAGAGGTCAAACTTTTTAAAAGTGCACTTTATATACTTTTACAGTTACCCCTTTTAGTTACGCTGGAAGCTTCTCTTCTGCTCAGCATTTACCCTGTTTAGCTCTCACATGGCTGGTCTCACTTGATTCTACCCTGCCAGTCTCACAAGATATAAAGCATCCCCAATAGCCAGGACATGAGAAACCTCATGGAAAAAGCACATGCAGGTTGTGACTTATGAAAGCAGTTAGACATGAGTCTTCTCTAGATCCTATTTTAGGTAGAATTGTAGTATCTGCTCACTGTGTGCTGGGCTTTAAAAATTTTTTTTAGTTCCATTCCTACATATTGACATGTTGCTATAGTTTCTTATACTTTTTCACTGATAAAAATGAAGAAACATCTCCCTGAAAATCTGGGATTTTTGTCTTTTCCATTGACAAAAGGCAGCCAAAGGCTGAAAGTACCCAGCCCTCACAAGCTTTATTCCTGAGCCGTGCCAACAGCAGCACACTTCATTGCCACAGTTTCAGTAGCTGCTTCTAGGTGGTAGAACCTTCAAAATCTAGTTTCCAGTCAGTCTGAAGAATAAATGCTTTCCTCCTATTTTATCATTTTTCCTTTTCCTACAAGAAATTTCTTGCGAATTTTTTTGTTTCTCCATCAGTTTTGGTTTCCTGCCTGGCTGGGTTTCCTCAATCCTCTTTCATACTGCTCAGTTCTCTTGTCTCTCAGTTCCACAGCCTCTCAACTTTCATCTTCAAACCGTCCTTCAAAGCTCCTGAGTTCTCTGAACAGAGAAGCCTTTCTCATGGCATTGGTGCACTCCTGAACCCAACTCTTGCTTACTGGTGAAGGCATCTAATGCACAGATTCTGCTTCTCTAGAATTAACGGTATGGTGTCTGTTTGAAGTACTGCACATAAAGGCACCAAATCCATCTGGTTTTCTACTTTCTATGGATGCCCAAATCTTGTTTTGAAAACTGTTAGGTGAAAGCCAAGATTATGAAAAGTTTTCCCAGAAGCAAGTAAACTTTACTAGCTGTGCTTATAAAGATGTGATAACTACAACCATCATGAAGGCTACGAGCTTTCAGCACTGGCAAGCACAAAAAATGCAGATGAGTAGGGATCAGTGGCTGTTAATGGATTGCTTGGCATAATGACAGAAATAAGAAAATGTCTGTTTAATAGTCTATTTTACCTATTTGATATGTGTCTAATGGCAGTCTCCTTGACCACCTGTTGCCTGGTTCTCGCTCATTTCCAGGATATTGATGCAAACATTGGCTTTGGACTGTGATTACAATAATCAAAAACCTAAAGGCTCACCAAGTGATTGAGTGCAAAGGGGCTGAAGAAGCTGTCAGACATTCCCACGTGTTGTCTGTGCTGTAATTGTTTCCAGTGGTCAGCAAAACCCGAAACAGAACCATAAGGTTTTAAAGATTAGGCTTAATGTCTCCCGCACAGTCTCATACATGATATGGCCCTTTCCTGGAACTCTGAGGCACTGAAAGAGAGTGATGAAGCAGAAGAATGGGCACCATGCCATTGCATCAGATGAAAGGGACACTGGTGGATATTTGCCATGGGAATACTTGACTGGAAAGCACTTGATCTACTGTCTGTTAGCTCATGGGAATGGAACTAGTAAACTTGGGAAACCTCAAATAAATTCCCATTGTATATATAATATAATCCAAAACAGAATCTTCTCGAGAACAATTACTAATGATACTGGAAGTCATCTTTGTATAGAGGAAGAAGAGACAATTTTCTGTTTTACATTTCAGTACCGACTTTCATATTGAAAATTTTTACCCAATATTTACAAGATGGGAAGTCTGTCATTAGTGAAATCTTCTTTTTAAGCACCAGTTTACCAGGGGATTACAAGAAATATCTTTTTAAAAGCCTGTTTCTGCCACCCTTGCAAAGACATGAAGAACCTTTAAAATTACCTAGATGATAAATTACTGTTTCAGAAGAATTCTTGGATGAGCTCATCTCTGTACTCTATCCACTATAGTCATGGTTTCTGTTACAAACCAGATGAGCTGAACATTTACCTTAGATCTTTCTTCTAATTTATGAAATAAATGTGTAATAGAGACTAAGTTAATTTCACATACAAGCATTTTCACTGACATCTGAGACAATCCAATGACTTTGTCACTGCATGATCAGAGATGAAATGATTTTAAAATTCTTCCTTGTCCAAGGTTTTCCTTAGTCAGTAAAGTTTTTTTTAATCAATCATCTGCAGATACCTCACACTGAATAAGTCATGCATTTCTAAATAGCTTCCCTAGAGGGTTTTTATTCAGTGTTTAATAGAAACCATTAAGTCACTGGAATCAGAATACACGACTAACATATTAAGCAGTCCAGAATAAAATAGCTGAAGTCAATCTGTAAAGAATTTCTCTTTTACTTACTAGACCCCAAATAATGAATCAACTAGTGAATGATGCATCAAATATAACTCAATTATAAGATACCTATAAATAAATAAATTGGTATTGCAGTTGGGGACATGAAATATAATGAAAATTTTACATAAGTTCATTTAGAAAGTAAATCAACTGGTGTAAGTTTAATAACTATTTTCTGTTATAATCACAGTTTAATAACAATATAATAATAATTCTTTTCTACCTTGCGCATTTGGTCTTAAGTTCTCTAACCCTTGAAAACAAGTTTCTGTACTCGCTGTCTAAAACCCAGTATCTCCATTCAGATTTTATCTCAAAACATCTTTTTTGCCCACTTCTTTTACTTTCACAAGACATAGCCAGAGAATAATGTGTCTCAGCTGCCACAGAGTGCATTCCACCAAAAGAATGCACCCAAATTTGACCCGGGGAACAAGATACACCCCACAGTATATAAAAACCTTAATACTAAGTTGCCAGAAGGGTATCTGGCAAGCTCCAAATTAAATGTCTTTTCAGACAACTCTAGCTACTCTGTTACTCCATAACCTTCCCACGGCACATTACTTCTATGTACTTAAAAAAAATCAGCTTTTTGGAAAGACAAGTCTTCTCACAATAAACCCAAGGTGCAGGGGAAACTCAGTTTTCCTATTTAAATTATGCTCAATTTTCATTCCCCTCTTTGTCTACATTCTTCTCCCTTTCTCTTTCTTTTTCTGTTCTTATTTCCGAATGGATTAAAATTAAATTAAACTCTTTAGAAAAGAAGGGAGAAAAAAGACACTCATGCATGTCTCCTCAGCTGTTTTTTTAAACTCTCTCAGCCCCAATAAAAATAGTATATACCTATGCATTGCAAAACAACATTATTTTTGCTGTAAAAACCCCACGTGCATGTTCTTAGACATGAGTCCTCTGTGCAAGATCTTCTCACACGTGGCAAAACAGCTGACATTTCATCACTTTCATGAAGGAATAAATAGAGGAATCATGGAAGAGAAATCCACTGCTGCTCTTGCCTGTTTTTCTAGTCACAGATGCTGCTTCTTCAGCATCAGGGTTGCGCATGTTGATATTAGTCATGAAAGTAATTTTCTTATATAGTTTCTACTCTGGTGCCTGTTGCATCAAAAGTTTAAATTATTTCAGTGTGCCCTGCAGTTGTCACAAAGTTCCTACAAAATGAGGAGAAAAACTCATTTCCTAAACCTATCTCTTGCTGAACTTAATACAAGAACTGATCCATTATCCAATTTCAATAATCACAGAATAGTTGAGTTTGGAAGGGAGCTTGGAGGTCATTTCACCCAACCCCCTGCTCAAGCAGGACAACTGAGAGCCAGTTACCTCAAACCATGTACCTCCAGATGGCTTTGGAACTCCTCAAATGACAAAGACTCTACAACCTCCCTGTCCAGCCTGTGCTAGTGCTTGGTAAAACTCACAGAAAAAATCTTTGCTGGTGTTCTGCCAGACCCTCCTGTGTTCAGTTTGTGTCCACTGCCTGTCCTGTCACTGGGCACCGCTGAAAAGAGCCTGGCTCTGTCTTCTTTACACCCACCCTTCACAGGTTTATTGAGATACATCAATGATGATTTATTGTTGATGATATCCCTCAGTCTTTCCTCATGAGAGGTGCTCCAGTCCGTTACTCGCCTTTATGGTGCTTCACTGCTCTCTCTCCAGTATGTCCAGTATCTGCAAGTAAGGATGGGCTCAAAGCAAAGCAGAGCTTGTGTTAAACACACTTTTGAACAAGGCAGTAACACAGGCAGTGAAACAGAAGGCAAAAAAGCTGTGCAAATATAAAATATCAAAGGTAATCTGTTACACCTTGGATTTTGTGCATAAAGCCTCAGCACACAGGAATACAACGTGCCTGGGGCATGTTCTGTTTTGTCTCTGATGGAGAACAACGAGGGCAAGCCAGGCATTACAGAGAACCAGGAGGTGGGGGAGAGCAGAGACGTTTAGAGGAAATGTGCATCTCTGGGTGCACATGTCCGTGTGTCTGTCTGTGGGTGCCTACAGACAGTGTCTGCTACTGCTGAGGCTCTGTAACCTGATGCAAACTGTTTCATATATTAAAAAGCTGTATTAGTAAGAAGATCTTTTCAGAAACAGACAGATGTGGTATCTATGCCAAAAAATGACATTGCAAAGGGATTAACTGTTTAAGTGGTCAAATTAAACACGACAGAAATAGTTAGCTTCCCTTGGCCTGTAGCTCCTCTGCATGAGGCAGCTTGTCTCAAGTTGCCAATAGCTCATTGCTGCTAAGGCTAGGAGACAGTAATGTTAGGAATTGGGACATTTCCCAGTCTCTCACTGTCTGAACTTATGCCCTGTACTTTTATCTGTGCTGGGGCAGGGTCCTCCAATCTCCCTGTGCCTAAACCTGGGCCATGGCAGAGTGCAGCTCCCAGTGCAGCTCTTTCTGGAGCATTGCCCCAGCACTAGGCAAGGGTGTGTTTATTCTGGCAGAACTGAGCTTCTGCTGCGTAATATGGGTGAAATAAACGACCCTGGTGGATGCAGAGTTTTGTCATAACAAAGTCCACAGCAGAGACTTCTGCTGACACAACAAGGGATAGACTCATCAACTGATATTGTAGTTTGTAGTGGAAGTCTGAACTAAATCCAGGACTAAGACTTGGGCTGCTTCTTCTTCTTCTTCTTCTTCTTCTCCTCCTCCTCCTTCTTCTTCTTCTTCTTCTTCTTCTTCTCCTCCTTTTCCTTTTCCTTCTTCTTCTTCTTCTTAATTAGCAGTTTTATTTAGATTAAAGCCCTGGCTTGATATTTGATTCAGGATACTAGGAATAGCAATGGGAGAAAGCACAGGGAGAAAGCAGAGGTGCTCCAGCCACACCCATGCTTATCCCAACACCATTGTGGTGTTTCTTGCACTTGGCTTTACTCTTTCAAATCTCAGCTATTTTGGGACAGCTCTCCATAAGATTAATAGAAGATTATTAGCAGGTGTCAGAGACCAACTGGTTGGAGTCTTTTTCTTCTTTTCAGTAGGAAAAACCTGCTTTATAAACACCTTAGTTGCTTCAGTCTCAAGCTCCATAGCTTGAGATCTGGGATCTGGGGCCATAACAGATGTGTTTAGGAGAACACCAGTTCACAGCAAGCTAGATCACAAGGAATTATTACAAAATAAAAACAAAACTGAGAACCACCCTGTACCTATATTTTAAACACCAGGTACAATCTTGCTGTCCTACGTTGCAAAAATAGTAGAACTAGAAAAGGTGCATGAAAGGGTACCAAAAACTGGCCAGTGCTGTGGGTGGCAGGGACAGAAAGATGAGCTGTGTATGGCATGATCCACTTGCTGTCAGTGGCATCAAAGGCACAGCTCTCGCTGAATCTCTGATCAGCCTCAGGCTTTTGGGATTTTTAACATGTAAATCCTTCATGGAGTTAAATCTGCATGGCCTTGAGACAAAATGTCAAGAATCTCTGAAAGAGCCAGTCAACACAGCTGGAAAAAATGTTCTGGGTAAGGAATTGCAGACAGTAGAAGTGCTGAAGTGTAGTTAGATTAAACTAGAGCTGTTCTGAGCAGACTGACAAAAACATGCCTGCACAAGCGGTATCTTCAGTATCATTCACAAAGCTGCTAGTGTCAGTGAAGCTGACTTTACCCAAAATAATTATGCATTTTTTTCTACTTTTATCTGGATTTACAAAAACAGCAGCAGCTCTAATCTGCTACAGTGTCTATCTGGGAGTCAGCTGGACAAACAGACAGGGATTCACACTTGCAGTCACTGGAGTTGCATCCAAAGTCTGGTGAGCTACAGCAAACAGAGCAGCTGCAGGGCCTGTCGTGATCCAGGGGCTGCCCAGGTGTCAGATGGCCAAAGAACTAATGCAGCAAACTGCTGGAGAAATGCTAAGTACAATACAGCACTGATTCTGTGTTATTTGTGCCACATTTCTCATTCATGGTGTCATGTCTGACTATTGCTACAGCTTTGATCATAGAGGGACTTGGCAAAGGACCATTCTAACTACAGTTTGGATTGTTCTTTCTGACAGCAGCCTCAGCATGGTCATACCTCCCTGTGCAGGTTGCCTGCTTGCCACGTGTTATCCTTATATATGGACACAGATTAATAAATTAATTTAACCCAGGAATTCAATGGTGAGACAGAGCACCCCAAGAGGAAAGTTCTTTCCTGTTGAGATAAAGCAGTCACTCTGTTAGCTTCAGCCAGCAGAGGCTTTTTTTACGTTACCCAGAATTGCTTAGACTGAGATTTTCTGAACATCCACGCATTCGAAAAAGACTAAACTATTTGAAAGGAGCTATTAGCATGCATGCTTCAGCTTCACTTCTTTTTCATGTTAGGCTCTTACGGAAAAATACCAGATTTTGATATGAACATCTGTTTCATGTTTTTCTAAATGTGAGCTTAGTATGAAAATTAACCCCTGAATTTTTGGTTTCAGCAGCCTGCTAGCTCTTCAGAGCGCATTCAGGAGCCTTGTCTTTCTCGTTTTGCTAGGAACTCAGCTCAGCCTATGGCTGTGTTGTCTTCTGCAAATAACTTGGCCAGCACTGGATGTGTTCAGATGTTTAATGATCTCATTTTTCATTAGCAGTTGTCACTCGTTTTTGGTGAGGCACTCCAAGAGAACTAACCCAGCTCTCAGTCTCGTGCAACCCCATCTAACTTTCGTCCTAGAAAAACACAGGGAAACAACAACCATATTTGCTCTTCCCAGAAATGTTTTAGCTACCAACAGGCCTAGAAGATTGTGATACCACTGCACAGAGCACAAGTCTGAGCTTGATTTAGTGGGCAGTTTCTTCTCCCCACCCCAGAGGCTGAAGGCATTAGACACCATCATATTTTCATCTACGAAAACAAAGGAAACTTTCTTTCCTACCAGTGGAGGAGGGTACATGAGCAAAAGGTAGTGACAACTGGCAAATGTCCCTAAATGTAGGAGTTCCTTTCAGTGTGGGTGAGCACCCAAAAGCCAGAGGATTTTCGGAGTTACCCAAACTTCCACACCAACAAAACCAGACCTTTGGTACTTTCTGCTCCAGGCTGGCTCACAAATCACTCGAATGTGCTTTTTTTTGACAGATCAGCAGTTCCCACTTAGGGTTAAAGGGGATATACAAGGGAGAAGAAGAGAACTAAATAAGAAGAAAATATTTTATTTACTTTAAACTCTTCAGAATGCTTGACCTTGACCTGGGTGAGCTTCAGATACAATGCATCTCTCATGAGTTTGGCTGTCTGTGATTATAACAAGGTCCTGCTTCAGCTTAGGAAAACTGGGGGTATTTTATTCTGTTACTACATGAAGAAATGTTCTCACCAAAGCGAGAGAGTTTTGCACACATTTGCACTGAGAACCCAAAAATTGCAGTAGGGACATCTTTCAAATCTGCTGAGACACTGTAAATTTCCCCTTCAAATGTATGGATGATGTACAGGGTTTGCTTTTAATACCTGTTCATGGGTTGTTTGGTTTTTTTTACATGCTACCATTGTATTTCTGAGGCCATCAGTGACATCCAGTGGCCAACTAGATTAAGCCTAGACATGTTTTATAGACATCTGCCCACTGCTTTCCTTTGTGAAAAAAATCAATATAAATGTTAACCATGCAGTTGGCTCCTTTGGCTTAATTCTCTCACAGGTGTGGTAGGAACCTTCCTGGAGAAGACTCTCAGGACTGGATTCTCACTCTGTTCCCTCCCTTTGAGATGGTGAGCCCCAGATGCTCCATGGGAGGCACGAGGATGCAATTCCAGCTCTGTGCTCTGTGCCAGTATCAGTCAAAACTGAAGCTGCAGCCTCTCATGATCTGAATTGGTGCACAACTATAAATAGGGGGGTTTTTTTGTTTTGATACAGGCAGACATGAATCTAAATTTAAGTGTGTCCTGTCCTCTCCATTTCATTAATGAAATTTTAATTTTACTAGTTTATTTTAAATGAGCTACTCTAAAAGCAGCTGATAGTAAACCCAAGGGAAATACAAATATTTATTCAGCCCAAATCATATATCTGAACAAAAAATGAGTGTGAAACATTACAGAACAGGTAAAAAATGCTAGTCATACTGTAGCTAACAGAAATGCAAAAATAAACTCAAGTGTGATAGCAAATTTTCAATAGTGAATTTTAAGCTTCCTTGCAGTGAGTGACTGTGCTGTTAACTCAGTCACACAGCCTTTACTGGGCTACAAAGAGGTGTCCTGGAGAAGGTGGTTGATGATGCTCAGCCCCTTCAGTGGGGCCAGCACAGGCGGTTGTAGTTCATGTCATCCCCTTCTCCTGCCCCTCCCTGGGGGCCCGGGGCACTGAGTCCAGGGGAGTTGTCTCATCCCCAGAGGAATTGCCTCATTCCCAGGGGAGTTGTGTCACACGTGCAGAAAGCCAATGGGGGGATGTTTGCCCTCCCCTGGGTAGCCCATGCAAAGCACAAAACCATTATATTTTTGTTGGTAAAAGATCTCTTTAAATAGCAAAGGGTATGAAAAGAATAGAAGCTGAGGACCAGAACTTTTGGTGTGCTGTTCCTGGGGCACAGGGAGTTCAGCTGCTGGCTTAGCAAAGCTCAGAAATAGCACCATGTTTGCTCCCATCGTGTTCTAGCACCAGTAGTAGCCATTGAGCTGCTCACATGTCTGTTTTGTGGTGCCTCTCATCTTTTACTAGACAGCTAATTTTCCTGTGACCTGCTTCAATAAACTATTATGTCTGCACTTTGCAGAAAAATTAAAGAGCTAAATGCAGTGCTTTGGAAACGGACATTCATGCCAGCTATTACCATTGTCATATTTGTGATTTATTTTCCCCCCACTATCCTTTTTCCATAGCTGGCACAAATTAAAGAAATGGGGCTGCTTACGAAAAATAGTTGCAGTCATCAGAAACAAGGAGAAAAAATAATAAATTCCAGAACTCTATTTTAGAATAAAGTGGCTCACTTCTGGGAAACATAGAATAAGTATGAAGCAGCAGTGAACAAAAACTAAATGTCTGTTGTTCATTAGCCCACCAGATAATGAAATAACAATACTTCATGGATTAGGGCATGCAAGGATGGAATCTGTGCTCATCTGTACAATTGACAAGGGGGAAGAGCGTCAATGAAACTAAAATTTACTCCCAATTTAGGCTGACACTGTCAGAGAAGGAACCACCTCTTCACTTAGAGTACTTTAAATTCCTTTAAATACGTAAATAATATGAATTTAATTGATCAAGAAAGGCCAAACCCAAACCCGTGGTTTCAAAAGCTTACGTATTTGAAGTGCACTAAACAGACTTTAATTTCAGAGGTAACAGATGTTTACTAAACTTTCTTGATCCTTGCCAAAGACAGGCTGACTTACAGGACAGACAGAGTAAATATTCACCTTCTCCTTGTAGGAGGAAATCTTTGATCATCTCAACACTCATGGCTACACTTCTGCCTCTACTCTTTCCTCAGTAAGCAGAAACCACTGAAACAGCAGCCTTGTGCACCTGGCTGCTAGTCAGCAATAGCGAGGGACTGCAAATACATACCTTTAAATACTTGTAGAGAATTTATATATTTTTATGTATATTATATACTGTATATTGCATTGTGGCCAAATATGCTTTTTTTTCATGCCAAGCAGAAATGCTGTTCAGAAACAGCACTTTAATGAGTCTGTTGAAGGTGTCATTGCAAATATCAATATTCAATTCCAGGGTATGAGTGCCTTCAGTTTGTTTCAGCGGGAGACCGACAGTTTCCTCCCATTTCACAGCACAGAGAAAGGGCAAAGCTTGCAGAGCTGCCACAAATGAAACACAGAAAAATGTTGTGGATCATTTCTGCAGTAATTCCCTCTGAAGGCCAGTAATACATTTAGAAACTTGCAATTATACATGCAAGGCATCGTTACTGGCAAGTAGCACTGCAATGAAAGGCTGTGCAGTTGGTATTGCTGTCACTGACAGTTTGCTCTGTTCTGCTATATGGTTTCCTTTTTATGTATCATGTAAAGGTATTTTGATGATGTTTCACCACTGTGATATACAAACAGCATTTTAGATGAGGCAGAAAATTAAAATCAAAGGTGGATACCCAAAGGCCTTGAGAAAGTATGTTAGTTTCTTTATTTATGCAGTTATTTAAAGAATCTTGTAAGAAAACTGGCGTAGCTAAGCCAAGAGTACTCGTTTGGATAGCTGAGCCCAAGGTCTTCAACTCACTATCAGCTCCATATTCAGCTCATTGCAAGAAGCTTTTGCCATATGTTTGCGTTAAACGGTGCTGATAACCCACAGTTTAAAAACGCCACTCCTTCAGTCAGTGTGGAGCATTTGCTAATTTTTTCAGGGAAACTAATCATATCTGCATTTTGAAATCTAACTTTCAAAAGGCTCCTTTGCACTTCTAATGATGGGGTTCAGGTCTGGTAAGCTCCTTGCCATTGCTGACCCTATTTTCATTAACATTTCCCGGCTCCACAGAGAGCTGATCACAGCCCTGCCAGCACTGTGCTTCCGTCTAAGGTTTGTCTCAGTTTTGGTCTAGATTAGAGCAATTATGGAATTAATTATTGTCTGTGCAGCTGTTCTCCCCACACCCTGCCAAAAGGCATCCTAGCATACAGTCTGCCCTGCACAAAATGCTGGTGACAAAGCAAATCTGGTGTGCTTAGTGTGATATAGACACAGCAACTCCCATCATAGAGCCAAACCAGGGCGTTACAGAAAATGTTTGCCAGGAACTCTGCCATGCCCCAGGCATGCCTGACCCTCTGCAGGTTTTGGGCAGGGGTTGTGAACACATCTCTGGGATCTGTAAAATGTAATATGTGAGAGTCAGAGATGTAGACAAGTCTGTACATAAAAAGCTTTTGTCCCCTGTTTAGGTCACCAAATCCTCTATCCAGTTATCCTGATGCTGAACCTGCTTCATCGGCTGTAGGAGAATTAATTCTCAAGTGCATTGTGCACGTGTGATCCTGTGCATTTCAGTATGCCAGTATAGACTCCTGTGTGCTCCACTGCCTTTCTTGCCATGGACACATCTTCTCTGAGAACTACAGGTAAAAGTAGCAATACTTCAGCCTAACTGGTGGCATTTTCCCCTTTCCATCTGCTTCCCTACATCCTGCCCAACCACCAGCCCACAGCATCTCCCATGTGCTTCAGCAGAGGGTCGATTCTTGCTATAAAATATATTTTAAAAGCCTGAATAATAATGAGTGTCCTTGGAAATTCTTGCTCCAGCATGGTCCAACATGATTTAATTTCACTTGCAAGGTTTGCTTTTGGGCAGCTGCTGCTCCCAGAGCCATGTCTTGCCTGCTTCCCTGCTTGGCACTGGGATTATGAACTAACCAAGTGAATTGAAATGTTGGTTTAATCTTTGAGGATTTAGGTGATTTCCAGCTATGTCACCTGTGCTTACAAACTGATGATCCACCCTGTGCTTCAGGTTGTGTGGAAACTGAAGTGAGGTGCCAGGAGGAGAGGTGAGGGCGGTGTGGGACAAGTGTGTGGTGTCCTGGTGTGGGGCCAGGCAGAGCAGTGGGGCTGCACAATCCTCTAAACTGCTGCCAAGCAGCACCAATGAGGGGTTCCCCAGCCCCACAGCAGCCCCTGCCCCAGACCTGGTGCTCCTGGTGTGACAGGGCTGCTGTGGGCACAGGAGCCTGGCCCTACCCAGGACAGGAGCTCACAGGAGCTCACGGCTCCTCTGCAGGTGTGAGAGGTGGGCACAGACCTCACGTGTGGGTCATCCCTGGTTCCTCTGCTTTAATCAAAACAGCAAACATGCTCCTCTTCCTGCTGAGACCCTGTAGAAGTGACAAGCAACTTTGATGCTCTAAGAAAAATTCAAGACCTTGCGGGACAACGCAGCTGCCATGAAGAAGCAACCTGGGCTGAATTTAAAGCTTCGTCTTGACCAAAAGTCATCTGCAATGGCTACAGTTTAGCAGAGCTCCTCCTACAGCTCTCACCAAGGACATCATCTCAATCCATAATCGCCAAGGCAGCTCAGTTTAAAAGCATCCCCTGTGCTGCCACCATTGGAGACTTGGGGAACTTGAGGCCTACGAGGATGAGTCAGACTTTCAAAGATAGCACTAATTCTCCATTGTTGTGCTTGCAATTTGCAATTCATTGGATTACATAAATCACCCATTAGCAATCCGAAACATTCCCACATTGCTTCAGAAGCCAACCACACCAAGGCTTCTGACATTTGAATAGTGAACCCTTACAGGGAATCGCTTGTATTCAAAAAGCAAAACAATATTTTGAAGAAATGGCAAGTAATTTTGGACGAATAGACTGATAATTTAAAAAAAATCTGTGAGTCAAAAAAAAAGCTTGTTGTAATTAATACTTTCAGCTTGAGCATCTTCAAAACCAAATCCCATAGCTAGGTGTTTGCACTCTGACTGCCCTCCTCACGACAGCTTTACTCAACAGCTAGCAGAATTGTTGGGATATTTTTATTTAAAGGATTGTTTTCATCTGGAAGAATTATATTAGGTATAGAAGCAGTAATAAGATCTTTTTGGAATCATATATTTATTTTCTAATGAAGGGTGTTTCTATTGTTATCAGGCTCCTCTGTGAGTGAGATCTGAATTGGCCCCGTAATAGCTGTGAAACTGCTTCCATGTCAAACCCTTGCATTGCTTTCAGCTTTCAGTGACTTGCAGTAAGCTGTCCAGTGGCTCCCTGCCAATCTGAAAGTCTCTGTAAATGCAAAGCAATTCTCTGAGGATCATTTTGGAAGCACAAGTGCTTTCGGTTTCAGTAATAGACAAAGCAGAATCTAAAAAACAATTCTGGATATTTATTTATATAACATAAACGGGTATAATACGGTGGATGATGCTGTTGGCGTTTTAATTCCCAAACCGTATCTTAGAAATTCAGAGCTTTTCCCCTCCTACAAGCCTGAATGTTGCAGAAGCAGAGAGAAAAAAAATGAGATTTTTGGAACCAGATGATCTTTCAGTCTCTTCCAACCCAAACCATTCTATGATTATCAATAACTGAGCTATCAAATTTCACCCCTCTGGTACATGTAAATCTGAAGTGATCTGAATGGCTTCAGCTGAGTCACTCCCAGGTATATCTGAATTTTGCTGGAATTTTGCTTCTCAGTGATGTTCATCAACTGCTTTGCTACCTGTGCTCTTCATTTCAGGCACAGGGACAGGACCACACAGCTCCACACGGGGCACGGGACCTGCAGTCTGAGCACAGCTGCTGCTGTCCAGGGAAACAGAACAAGCTTTGGAAGAGGAATGTGCCCAGGACTGGATGTGCAGTCCAACTCTCCTGCCTCAAGCAGCCAAGATCACAGGTGAGGTCTGCAGGTAGTAACACCTCCTTTCAGTGGGTGTTTGAGGTGGAGGACTGGACAAGCAGGCAATTAACCCTGGGGTTTGCTACTGTTGGTTAGCTGAGTGGTTGGGGTTTTTTTACATCTCTGAAGAATGTTAAAAATTTGTAAAGCAGAACTGGGCAGAGAGTTTGCTGGAAAAACAGGAAAATTATGGGAATGACCAGATGTTAGGACTGAATTTTCATCTACCCCAAAACAAGCAAGAATTAAGTTGAATAAAATTCTTTCTTTGGGGCCAGACAAGTTTCATTCCAACTGAAGTGTTCAGGGGTTTGTTTCTATTCTGAGTGGGACCTGAATAAATTTTTTTTTTTTTCTTTTTGGTAGAACAAACTATCTAAAAACTTCATCCACCTCAGCTGCAGAGGTCACTTTTACACAGAACTGCTCATTGCAGAGCAGTGGAAGTTCATCTATCATTTCTCCCCACCAACACAAGAGAAATGGTGGACCCCACCATGCTTGGGATGGAAATGACCACAGGATCTCTGTGTGAGCCTGAAGAGGTGTGAGCACAGACATTTACAGAGTGATCAACAGGGCTGGATATCCCCACCTGCTCCCTCACTTGTTTTTTCAGTCATAAATACTGTACCATTTCACTGATCTCAGATAGAATAATCTCTGTCTAATCCACAGGGATTGTGGGACTGAAATGCAGAGGAAGGGATTTTTTTCCTAACAACCACTCACAACGAGTCCTTCCTCACCAGTATACTTAATTAATCACACTGTCTCCTCTGAGGTTTACTGATTTAGTAAATGCCTGAGACTGCATCATCAGCTTGAGCAAAGGGACATCCAACCCAGTATTTTTTTCCCTAAAAGTTTACTGCGAGAATGTATGTACAGAAAAGACACAAATACAAAGCATACACTGAAAACACAATGTTTTCTTCTTTACCAGATAACACGTGGCCTTAGCTGTCATTGTTGTAAACAAATATGCAATGTCAAGAGACATGCAGAAGGAGTTCATTCTCCTGCAATAAAGGTGTTTGCCTGCTAAATCTATTACTAAAGTCAGGAATCAATCCTGGCTGGTGAAGGCAGGAGACACAAGAGACTGTTGTACTCAAAGCCCACCAAGGAGAATGATCAGCTGACCTCAGTGGTGATTCCTTTTGCTTTGCACTCCTGAATGACTCCACAGGCACTGATTATAATAAACCAAACATTGGTTCTGCTTGCCACACCACATCAGATAGCAGGTGTATCTTAAAACACAAGTAATTATCACCTTCCAAGATTATTAGATTAGCAAAAATACAGCTGCAGAACAACACAGAAACGAATTTAATTACCATGCCAATTTTTTCTTGGTATGAGAAATACTGACTATACTCCCGTGATTGCTTACTTTATACATCAAGTCTTGCCACTAGTACTGTTTAAGTTACTAAAGCACTTAAAAACATGGAACTGCATTGCAGATGTGAAGCTTTATGCTGAAACAGCCTGTGAGTATTATGCAGCCTAGCATCTTAAAAAACTAACTTTCATCCTTTTTAGGGCAAATAAAAGCTGGAGCTGCTAAGCACCAGGTAGAATACAAATATATTTGTTCAAACTGTGTTCCCTTTTCTATTAAGAACTTCTGAAGTTTTTAATAATTGATACCAAATAAAATAGTTTTGTGAAAAATCTGGGGGGTTTCTCCTTTGCCAATTAGCATTTTTAGCATTGCTTATAAAAGAGTCTTCCTAATGAAAGGATAGAAGGAATCAGCAGGACATTCACTATGGAAATGCTCAGACTGGGCCTAGACCCCTGAATTTATTGACACTTCTAGTAAGGAAAAGTGGAACTTGCCACTGAGACCTGTATGATTTCAGTCATTTGCTCTTTAACATTGAAATGCCACAGTTCCCTCTATCTTCAGAGTCATGAGATAGAAGTTGAAAAAAAAATTCAAGAAAAGAGTGTCTGTGCTTGCTTTGCTGCCTAATAGATGCAAACAGTGCTGCTGATGGGAGATTGGAAAATGCCATTGCTCAGGAGTCCAAGGAGACATTGAATCAGCTTTCCTAAAAGACAATCCTTGTTGGACATCAGACATATCCACCATTCCTTTAGAAGAACATCATTTTTTTTTAGCTATTTTGTTATTGTTGTTTTTAGAGATTAATTTTAATGCCTCTTATTCAGTTTACTTTAGTAGCAACAACCACCTTTATTTTTCATTTGAGAATATCTGCTGTGGCTGGGACTGGTACTCAGCAGCAAAGGACTGTGCAACATAAGCCTTCCAGAAACAATCTGCCCTCAGATGTTCGTGGACAACTCCCATTGAACCTGGGGCATAACTTCACCTTATAACTTGGTTTTATCAGCAGAATAATATTTCTCTGTAAACTGTTCTAGATTCCTAGAGCAAGTGTAAAGTGCTGTTTCTCAACAGTAATGCTATTTCCCCCACAAAAGTAGAATATGCTTCAATTTTTGGCAAGAAAATCCCTCTCTACCCTGGGATGCATTGCATGAGTAAAAGGAACAAGCCACTATGAACTGAATACTAAGAAAGAAAGAAAAAGCAAGAAAAAGAAAGCAAGAAAAAGAAAGCAAGAAAGAAAGAAAGAAAGAAAGAAAAACTCTCCTCCTGCTTGCAAACAGAAGATTGATTCATTTGTGCATGCTGTGCAAAACTTGCCACAAAGTCCTTTGTGCCATCAGCATGAAAAGAATCCTTTGCCCAGGAGGGAGATTAGGGTGGCCAGCGGGAATCCCTGCACCCGAAATTCAGATCAGAATGGGTAAGTTCATGGGAAGTTGGGATTTTAAAGGGATTGTGCTGATGATGCCAAAAGAGCAGCGGGGACAGCCAACTCTACAGGTCCCTCCAAACCTCAGTTTTCTCTCTCCGTAACGTACTCTGAAGAAACAGAGCGGGGGAGGGACTGGTTTTGCTCACCTTTAGGGGCGTTACACAAGAGTGAACCACAAAGGTGCCAGCAGGTACCTCGGGCACCCCACCCGGGGCCCCGCAGCGCAGCCTCTCCCTCCCCTTCTCTCAGCCAACCCTGCGGGGTCGGTGCCGGCGCTGGCGGCAGCTGAAGGCTGCGGGCTCCCGCTGCACAATCCGCGCATCAATCTTGCTTACAGCGGGCTCTGAGCTTGGCTCCCGGAGCCGCAGCCGGCTCCAGCCCTGGGAAGGGCACCGGCAGCGGGTGCGAGGCGCGGGGGCCGCAGCTGCCACTCCCCTCCTGTGCCGCCCATTGTGCCGCCACCTCGGGAGCGCTCCCGGCCGCCCGGCCCGGGCAAAAGGCCTTTGAATTCACCTTTTCACTGGAAAAGAGATTGCGGCCCTATAGAAAAGTATGAATTCAGAGCCAAGCCTTTCTGCGGGATTAGGCCGTTAGAAGCGAAAGAGAAAGGTTTTTTTTGTTGTTCTGCAAAATATAAGTGATTACGGGATTTAAAGCGGGGGGGAAATGGTCTGTCTGTAGTGGGGAATATCAGAGTTGGAACAATGAATGCTCTTATCCCCTGCCTAAGTCCTTGTGCTGCCCTTATCTCCACCCCATCGGCCAGGCTGCCAGGAGAGTGAGCTAAGGGAGATAGAGTAACCACTGTCCTGTGTGGTCCTTCCCTCCTTCCTCCCTCCGGAGAAAAAGGTGTGTGAGAGATGGAGATCTGCTTCAGCACAGCTTTTTTACAGAAGGGGGAGGGCTGTGCTAAGATGTTATATTAGAAGGAAAAAAGTCACCTGATTCCCTGACAGAGTTTCTTCTTGTTTTCTTTTTGACATTTTTTTGGAGTTGTGGTTTCTTTCCCCCTCCACCTGCCTTTCTAAGTTTCTCCAAGCCAGTTATTTGCCCCATTAACAGCCAAAGCACCAGCAGCTGCTCATCTCACTTTTGGGAGAACAATAAAAACCTGTGGACTGTGGATTTATCATCACTTTAGAAACAAAGGATTATTATGCATTTTCTTTTTAAGAGATCCATACACATGTGGCTAGGTACAAAGGATTTTGGTTTTTTTAATTATCAATTATTTGGGGGGGCATTTTCAATCTAGTGACAAACTTGAACGATCTTAAAAGAGCAAGAATTTTTTTCTTCCCAAGGGCTGGAGAACAGCACTTTATAAATAGGAGATCTGTTCCCTGTACAGTGTCTGGTAGAAAAAGAAGAGTGAACACCTCTCTTTTAATTCATCATACAACCTTAAAAAAAGGTAGGGGTCCTATAGGCCCCATACCAACTAAAGGTAAAAGGATTTCAAACTTCAGACCTTGCAGTCCTTATGTCAAAACTATTCAGTCCAGACCTTATGATCAGACTTTCAAGTAGATTCTGATCTTTGTTTAGAAACCATCTGGCCAAAGAAAAATAGCCAACTGTTTCAGCTCTTTTGCATTTTTTTTTCTTTTTTCACCTCATTCCAAAAATATATTTTGCAAGAAGCATTCCACTTTTCATCCCTATGTGTCAAATGTGATAAAGGACTTTTAAATATCCAGTGCATGTTCTTTACACATAACAAAGTTTGTGTAATCACATGCCCGTAGCAGTAAAATTCCATATTCCTTCCCTTTACAGATGGTGCAGTAATTATCATTTAGCTCTCAGAATACAACTCAGGGTGTGGAAAAGACACACAAAATTTACATGTATGCTAACCCACCCTTTTACAGAATTTCAAATGTAACCAGTTTTTTGGTTGTATGGTCACATTAAAATTCCCCTTTTGCAACACTTCGTACAAAAAACAAACACCTGGATTCAGAGTTTCCTAAAGGAGTCATCTGAAAATAGGTATTTTCTGCCAAAATGTCACAAAGATTTATGTGCTTACATTCATGGATTAAATTGAGGACAGGTGGGAGAACATTCAAGTATGAGAAGGAATGATAGCAAATTTATGTGTAAAGAAAGGGGGGGAGGGGGGTAGTTATTATGATTTCTGGTGGTTTAGATAAAACAGACATAGATTTTGTAAAAGGGAAGGTACCATGCCTGGAAAGCCATCCTTCAGCAGTGAAGTAATTACCTATGGGATTGTGTTTCCTTAAAGTGGAAAGAGAGGCATTCTGGAATTCCAAACACTCTGTTCCCAGCAGCAGCCGGGGATGGCTCTGGGACGCTGCACGGGGCATGGGGACAGCTCTTTGTGGGGAGGGTTCAGGGGGCAAGCAGGCACCCAAACACTGCAGCTGCTTCCTGTCTCTGGCCTGGGGAATTGTGTCTCTCCCAAGGACACCCCCTCCCACCACAGAGGAGAACCTGGGGGTCACTGCCCTTCCCTGGTACCCCTCAGACGTGGTGGCCTCTGAGCTTTCTGCAGGGAGCCCCAGAAGAGGGGAGCACCAGTGCAACACCCAGCACTGGGGCAGAGGAGATTCACCCAAGTAAGCTGCAGTGAAAGCAACAAGAACACCAAGCTGTTTGCGAAAATTTGATTTTAAAGCTGGTTCTTATTTCAGACACTTTTCTAACCCCGAAGCAGTCTTGGAGTAGGACCACATGATGCCTGGCCTGCTTGGAAGGATTGCTGGGTTCTGACAAATTTCTTACCTGGATTTTAGTGGGGGTGGGCGTGGTGATGTGCATCGAAAGTCTGTGTTGGGTCTGGCTACCAAAGCTGGGCCATGCAAACCCAAAACAAAGTCCTGCTGTGCCCAGGTCCTATATAAGACACTTTCAAACTAAATTTTACATTGAAGAAAACTGTAACATAGCTCAATAGTCAGCCAAGCCAGCTGTAGTTCTAACCTCTCTAAAACACCATCCCGACTATTATTAGGATCCATAGATACATTGTAAATCAAGCTGTTCTGTGCTCACTAAATTCCTTTTAGAATACAATTAACTTTATTCCAATCCATGCACCCAAAGCTGGCTGTGTATACATTATCATTCCTTTAGAACACTGATGTAATGAAGATCAACATATTCCCACCTTTTAAATCACAGAGGATGATTACATTGAGGCAAATGAAAACTGAAGTGTATTGACAAGACTGGGAGGGAGGTTTCCCCCCTCTGCAGGAAATGATTGTAGAGGTAGGCAGTCTAGTGTTTCACAGGAGTACTGTGTTTTATGTAAATAAATATATAGCTAGGAACAGTCACAGGGGTTAAAGGGCATCTGTAAAGAGAAAACTATGATTCCTAGACTCTGTTAAGTTTATTTAGTAGAGGGACTAGAGAAAGTTTCAGACTGGGCTGTAAGGTGCTAATAGCCCGAGCAGATAATTGTTAGCTTCCCAAGTCTGGATGCCAGAAGAAACTGTAAATGGCTGAGGGCTGACACAAAATTCTTCTATCCAAGAAAAACATGTTATTCTGCACCAAAAAAAAAAAAAAATAGGGTATAGGGTATTATATCTTGGTATAACATTGATGTATTATTCTTTTTTAACCTCTGGCTTTCAGGAGGGTGCAGTGTTATTGTTCTATATTAATCCTCCCATGCATAAATTTAGCTTAAAAATTAAGTGGAAGCCATCCTCCTACGCTTCATAATTTAATACTTTTTTTATTCACTGTTGCCTACAATTACTTCTTAGAAATTTAAAGCTGAATTAGATTTCCTCTCTAAATTTACTTTTGCTGTATCACACATGCATAAAGATTTATCAACATGGAGCACTTGCATGCTGAACTACCAGAATCACTTTTCTGTCCTGAGCTGAATTAAATTATTTATACAGAGACAGTGACTTTTGGATTAGGCCTTAATTACAGCAACATTTCTGCAAGCAAAACAGGTTGAATTTGGCAAGGTTATGATTGATAACCACTAATAACAACCTGCTCAGTGAGTATTTCACTGTTAGTTTAACAACATGCTTCAAGACATGCTCCAAACACAGAGGCATTTCTGACTCTTCAGTTGCCCTCTAACTACAGAGTTTGATTCCTGACCATCATCAGGGTAACACTGACTCATCTGGATCTGTCTCTGAAATCTGAAAGAAAGGTTATTTTTAAAACTATGTCTAGTCATTTCATCCTGCGAGGTACAACTGGAGCTTCTAGATATCCATTATTCTTCAGATAACATGGAGTTTCCTGACTTAGGTCCACCAGCTTAGCACAGCCTCTGGATATATTTAAGTTAGACTAATATGTTATAGCCATGTTGTTTGCAAACCCTTGGAAAAGTGGCAGATTCAATGTATGCTCTTTTCCCAGCAGGAGGTTAAATTTTGGTACCTATTTACATGGTTGGATCAAATTCTGTCCCCATTTTCACCTGGACAACCACACTGAAACAAGTGGAAATAGGCAAGTGGAAAAAAAAGCAAATCTAAAGTGAGGTCACTGTTCCCTTTTTCTCAAAGATAAGAACTTTTCACATAGCAGCAGCCTTGGGAAACGATCCATTTTAGACCAAATTAGTCCCAGTGGTAATGTTGATTTTTAGCAACTGTGTTACACCATTAAATTCCACTGTTCTTTGTTGTTGTCATTAATAAGCCACATTATGTCACTCAGCCTGCATGCAAAACTATCATTGCTGTTATTTAATGACTTTGTTTTTGTAAGAAAATCTATCCGATTGGGTTGGGTATAACCAGCGATGTGGCCAAATTAAAGTTGTGCACTCCAACCCAAATATTTTTTTCTTTGTTTCTGCACATATAATTGGATGTAATTTTTAGTTGTGTACAGAATTTTTGTGATAAAACTCCATTAATCACAAATTCATCAGTGCAGCAAAAATACATCCAAGCAAACGTGGTATAATGTTACAAACATAAGACATGTTTTAGGATGGAAAGAGGCCAGGGTTCCCATCTTCATCTATCCCCTAATGTTACATAAATGACTAAGTCATCATATCTGTGGTTTTCACATGGAAATATAAACAGCACTGAAATTCCATACACTATAAATGGCTGTGACTCTCGAGCGCTTAAAATTACCAAGAGAACCGTAAGAACAGCGTGCACAAAATCCTCTGAAGGATGAGAGCAGCCAGACAGTGCTGGCAGTGGGTGCTGTTCATATGGGGCACTAATTGCCATCCAGACCCCCACTCCTGGCTGTGTTGTCACCTTCCCTGTGCCCTCACACACAGGTCGCTTCAGATCTTCGGCCATTCGGTTCTCTCCAGCTCCTGAAGTGGTTTTTTGTTATTCTCCTGTCACTCAGATTAGCTCTGAAGGCCTGGCATGCATGCTATGGCTCCTGAGAGAATAGGGACTCAAAGTTTATTTAGCTCCTGAAGGCCTGTTCTAGGACTAATTAAAAGTAACCTTTCATGTAGGGCACCGTGGGCCCAGCTGCTGCACAACTGAGGGGCTGAAGTCAGGGAACTCGCTCCAAATGTAAAGCAGCATCCAGGTGAGAAAAATTGCGCTCTCTCTGTGCTTTTGCAACTAAACCAAAGCCAGGCTATATTATAATCTAATTATAGTCCTTAAATCAGCAGTGTGTTACCAGCTCGGGGTCTTTTTATCTTCAGAGCATCAAGAAGACAATTCATAAACAAACAGTGGTTGTGAAATCCAGTCAGGCAAGAGATGCCTCTGATTTCAGAGCAGAAATCCACGCTATGTTGATGGCACGACTGGCTCAAATATCATATTTACATTCTAGTTTTTAATGGCTTGCAGTTAGGAATCAGACAAGCTGTTCTGTAGGTGGTCTAAATTATATCCTGTGTGCACACTGCACGCTGAGAGGAGTTTGCTGATCTAACAAATGATAAAAGACTAAGCAGTCACCCACTGTAAGTCCAAATCTTTACCCTGGCAAACCTAACGCTGATTTTTCATAGGGGTTTTGCCTGAGTAATGGCTGTAGAATTTGGCCCATTTTGGCCACACCAGTGATTAACAGTCCACTACCAGAACCCCTGTCCCTCTGGTCCACTTTAGGTATTTAAAGTCGATTCACATTATTGTAATAACAAAAAAAAAAAAAATCTTACTATCTTCTAGCCTTTTCTGATCCCAAATTTCTCTGCGATGAACTATTTTCTCCATTTAATGTTAATATGTTTTTAAGACATATCTGGTTACCTAAATATGCACATGTATGACTTGAGGGATTTTCAGGAATACCTGAATGCCTGTCTCTCACTAAAATCAAGGAGAATTAACAGCTAAATGTCTTTAATGAATGATACCAAACTGATTGATGGAAAAAATGTCATATCAGAAAGCTTTAACAAAGCAGGATATTTATTCTGCCACCCATATGCCAAACCACTACTCACGTGCCTGCATTTGACTTCTGTTAAGACCATCAGTCCCCTTTTGTTTTAACTTACTTCATTTACTTTAAAAAGGAGGTCTCTAAGATATGACCTGGTCTTTCAATCTGTGCATAAGTCAGCACTGAAGATCTTAATCGTGATTGAGACTGGAAATTGCAGAATGACAGAATAGTCTGAGTTGGATGAGACCCACAATGGTCATTGAGTCCAACTTCCTAAGCCAATGGCCCATGTGAACCCACAACTTTGGGGTCATTAGCACCATGCTCCAACCAACTGAGCTGATCTCAGTGAACTGGATTAATTTAACTCCAATGAAAGGTAAAACACAGAAATTGCAGTGGCACCAGTGGAGAGCTGACACTCCGGTTTTGGTTTTAATATATTTGAAACAAAATGCTCACAAAGGGGGTTTCCTGTTAGGGAGAGTGGGCGAGTAGAACTCAAACAACTTCTATGACAGGCCCCTAAACAATATAAAAAAATTAACACCTATGTGCTATAAAAGGTAGAAAAGATGCTTGGATGGCCTTTGATGCTCTGCTCCCTCCCCTGTTCCAAGGCTTGGGCACATCTGAGCCCTTCTCCCTGCAGCTGCTGAAGGCAGGCTCAGCAGGACTGAGGTCCCAACCCCTTGTGCACATTTTCTGCTCCATCTGGGGCAGCAAGTCACAGTGCAGGCATGGTGGGTTCCATCCTGTGGGCCCCAGAGCAACACTGGTTGCTTCTCTGGAGGAAAAGGGATTTAGCTCCAGGACAACTCTGTGGCCTGGGCTTACTGTGATGGCAGCAGCCCAGGAGGTGTCTTGGAGCACATCTCCCAGGAATTTGTACTCTGGAAACACGTTGGCTAGTGGGAACAATTGGGAGATTTACCTCCAAATCCCAAGTAACATGAGACATCATGTAAGAATAAGATTAAAATGATTAATTTGAGGCAATTGCAGGAGAAACAGCCCTTCTTTATGTCACTTTTTCATAATCCTGAAATAACCCGTGGAAGTAGGTGAATTTGGGTGTCCTTCAACACCTGCTAATATCTTTGAGATAGAAGTTGTAACCCTTATTCCTCCTTCCTGTATCTTGCTGGACTTTGGCTTTTGGGGAGAGATTTCTGTCTCTGTTCTTGAACAGAGCTCTGCTTACAGCAATGAGTAAAGTCTCTACTCCCAGCACTCCACCAGGTTTAGGAACAGATTAGCAGATAAGGTACCTGCTTGCTTCCCCTCTTTATCCCATTGCCTTCCTCCACAGCCAGTAAAGAGCAGGGAATAGGAATACCAGGGCTACCTCTTCGTTCTCCATGGAACACTGCTATGCTTCTGAATAACCATGGAAGTAGAGGAGGAAATGCTCCAGCAAGTCCAAACCTACTGTCAGGCCTGACAGTCAGGCAGAGGAGGGAGCTGGTGGGACTCAGGGGGCAAGGGGAGCAAGCAGCAATCCCTGTGCAGGTCTCATCTGTGGGACCTGCTGTCTCAGTTCATGAACAGGCCATGAAATGCAGCTCCCAATCCTTTGTAGTAGTTATTGGCAGTATAAGAGTTAATATGTTCATTTACAGGCAAAAATTACTCTTTCTTTTCATGTTCTGCAGGAAAAGCACTACTGAAAGCTCCTTGGTAGCGTACTGATCTGAATGGTGTTTTCCTCCTGAGTGCAGCTGCCTTGGAGAAGGTGGGACACCTGCACCATGTCAGGTGGGTGCTGTCCCACAAGAAGCTCAGAGTCTGTGGAGAGCAGGAAGAGTTTCTTCTCCAGGAGCAATGCCCTCATCTTCATGCCTTGCAGGCCCTCAGCAGCAAAAACTCCAATTCTCCATGGTCAGGTTTTCCCCCTTTCCTCTCCCTGGAGGTTGCCCACAGCTCTGCCTAAAGGCTGCAGGATACTCCCAGTGCCCTGGATTGAACCGTGAGCTGCTGAACTCTCAAACGTGCTTTTTAGTGGGTGCACACAGTGATGTTTTGTCTGCTGCGCCTTTATCTTGAGTTCATTTGTCTTGGTGTTTCCCACAGATGGTTATAATAAGACTGAAAATGGTTTCCCTGCTTTATTAAAAAAAAAAAAAAAGGCAACACACTCCCCTCTCTCCATTTTGTTAAAGGAAACTTAGATGTCTTAGTTAGGAAGTAAAGTCTGGATATTTACTTAAATTATATTGTGAAGTCATTTTAGTTTGGGTCACCCGGATTTTTAAGCAGTCAAATCTCTTCAGGCTGGAATGTTCTCTCTCTACTACCCGGGCAAGAAGAATCTGTTCTGCAGTGGTTTAGGTGGTAAAGGCTATAGATAATAAATAACAACGTGGTCATATTTTCAACACTATCCTTGGTCATGACATTAATCATTCCTATGCATAAAAACAGGCTTTGTGATCTGCATATATATTGTTCTGCATATTTATTCCTCATTTGTTGGGTTTTTTTTCTCATCTAGCTTGCTAAATCATGATGGGATAACTTCAGGAAGTCTATTGTCAGATTCGCTCCTGCTTGCACTGACTCTGCTCTGAACAGCAGGACATCCACTCCAAACTAATATAAGAAAAATAAGAACAAGTTTTCACTGCGAGAGGTTCCTCTCCTAATTCATTCAGACTTTCTGGGAGAAGGGATGAAAACAGCTATTGAAAGAGAAAAGGCTGCTCTAGCTGACTCTTCACTCGGGTTTGTCACATCCCATTAGCAGCAATCTAGAAATATCAGATTCGTAACGTGTTGGCAGTCACTCACCTGTACCAGTATCACAGGAATGCCCATCCATGGTAACATTCAACCTGTTGCTCAAACAGCCCCAAAGACAGATTGTGTAACAGGAAAGATTGCTAATGCACTTAGGCTTTCCTGGGATGAGTAGGAGTAAAGGAATAACCTGCTTTATCCTGTCGAGACTGGTACCTCTGTCAGTGTACACCAGGCAAAAAACATCCCCAGCATGGGGGCTTTCGCCACTTCTGAAGATTTTGCATTTTAGATACTCTTTTATCTCCATTAAATCCCTTCTTATGCATATATTTCATGTCCATGGTGTTTGTTGACGCTTAGATCTAACCATAGCCCCTTTGCTTAACAACACTGCGATTTTTCACACTTGTATTCAATTAGGTCCATTTTATCACAGAAACCTGTATGTTCAGTCATTGTAAGGGATTATTATTATATATTCCGATAAATAGTTGTTCACTTTAAGGAAAAACTGAGTAGGAATTTGCTTCCAAAGCATTTCATCAATATACTGTCAGATTAAGGCTGATACCTTTTAATTACATGGCATTTTTTTCTGGAGATTTATTCTTAAATCTCTCAATAACCCCAGCAAAATCTTCATGTCAGCTAATGGACCACTCCCCTTACAGTACAAAATCATTAGGCAAAGAAAAAGATCTAAATGGTCCCTTTCCTTTTTCCTCAATTTAATATTGTTAAATGGGAATTGAATGTAGGAAATGTCAATCCACAAACACGAAAACTCCCAGTAAAAGAGACTGGGTTACATGTCTTCCTCTGAACAGAAAAAATCCAGCTGCAAGTCTGTGGCATGCAATTTCATCTTTCAGGAATTTTCTTCATACTCGCAAATGAATACACATTATTCAGCTTTTGTCTGCAAATGATAAAACAAAGCCAGCACGAGTTCAGAACAGGAAACAAAGCCAAGCAGAAGAATAGCCTTGAACGTGGAATAAAATGAATAAAATATAGACATGAGGTGGCTGAGCTGTTTGAAACATAATTGCAGTCGCAGATATTCCAGGCTGGCTGGGTGAAATCGGGTAAATAAATAAAGCCTTGGGTGCGAACACGCCGTTGCTGTGGGCGTTGGGCGAGGTGCCATCGCTCGCAGACCCGCGGAGGTTCCGCGCGCGTTTCCGAGGGCGAGCGCCGCTCTCGCCGCCCATCGGAGCGCGGCTGCCAGGAATCATTCATCAGCCCCTCGCAGAAAGGGCTGTCAGCCCCGGCTGCAGGCCCAGCGCCAGCCTGTCAAGTGTTGGGCTCGCAGCCAGTCTGTCATGGTTTGAGGCTGGTAGCCAAGCAGTAACTTTGATGTTTAAGGGGTTAGCCAACTGGTATGTGAGGGTGGCCTATCAGCTCAGAAATAATATACCGCACTCAAAGGTCATGAGTTCTGAAACTAATCTGGCTGTTATAATATTTCTAATAAAAACTGAGGTAGACCTTTTATATTGTAAAAAGTGTTCAAATTATTTCAGTATTTGTTTTGATTAAAATTTCCATTACACGTGCTTTTCATTACGCAACTCAATTAGTATATAAAAGATTTTCTGTTTAAAATGTTCAAATGAGCATAATTGTTCAATTTGGAAAGATTACAATGCTTTTATTTAATTAACACTGCAATAAATACTTCATTTTGTAATGAACCCCATACTTTTGGGCCATTAACCATTCAATAAATTTACAGTATGGAAGGTTCTTTATGGGGAAGAAGATAAATAAAGCGATTTAAATGAATGTGCAACAGCTCTGATGCTAAGTAGCAAATTATAGCTTTTTCTTCCCATCCAATAGTCATACCTCGATTGCAAACATATGGGAACTTAATAAGCATTACACATTTCAATTACTATTCTGAACATGAGTTACACAACACTTTCAAATTTGCTGCGTAGAAATGCATGTCCACATTTGTAGCATCTTCTCGGAAAAAGAAGATGAAATAAATTTTTATCTGCCTTTTGCTTTCCCCTTCTCCCACCTCATCCACTGCTTCTTCGGTTCTGAAAATCTGTGGGAATTTCCTGGTTTAGAGCTGATCGTTTGTTTCTTCATGAGAACAAAATCAGTCAAAAAACATCCCAG
Source organism: Orthonyx spaldingii (assembly GCA_013397795.1). Taxonomy (NCBI): domain Eukaryota; kingdom Metazoa; phylum Chordata; class Aves; order Passeriformes; family Orthonychidae; genus Orthonyx; species Orthonyx spaldingii. The sequence continues at coordinate 4,224,045 of VZTJ01003574.1, forward strand.
CTATTCAATAGTTTGTTGTTTGCAATATGAGGGAGGAAAGTCCCCTGGTTGTAGCATGGTGTGGTGTCCTGAAACACTCCAGTGAATGAAATCACAGGGAGCAGAGCTGTGACAGAATAAAAGGAACACAGTGTGAACTCCAGTGCTGCAGTTGGATCACGTCCATCCACCCCTCTATTCTGAGGCCTACAAGTGTGTCTAAATTCATAAATCAGAAAGAGGTTCAAGAGGTGAAAGTGGCTGTGTCAGGTAGTGGAAGTACTGCTCCAAGTTGGATGGGAAGCAAGAGCCTGGAGTCACAGAATCATTTAGGCTGGAAAAGACCTCCAAGAACTTTGAGTTCAACCATGAACCTACCGGTCCCCACAGGCCAGCTGATCCAAGCCCCCAGGCCTGACGTGACCGCGAGGTGTTAACTGCCTTCAAATCCCAACAAAATCCGCGGAGCAGGGAGCTGTGGGCACGTGCGGGAGCTGTGCAGAATCCTGTTTCGTCCAGGCTGCGGGGACCTGCTGCCAGGGCTGCCGTGCCACCCACCTGCCAGGGAGCTCTCATGCAAAAGGGGCTCACTTCTGTCAATATTTTGTGTCATTTCATGGTTGTATGCATGGAGGGCAAAGCTATTTCAGATTTACAGGGCTTCTCAGCCAAAAATGCTCATAAAACTCCAGTTTGCCAAAAATGGTAACATTACCAGTAACAAAATCTAATTTGTGAACTTCACTAGGAAAAAGGGCTCTTTGTAAAACTATGATTTCATCTTGGAATATGGATTCAAAAGATTTTATTATTTCATTAACCAAACCTCTTGTTCACTATTCCAAATGTTACAATCCAGAATCTTTAAGTGAAAACCATAAAAACCTGACCCAAAAAAACCCCAAACAAAACCAACAAGACAACAACCCAATAAAATACTTTTGAAATGTATTAGACTTTTATTTTTCACATCTTAAAATAGATTGGACAGCATTTTTCTACAATGTCCACTGGAGTCCTTTCAGATGTTGTGCTGTGTTTACAGTATCAAGTGTTTACAATAATTATGAAATTAAATTAAGCCATATAACCATGGATTTTAGGCATTCCCTGTGAACTGTAACCACTGAGCAAACTACTTGAAAAACATTTACCGCGTGTTGTATTTCTCAACTGTTATTTGGTATTTTTTTTCTAATCTGAAAATAATACATAAGCAGCACAGACATAAAATACATAAAATCTAAATTTTGAGAATGTTTAAAACTACAGGTTAAAAGAAAAAGTACTACTAAAACTTGACAATAAAATGTTTTTCTTAAGATTATTTTAAATTCCTAAGTATACCCTAAAACAAGTAAACATCTCAAATAGATTTTTCTTCGGAAATATACTCACCTGCTTTTGTATATTTTCTTGAGAGTGAAAAAAAGATAGACTCCTGATGTGCAAAAATAAATTGTGTAGTTTGTGGAAACTTTATTAAAGATGAGCAATTTTTAAAGCTAGCAATGAGACCTAAATGTTTAACACAAGAATCTCTTTCTTACAGAAACTTTGAATAAGGACATGCCTGTCTTAAACTGTAGATTTATAGGCAGAGAAGGAGCAAAATATTTTAAAATATTAACTGTATCGTCTGGTCAATGAAAGTGTTACAATCAGATTAAAAACTCAACAAGCCACAAGCTGTCCTGTAGTAGTTTCTTAGTCCCTGGCATTTGCCCACCTGGTGAATTAGGACATGGTCTCACTAGGAGGCTGCTCTCACTGTAATAATAGACTTTCCATTGCTAGGAGAAGAAAGCATATATCCCTTAAAGTCCATTTTGTGGGCCTATTTCAAGGCCCTGATTAATAATTGAGGCACTGAAGCATGTGCTGCATTTCATGGTACTTAAACACAAGTTTATGAAGTAGTTTAGTGTAACTCCAATAGTGATCTCTATCTGATTACTAGTTTTTTTCCAAATGCCAGACTGTTTGAACTGCTGTTTTCTTGTGCAACTGCATGATTTAAGGTCAACTAGATTGAGAAACGATAAAAGATTCCTTCATAATTAACTGATTTTATCAAATTCCAGACATAAAATTCAAATGTTCTGAAAAATCAGGTCCTCCAGTGTAGTTCTGCAGTGTTGTCTCTGAACCCTCCACCTAGGAAGGGAGACACCTCTGGGTTAGAGCTCATGTACCAAGGAAACAGGATATTCCTACCTTTCATCTAAGTGGCAAGTAAGAATTAAAAGAAACAACCATTAATAGTCTAAAGGATAAATTGTTAATTTCCTGCTTTTGACTGTTCTGGTAAAATGACTTCTGTTTACACAAAAGAAGTTGATTTTGTTTTAAGACACCTTCTTGTTTACTGTTCTTATACCAGTCCTGCAAACACCTCACCCTTCTCCTTTTATGGACTATAAACATTGAAAGTAACAACGATTCTCTCGCCAATGCTGTCTTTGCTCATACCTGAACACCTTAATCTATCTATTTATAGCATCTTTAGAAAATAATTTAAATTACCAGAATGGTGTTTCTTTCACTCACTCATTACATAAATATGAGCCAAATATGCCTTTTTGTGAAATATGTGTTGGTAAGACCCTGGCAGGGTCCTGAAGGGTAAGCTGGGAATATGGTCAGGAATTTTAACATTTTGACCAAGTTGTCTCATAATAGCAGTAGAAAGGGTTGGGGCTTTATAGGCCTCTTTTTTTTTAGCTTTGCAGAAGTCTGAAACTATGCCATTAAGACACTTCTGAGTTACATGACCAACAGACAGTCTTGTCTGGTGCCTTAAATGAAAGTCTTCTTTATTATATGGATCAGAAGTTGAAGTATTGCACGTCTCATATGCACAGCACTCAGCACTCAGTGTGAGCTCTTCCGAGATCCTTATCTCTAAACCAGTTTTTCTTCAAAGTCATAAACATCTGGAAATTGTGCACTATTCTTGCTATAGAAATCAAACACTCGAGTCCTTATTTGATCTCCCAGAGAACATTCCCATTGCTTTATTCTGTTGTGTAGGTGCCACAGGATTTGGCTTTCTATTTGACAGCTTCTTTTCTTAGGTGACTGGGAATCAGTCAGACAAGGATAAATTAGGTCTTTTTTTGCCAGCTGCCTTATTTAACTGACTAAATACTGCAATGTTCGAGAGACAGTCGGAGGTTTTATATTGAGATAAAGTTGTTACATGAGAAAATTTAAAGTCTTTTTTTTTCCCTTACCAGAAACAGAGTGCCCAGTGCCATTCAAGATTTACCTAGAAAGCTGTCGGCCGTTATGAAATCCAAACTCTTAAACATGCTCCTGCCTGTGGGTGAGACATGTGCCTAGCAGTGTTTTGCCTGGCTAAGGAAAAGAAATAACCAGGGTAGGTATACAGTGATTTCTTCCTCCAGAAGCCCTTGCAGCTTCTGACAGTGTCTGACTTTTCGACTTCCTAAGTTGTTTTCTAAGAGATAACACTCAGCTCTCTCACATAACTGAGACATTAGTAGTTTTTGCAAAAGAGACAGAACTTGCTTCATCTGAATCCAGCAAGAGTTCAACTTGGTCTGATATTTCAGAATGGAAATTTCCACAGCAGCTTCTAAAGCCAGGTTTGAATAGAAGGATCTCATGTATGGCCATGGTTCAGCTTTAAAAAGAAGAGCTTTAAAGGATTGTTGGAAAGTTTTTACTATCTCATCCTGATTTTCCCATTTTCTCTGTTACTACCATCAGATGATCTCAGTAGCTTCATAAGGAATTGAGGATACTTTTTTAATTTGTGGAAATAAAAATCAGTGGTATATGTTACACCTCTGATTCATCTTTAGAACTAGAGATTACCATGCCCATAGTGATCAATCATAGTGATCCTATAGGCCTTACAGTCACAGTCCTGCTCCCATCAAAGGAGAGCAGTCAATATAACATTTTATTTGACACTTTTCAGTTAGAGAGATTCAGAACGTCTCACATATCTCAGGAAAAAAACAAGTATGAGCTAGTCCTTACATAGAAAATACAGCCTGAATAAAAAACCATGAAAACAGAAGTATGAACTGCACATTGGAGAAACAAATCTTCCATCTTTCATGTAAAAATTCCTCTTTAAAAAAAGTCTACCTGTGTTTTCTCCCTCAAATAATATGTGAATTCCCTTCCCCTTGTTTTTATTTTCCTTTAATGTTTCCTTCAGGAAAGAAACAATTCTGACCAGGTTGACTTTTCTGAATGCTCAGGTATAAAATGTCCTCGGCATCTTAGTGCTGGCAGGTATGGCCCCTTGCATGGAGTGGGAGTTGCTGGAGGAACTGGGCCACCAGAGCACCTCATGCATGGGAGGGACCAGCAGAAGGTGAGCAAACATGCCACGTTTCTGATCTCAGTTCATATTTGTGCCCTAAAAACCTGAAACTGTTTTATATAAATGCCTTAATAGTAAGGCTGTAAATAAGGTGCACAAGAATCTGGAAGGGAAGTTATGAAAATACATTTTCTTTACACGTTACCCCCACATCATTAAAATCTCTCAAGGACTGTCTGTGTTTCTTAAACCTTTCTTTTTGCAGAACCCCTTACAAAACATTTTAAGTATTAAAATTCATTCAGAGTGTATTTATAGTTAGATGAAGGATAACAAGTTTCATGTGGGCATCTGAATATTTAGGGGAAAAAAAGCAGCAAGTGTGACTGACTACACACTGGTAAAGCATCAAATATGTATTTACTTTCATGAGTTCAGGATGCCAAGCTAATTTATGAGCAGCTGAATGAAATAGAGCCATAAGCGAGTTCAAGTTAGTGGTCACTCCAGATCAGTAAAAAATCCTGCACTACTACCCTTGGATTTAACCACTGGAGGCGTTCCCTGTCATGTTGGACCACGTACATTATCTGTGCAATAAGGCTCTTTGAGGGGTCTAAAATGTACATTCAGTGGTATTAGTAAGCAATTGTGCTGCAGGAATCTTGGTGGCTGTCTGTCTTGTTCTGGTCTGGGAATTGTCAATCTCTCTACAGCACATGAGAATAACATGTTGGGATGCCACAAGAATGTGGGTAACATTTATGTAACCTTCAGCCTTTGTGGGAAAATAAAATCCTTTGTTACTTGGAGTTGACTCTGTACCAGATGGTATGAATAAATGTTTGCAATGCCAGTGCTGTTCAGCTTGGCTGATCAATTCTGTCATACTCCCAAGGAGGTAGAGAGGCCTTAAATAACTGATTCAGGATGTAGAAAATATTTTCCTTTTCCTGTTGCAGTAGTATTATGCAGAAGTGATGCTATTCTGACTGCCAGCTTCTCACTCAGCAGGATGAATGAATTATGTAAATATTGATCAGGCTTTTAGCAAAGTTGACACAGCTCATTGCTAACACTTTTGTGTATTTTAATTAATTCCAAAGATGCTTAAAGCACAATAGTCACTATCTTTCTTTTTTTAATCTTTATTTTCTGTTCTGGTATTATTGTTGCCTGAAGAAACCGAAGCTGATGCAAAACTTCTGTTGGGTCTTTTATGAAATTCTCTCTCGTTTCCAGTCTGGCCAACAAGTGCATTCTTATGGCAGAATAATTTGGCAAACCTCTCTCGGCCAGTATGAGCCTGATGACAGCAATCTCCTTATTTCTTATGTGTGGAATATAGTGCCTAGTACTGGCCTGAAGCTGACTCAGGGCTTCTAGGTGCACGCTATGAACAAAAATAACAAAGTGATTCATTTATGGAGTTTGCATAACATCGCTTCTCCTTCTTTAAATTTTCCCCTTTCTTCTCATGACTCAAGGTGGTGGATCTCAAAAACACAGGCAGCAGAGCTTTTTTTTGGAGGGTTCAATCCCCTATGACCCACATCCTTTAAAGGCTTCTGCCTATAAAGTTCGATCCAGTGCCAAGCTTTATGTGGACCCTGCTAAACTGGGCCATAGAGCTCAAACTGCCTTTTTTTTTTTTTTTTCTGAAAAATTGCAACCAAAAAACTCACTGATTTTTCATAACTACCTACAGCATGTGCTACTTTCAACTTCTGTGCTACAAATGAAATTTGCTGAACACCTACTGTGGAATCAAGTGTTACTTTCTGGATGTTTCTTATGCAAAACCATTTTTATTTTGTCAATGCCAGATAAACAGTTTTATGTTGGTTTCATTCTTCAAACTTCCAGTCTATTTTAATTCCTCTCTTCCATTTATGCTGCATTGTGTCAATTAAAAAGCTGTGAAATCTCCAAGGGGTTTTCAGCCCTTTTATATCCTTACCACAGCATGTATCAGAGCCGCTCCTGCAAAGAATTCCCTCTGCTCTTATCAGACCACAGAAAAGCCCCAAGATAATCCTTCTCCAAGTCTAAAAGTGGGACAGATACGTAAGGATTTACATATTGGTTTCTACAAAACTAATTCATGTATGATTTTTTTCTTTGATACCAATAGAGCAAAGCTGCATTTACAATATTGTGACTTAGAAAGCAATTCCCCTATACCTGTCCTACCTGAATTTATAGCTGACACACAAGTACACTTTGGGATATATACATTATGAACAGAGAACTGTCATCACAGCACTTGGGACTAGACTTTAACCTGTACATGTGGTGTACACCTGGGCTTTGTATGACACTGCGCTTGATTTGCAGTGTGGGAGACTCCCAGGTTCAAAGTTAATCTGGCGTCTTTTTTTTTCTTTCTCTTTCGAGATCATTTTAAGGTTTCCTCTGTAACTTTCACACAGCTTCTGGGGTAACTGCATCTTTAGTTACACCTCCTTTAAGAGTGCGGAACTTATTTTCCCTAATGCGGAATTAACTACTATGAAAAGAACACCAAGGATTATGATACGTCACAGCAATGTTGCTGTTCAAAACCCCTACTCTATTTATTTTCTCTTAACACCAATAATGCTCAAGAATAAATCAATTTCATCAGGTTAAAAACAAAAGACAGAAAGCCAAACCCCACAGGTAAATGTAGAGTTTCTTCACTGCTTCACTTCAAAAACCATAATCACAGTCTCTGCTATATTCATCCTGCAAACAACTCTTGCACTTTCCTGGGATGAGCACTGTGGAGACATTATACAACTACTTTTCTTTCCATTTTACTCATTCAAAGAAAGATCACCAACCACTTCTCTTTCTCCCAGGCCAGACTTCTTATGGACCCAATTGGGACCATCCACCTCCCTTTCCTTTCCCTTCCTCCCCATCTCTTACTCAAGGCAGCTGCTGCATCCTGAACTGAACAATAACAGAGGTTGGACTTTTCCAGGCAAAATGGCTCTATCCTATATATGGAGCATACTACCCTCTTTGTAATTTAATGCTGGCATCCTTGACAAGGTAGCTGCCTTCTGTCTCACAGCATGTTGTATATTTTAAATGCTGTTGTACAACTGCTGGCCAGACCGCACAGTATAAAGTAACGGCTGAACAAAAAAGAAATTCAGTACTAACAGGCAAACCGCAGAAGCTTTGGCTGAGCATCCAAAACTGCTAATGCTTATCGGGACCTCCTGAGAGCCCCCCTCCTTCCTGCAGCCCAGAAAGCTCCACCGCCAACTGTCCTGATCCTCATTAACTTCACATCACTGTCATTTGCTAGTTTTTTGCAGCAGCTCCTCCACAAGCTGCTTGGCACTTCCCAAACACAGTACGAGACATGCTTTGCTATTGTTTTCTCCTCCTTTTTTTTTTTAATAATTTTATTTTTGGGGACAGCAGGAGACATGAGCTGTGCTGGAGAAATTACAGAATTAGTGCAAGCCCTGCCCTGTGTCTGTGCAGCAATGAGGTGCCATCTGATGAGAGCTGGAATCCGGCCTCCCCAGCCCTTCAGGGGTCCTTTGCTATTTGTCACACCATCAGGCCTCCAATCCTGCCAGCTCAGTCTGAAGCATGGAAGCAGCTCCATTAAGTTCAAAAAGACATCCATTTTAAAAGCTATGCCAGAGAGTTTACATCTTAGCAGAGACAGGGGCTCTTACACACGTGATGCGAGAGTGCATCAAAGTGCAGTGAAGGAAAGGTTGAACACAGCTCTTCACATAAATGCTTACAACTCACATTTACCTGCCAGACAGCAACTTCTCCAGCTTTCCCTTCTCCTCTCCATTCCTGCTCAGCCTGTGTCTGCAGCAGGATGGCAGCTGCCATCCTCAGCACAGCTGTCAAATGCAGTGCTCAGACTCCATGCATTTCTCCTGACAGAAATACCCTCACTGATCCTTTCCTCTGCCAATAAGCACCACTGTGAGACTGTTTGGGGGTTTATGCAATTTCTTAGAAGTGTCCTGGGACCACAGTCGAGTGTCAGGATGCACCATGTAACCACAACTGTATCTGAAAACTGCAATTACCCTTCCAAAGGAGAGAAATTAGAGAAAGACAACACAGACTCTATCACAGGATCAATTGGATTCGCTAATTCATTTCTTTCCCTTCTCTTTTTTTCTTCTCTGAATGCTCTTTTCTTAGTGTTATTTTACCTATTTGGCTTCTCATGGCAGGCTGTGCTGCTTCCTGCCCCTTGGTCTCCTGTCTTTGCTTCTCCCGTGGTTTGCTTCATTCCTACATCACAGTTAATGAGTTATATCTGCACTCACCCAGGGCAGGACCCAGAGTCTGAATGGCCCATCAGCAGAAAGATTAGCAAAACTAATTTTTCTACAGACGGTTAAGAATCACAGTTTTTCAGGAAAGCAGCTACTCTAGGTCTAATAAATGTGTGACCTGCCAGTGCCCTGGGGAATATCTGTTAGGTGTCACCAACACTCAGATAAAAGCACTTGCTAACATGATTTCACTCACTCAGTGTGACAAAATGATGTTATCCCTTGGATCTGATCCACAGCAGCAAAAAGGGTGAGTATGTATTGGGAGCTTTTGTTTGTTGTTTTGTTTTTTTTTTTAACAAATGCAAACATGGCTTCTGGCTTCCTTGTGGGTGGTATATTAAAGTTGAATTTTTTCCCCCTAAAGTGGTTCAGCTATGAATTTATTTTCTCCCCGCCTTGCTTGAACCATAATATTGTGGTAATATGAGTTACATATTTGGATTGCTACAAATCAGATATGCTGATTTTAAGATTTTCTTCTTGTTTTGTGCCAAGTGTTAGAAATAATTAATTAGCATACAATGTAGCACCAAAAAGATCCTGACTCCCAGGATTTTTATAACATGCAATATCTTCTTATAGACACAGTCTTGCTGTAGATAATAAAATGGTTCAGTACTTGTGGGGGTATTCCTTAGCGAAGGGCAGCAGTGTAGATTAAAAGCAAATTCTCAGAGTTATGATTAGAAGTTCTCATGATCCCACAGACAAGTCTCCCTGGGACATGAAGTGGTACAAGTACCCGTGAAATGGCTCTAATTAACAAAGTAGGGCTTGCTGGCAGTTGAAAGTATAAATAAGCCTTTAACTTAGGAACGCAGTTGAATCCAAATAACAATTGTCTGAGGAAGAAAAAGGCCACCATCCAGTACATCCTTCATTGCTGTTTCATTTCTTACATTTATAAAAGGAGAGGGGCTTTTCTTTCCTCATCTGGTGAAGAAGAAAATAATGCACATCTCACAAAGCACATCTGTTTTTTAATCATATATTAGAATTCTCCAAATCATCTAACATGCTGCATAATTAACAAGAAATTGAACTTATGAGTATATCTGAGTAGGTGTTACGAAAGAAGAAAAGTCCCTACCTGGAAACATCCTGCTAAAGGCTGGATATGGCTTGTGTGAAGCTATGGTTTTACACTCACTGCTATCAGTGGACACCGTAGTTTGGCCCAGGATTACACACCAGCTGCACATGTATTTCATAACTACATATGATTGCACAGCTCCTTCACATCAGCTCCACTGCTTCACTCACGCTGCTGGATAACCCCAGAGTGGAGGGGAACAAGGCCTTTACTCCGTGTTTCACTGAAATTCGGTTATACTTGAGCTAAAAATACATGTTCAAAATGGCTTGAGAAGTTTCACAAGCAAGAAACTAGACACCATGCCTTCTAACCCAGCTCTCAGAACCATCAGTACAGTGGTTTCCCACTAAGAAGTCCCTTCCAAGCACTTTGGATCACTGGCTGGGCAGTGTAAGAGGCGTTTATGTATACATTGGATTATATACAATCTTTGTCTGGCTAAGTCTTTTGCTTTTAAGTTTGCTAATCCTGGTATCTTTGGGTTCTGACTCACAAGTCAGATAGTTATCTTTGGATGTCTGCTGTGATTCCTGCTCTTTGGTGCCTGGACCACCCTCCTCTCGGAGCTCTCCCCCGAGCCCACCTTGCTCCCACAGCAGGGGGACTCGGGCTGTGACTGACCCCCCATCCCCATGGACCAGCTGTCCCTGCCTCACAGCTCTGCAGGGAGGGAATGGCAACAACCTCCACCACCCCCAGCACGGTGCTCATCTGGAACATGGGCAATGCACACTTTGTTCTCTACACTTTAAAGAACTTAAACTCAGTTTAGCTGAATTAATCTGAAATCTGGGCAAATGGTAGAAGGACTTCTCCTTATCTCCTTTCCCAGAGGCTTCCTCAGCACTGCCCCACTCAATGTAAGTCACTTTTCTATTAGATCAGGTCTTGCCCTGCTCAGAAGCAGATATTCAGGGTCTTAGGGATATTCAGGTGTTTAGAGATATTTACAGTTACAAATATACTCATGAAGGAACTCAATCAAACTGAGGTGTTAGCTGCAGGGAAATATTTCAGTATCTACAATTTAAAGCACCAGGTCCCTAAAGAGAGCCTTACATGCTAGTTAGCAACTCTTTCCGTGCTAACGGGGAAGCGAGTAAGAAGTATGGGAAAATAAAGCTTGCTGAAACATGGATGTGTGGCACAGAGTTTGAAAGACTGTGGCAAACAATGTAAGGAGTGACAAGAGCAGAACTCTCTTTTGGCACATGTGGCTTTGGGTTGCATATCATGTGAAATTCTGTTTTGATGGTGATGGAATTTAGTAAAGACAACTTTTTGTCTTGTAGTTCACTTTCTTGAAAGTGGACAACCCACTGGTTGTGAAGAGATGGGCAAATATCACAAAACTGTGTGAAATGTTAGAAACTTTATACAGTTCACTGTATAAAGTCAATCATTATCCTGTGGGGGAAAAAATCTCCACATTTTGGGGAGCACAGGCCTCTCTGAAAACCTTCTCTAAAAGTTGCCAATGTTGATTTTGACCCCAGAGAATATTAGTTGTTATACAAGTCTTCCCACCATTTTTGGTAATGAAATGAGCATTAATACAAAGTCTTCCGTGTTCCCACTTGGAACAAGTCATCTCTAGTAGTGACATTCAACCTGGGAAAAATGTATCAGCACCCTGACTGGTACCTAGTCCAGGCACCTTGTACTAGTCTATTTTTGAATTTTTGACTGCAAGCTTTGTTTCAGCTCTTCATGTCATGGTTCTCTGTCACCTGTCAAAGCAATATTATTTAACAGGGCTTTTTTATCCTCAGACAGTTCTTCACAGAATTTTACCATCTGGCTATCATGGCCTGTTTTTCTGCATGTCATCTGTTTTTGATTTAACAATTCTGGTTTGTGGTTTAAAAACTCTGTCTGTGACCTCTGTATCTTGAATATTCTCTGCAAGTCACCTTCTTCATTACCGTCCTCTAATTCCTCTCATTTCTTCTGATCTCCTCTTATTATACCTGACTAAATAGATTTGTTTATTTTGCCCTAGTCTAGCCTCTGATCTTGTGCTTATTTAATCCTTAATCCTCTTAACACCTCAATTGAGAGAGATACATTTTTCTTTTTGGGGCTTCTGTTCTTTCTAAATTAATTCTTAACTACAATAGTGTCTCAAGCAGCCACTTAATATTTCGATATTCCTCCTTCTTCAACATTAATAGCATTTAAAATTCCTTATTACTGTCGGTAATGCAGTGCTCAAGCAGTAGGTGGAAGACAGAGCTCAATTAAACCAGGGCTCCTGTAGCATTTTCATGGCTCACATAAATGCAGCCACACACATGAGCTTAGGCTCTGAGACAGAATTTCCTCCAGCAAACATTTTGCAGCTGGCAAGAGGAGATACAAGACTTTCTTTTGTTTGGCATTTTGTCCATCAGTAAAATGATGTCCAGGTCTCCCTGTGTTGCTTGTGAAGAGGCAACAGTGAAGTGGGCACTACTAAATCTTTTCAGGACAGGATTCTGAAGGTCACTGGGCACCTTTGATAGACTTTGTGGCTACAAAAGGGATGAGCCACTCTCACTATTTCATCATTAGCCCTGTATGAAGGATTAATTTCATAAAAATTGCATATACACCTGCTGAAGTGCAACAAAGACTGAAGTAACTTACACATTGAGTCACAGATTTATTGTACTTCTTCCACAACACTAGTGATCAGGACAAAACGTGGATCACCAATAGAGTGACTGGAGACAACAATTTAGCTTTCTTTTTTTGTTTACCTAAATATAGCATCTCTGGAAGGACAACCTTGCCTGTTTGCCTAATTGCCTTCCTCTGAGACCGTCTGAGGTAGCTGTCAGCCTGTGTGGTGGGAGCACCACCCAGCACATCAAACATTTGTGTCATGTTTTTGGCTTTCAGTTTTGCGCTACTTTGGTTTGTCATGAATTCAGAGAAATGCAGCAGATGCTGGGCATATTGATTGCTGTGCTGTGCTGTTCCCTGGAGATCTTCCCACACGGCTGACCTGGCTGGCTAAGCAAGCCCTCAGACAGACCTTGGCACTTTGGCCTCTCCTAGAGAGAGCTGCTCTGAGCACCTTCTGTCTTAACCAGTGCAACTCTCCAAGGGTGGCACTTCGAGTATCTCCCACACCATCTGCTCCTGCCAGTGGAAAACATTTCTTCTTAAAAACTGGACTGTGAGGGCTGAAACATGGCAGAAGGAACTGGATCTGTGTTTCAGGTGTACATCTCCTTTAGCCTATCATAAACCCATTTCACCAACATGTCTTGAAGAAGAGACAGGAATAAAACCAGAGTCTTCCATACGTACCAGCCTGGATGTTCTTCATTGCCACACAACTCTTGTAGCAATATCAGAGGAAACACCAATCAGTATTTCTTGCTCAATATTATGTACAATACACAAAACTCTTGCTGAAACTACTACTGAATGCAACCTTGACAAAACTATGAGGCTGTCCAATTTACCTGTACTTGTCTTAGAAGTGCTTTTCAGGGAAAGATGCTTAAGGGAAAATTTAAACAATCCAGCTCTGAACAGATAGCAGAAAAAACCTCTTTAAAACTTCAGTCTTTGACTACATTGACCTTAGTGACTTTTCTCAGCTTTGGAACTTTTATCAGTTTTCCTACCAAACCCCCCTAATTTGTGAGCCTTTGCTGACAACAGTGTCTCATGTATGAGAGGTCTTGGTAAAGGAGAAAAGGCACACTTAAAAAATTTGCTTTGCTTAATATATATAGTGGAAAAATTATTTAATTGCTAGAGAAGTGAATACAACTGAAATGGTATTTAATGCAGATATTCCTGAAAATTCAATAACATAATCTGGCAGTAAATTGTTTTGTTAGAGAAATACTTTTTAACATTCCTTTCCTTTTTGGAGCCTTTTCGTTCTTGTTTTGCAAGCATTTTGTACATGGCAGAACATGTAAAGAACAACTGTGCTCAAAATATAGAAATTCTGTGTAATACATGAAGTAGGAACAGTGTTACATTAATTTCTGTCTTCGTGATGCACATTAAAGAATTTTACTTAGTTTACAAACACCTTCCATGCTTAGCTACAATATTAGTGATTAATAAGAGCTTGTGTTTCAAGCAGACAAAGATCTCTTTTCTTTGCCTTGAATTAAAGCTGACTTCTGGAACGTGACTAATTTACATTTGCTAATGTGGTGGTAAAAAAACATGCTCATCCACAGCTCAGTGAATGTGAGCAAACATGCCTTGCCATGCCTGGCCACCATCAGGACTGTATTTGCAGTCAAGTTGAACTACACAGACCCAGACCCTGGCTAAAACCTGGCAGAGGGACAATATATAGGCATGTGTGGATAATTTTATTATTCCATAATCTGTGGCCTTGGTAATGGTGATGTAAATGCAATGATAAATCACATCTCTGTGTGAAATTGTCACTGTGCTGTCTCTTGACTGCTGTGGTTTTGGAGTAGGGCAACATAAATCCATTGCTTCTATACAGACCTAATATCTTTAGAAAGGAAAGGACAAAAGTTGTCCTGAAAAGCTCCTGTTTCACACTTGAGTTGGCACTTGAGTTCTTTGAAGGAACACATTACTCAAATAGGTGTGTACAGTTTGATACTGCTTGGTTCTGTCATATAATATGAAATATATATGGGAAATATAAATCCTGCTGGTCTCTTCTAGCTCTGCTAACTCACAGCGAGCTGCTGGCAAATTTCAGGTCTTCTCCTTTGACTTAGGCTTTCCCTCTCCCCAAGTAAGGACAATGATGCAGAGAATACTTGTTTCTGGACCTTTGGAAAATGACTGGAAACAAATACAGAAATGTGTAACTACTCTGCCTTTAAGAGAGCAGAACCTCAAATTTCTGTAGCTTTTCTAGAAGAGCTTCTGGAAAACTTGTGATGGTTTCTCTGCTCTGACAACTGCTTCATAACTTCAAAAAGATTATCTCTGTTCTCATCTCCTTATTAGGTAATTTAAACCACTTTGAAGACCTGGTAAATTCACCTTATTAGTGAGAAAAAAACCCCCATGCATAGTTTTCACAGTTCAAATGTTTCAACATAAAAGCAAATATTTCCTTCAGAAAGATAATTTGCTATCCAAACAAACATAATTAGAAGCAATCTGGTGAAATAACACTCACAGTCCAATTAGCGTATAAGAAACTAAGAGAAAATACAAAACTAAACAGTACCTAAAATCTTTCCTAAGTGTTTTTGCCTGATTTATTCTAATTCATCCATTATCCAAATTTTAGAAGTGAACAAAGCAATCTTGAAGTAATCTTGCCATCCAAAGTACAGACCAAGTCTGGACTGTAACTGCTTCTCTTCCTTGAGAAATATAACAAACAATTTCGCAGTGCATATGACTAAGTTTATCATTGGCCGTGTTAATTGGTATATACTTTACCTTTGCCAGCTCAAAGGAAAAACATTACAAAAGTGAAAGATGCAGAAAGAGCCCTCGTTTGTATGAGTTATATCCATGAATAAATGCACCAGTTTGCAGCAATAACAGATCCAACCCTCCAGAGAGCATTGAGCATTTGTGAACTGTTCAAGCACTCATTAGCTGTTGACATTCTTTAGAAATGAATAATTTATTTGAGTTTGGGAGAGTAGCACATGATCTAATAAAATAAACAAGTCATTGTCATCTGCAGGTACTGTGCCAGATACATGACTTAAGCCTCGGTGGAAGCACCAGTGCTATTTGCATAGAATACCCATTTGGTGCTAATGTTCAGAAAGCTCTGCTGACAGCTCTGGCCTCTGCAGGGAGATATGAATCTTCACCTGCTGTCTGCTCCCACCTGCTGCTGAGGTCTCTTGTAAACGTAAGAACAGTCCTTGGCTCCTCTAAAAAAAAGGAATCATTCCATATATAAGTATCAACACCAGTCATTTAAAGCATAACTTTCAGCCTCAACCTTTTTATCAGTACTTATACGAGCAAGCTAGGCTGTGTCTTTTGTGAAAATAAATACAAGGGGAGTGATTTGTGATTGGTGCCTTCTGCTCTGCTTGCACTGAGGACAAGGGTTGCACACAACATCCTATTCCCAGGCTGAGCAGACTCCAGCTGGCACGTTCTGTGCTTCATGGTGAAAGGGTGTCCCACCCGAGAGGCAGCCACTCCTGCACGTCAGTCCCTACCTCCAGAGACAACTGGCTGGTGCTATGGAACTGACTAGGATTTGGCAGAATTATCTCTAACACCATCACAGAAAACTGCATCAGCTCCCTCAAGAACATTACATTTACTCAAATGCTTGTTATTTACCACACTCAAGGGTTTTGTTTTGCCCAAAGGACATGAGACTAGAAAGAACATATTAAAAGTTCATGGATTTGTAATAAAATTGCAGATTACACCAACTGTTACACCATGGGAACTGACAAAATGCATAATATCAAATTTAACTGACTTGCTAGTTGTCATAAAAAAAAAAAGCACAAATTTTTAAATGTGCAAAGCATCAGCTCACAGAGCAGGAATTAATTAAGCATGCACTTATGAGCTATGATCTTATGAAACAAGAATTAATGAAACTTCAAAGTGTTACCTTTTGAAGTATAAAGCTGGCAAAAACAGCTCCAGATAATTGCCTAACTATTCAGAGACAGGACCTAGTCCAGGCTCCAAGACTGGTTTAAAAATCCGTCACCACCCTCTCCCGTAGCCACAAGGAAGTGGACAATCAATCTGGACTAACTTCTGATAGTGGCGTTTAAGGACTTGCTCCCCAACATATATATT
This sequence comes from Orthonyx spaldingii, assembly GCA_013397795.1. Classification (NCBI taxonomy): domain Eukaryota; kingdom Metazoa; phylum Chordata; class Aves; order Passeriformes; family Orthonychidae; genus Orthonyx; species Orthonyx spaldingii. The sequence continues at coordinate 4,240,483 of VZTJ01003574.1, forward strand.
TATATAATATGGACAACCTCCAGCAGGAAGCAAGGAATACCATCACCTCGCCAAGAGGAAACAGCTGGGGGCTAAACTACACAAAGCTGTTCGATCCTGTGTCTGCAAGAGAGTGTTTTGAAGTGAACAGAGAGAAGACAAATTCCTGATTTTGGCAGCTGGAGCTTTACAGCTTTGCTATCTGGAACGTCATAAACCAGTGTTTAGGAGTTTCTCTAGATAATGTACCAAGGGAGTGACAAAAACGAGGGTTGGAGTGTCCAACTCCTGTTGCTTCCCTCCCTGCCTAGTGAAGAGTTAGTTAATACAAAGCAGGACAGCTACAAAATGAAAATCAGGGACACATCCAGAAACAACAAATAGTCTGGTAGCTAAGGATGCGTGCCAGACGTGCAGAAGACTGCCTTGTAGGTCCTGGCTCTGAACCAAGGCCACGCAAGGACTTGGTTTTGGTATCCAGCACCCATATCAGCAGGTTACAGAGGTCATACAAGGAGCACTTGTATCGTCCATCAGCGAAAATATTTTACTAGGCTAGAGAAACACTGTGAAAAATTACTGGGTTTGGAATTTTTCACAATTTGTCAGTGTAAGATGTGCCATTTCAAAAAACGCAGGGAAGAGGCTACTTGGGACAGAGGATGAATTTTGAGGTACTTTTTCAGTTCAACCTTATCATCTCACCTCAACTTCCAAGGCTTCAGTAACAAATGAGAAACTGTCATTTTCTGCTGTTTAGACTCTTTCAAAATGTGCTTAATCCAAAAGATGCTGTTGCTGATTTTTCACTTTGACCACAAATTGCATTTCACAAGAATCAATTGCTATCTGCCTTGCAGGACCATGGGCAGAATGCATGTAATAAAAAAAATGGCTCACGCCCTGCTAAGAAAAACACAGCCTTTCTCACATTCTAATTTCCAATTGCTTCAGAGTCACTTACATGAAATATAACTCTGTAACAGACAATATTCCCTCCACCCAAAGTTCAGATCATTACTGCCTTTCACCAAAAGGACTTTAAGCCCTTGTATCAGGGAAAGCCTTTATAGGAACTGTGTCAGGCAAAGACTTTGTAGGAACTATGGATTCTAGCCACTCTCACAAATGTCTCTATAAATATGAATACAGTTTGCATACTACCAGTATTTAATATCTGCCTTGAGGAAGAACTTCTCAGTCTAACATATTAAATGCACTTTCTTCCTCCAGGTACTATAGGGGAGCAGTAAGTGACATTCCTAGCCTCTGAGGTGAAGTTTATTATTTTAACAGTCTCAGGTGACTGTGTGTGAAGCATGAACAACGTTGGGACTTCAGCCTGGGTTCATTTCACACAACACTAGAAAATGGTACTGTGCAACAATATAGCTCAAACTTCCCAAAGAAAGTCTGCACACTGATTTTAGATGTAAAGAGAGAATCTTCAACATTTCATAGCTTGCTCATGCACCCCAAACTAGGATTTAGAATATTTCAATTGTCATAAACAAAATTAGGCGGTTGACTTTTGCGTCTTCAAGCCCTCATTATAATGTTAATAAAAGTTACCCAAAGTTCCCAGTTAATTATTGAAAGGTTTAGTTGTTAAGAGGAATAGATATTAAAGGTTGTATTTGTTGTAATGTTTTTCCCAGTTGTTCCCGATTCCCTAACAATGATTTAAGTTATGCTTTTTGGCTCTCCCTTCAAATAAGTTGAGAATGATGATTGTTTTGTACTTTCCCTGTATACCAGTCTTCTCTTTGGTTGGGAGATGTGTTTTTGTACTGATTTAAGGTGTTAAATGTATGTTTTAAATGTGTTTTTACTTTGGAAAAGGGGTCTGGGGCTCCCCAGTTATCTGAGACTCCTAACTGTCAGTTTCTAAAAATAGTAACTTCACTGTCCCTCTGTAACTGGGCTCCATGGCAACCTTGAATACTAATAAGGCTCCTTCCCACCAGAAAACTGCCCCCTAGACAACGACTGAGCCATTGGTGGGCAGGAGTGACCTCACCATTTAAAGCCACCAATTGTCAAGGGCCATGGGGGCCGGAGAGGGGGCAGGCAGGGGCATTTCTGGGCGGGGTTAGCAGGCCATAAAAAGCCCTGTCTCAGGACAGGAGGTGTGACTTCTCTGTGGACTAGCCAGGAGGAAGCCTGGTGTTGGAGGAAGGCCTCTATTTTCCATCTATAGCTCAGCTCCAACACTGTAGTCCTCTCCCACGGTGGCATATACTATATACCATGTGGTAACCCAGATCTCCAATCTTGGTAACCCGGCTTTTCTTTTTTTCGGACAATTCTTTTGTTAATAAACTTGATTTTGCTTCCGATCCTGGACTGAAGGTTGTCCTTATTTCTGACACAATGTTGACCTACTCTACTGTAACTTGTCATCCACTTTACCTCTTGCTGTGTGAACTGCTGCCTCCCCACATTTCACACTCTCTATCATAAGGACTTTGAACCACATCTGAGATGTCTGGAGTTTTAGTCTCTTCCAAATCACTGTGACTTTAGCTTCTTCAACAGCTCTGGTTTTGATCTGATTTATTAGTACTTGTCTTTCCTATTTTTACTATGCTTTCAAGTAAGAAAATGAAAACTGTCATACAAATTATTGTTCTCATACATATACTGGAAATCCAGATAAGGATGCTGGATGTAGATTTAAAGCTTCTTCCTTTTATTTAACATTAGCAGGATTATTTTCATTAGAACATCTATTAAACTTTGCTCAACTTTTCGTAGATATTCTCTTGCCCTTTTTTCTTCTGATGGAAAAATATTTTCCAAGGACGTTTGGATATATTTCAAACATATCCATAACCATTGCACAGTCACAAAATATGCAGGATCATATCCTCAGCTGGTGTAAACTGATGACAATCCATTTCTTTCAAAGCTAGCTTTGTGCAACCACCCTGTTTTTTGCCAGTTGTGGCTCAAAAACTATCTGGAAAACAACCACTTTGGAAATGCTTATATGCCTGGCTGATCTTATTCTATCCTCTTTTGTTTATATCTTAAATATTTTGGACCAGATATATGATTAATTCAGTGGAAATTTTACCCTGGTTACTCACGAGTTTCTTTACAGCGGTTTGATTTCACTTCAGGGAGTGGGGAGATTGTGTTTACTGATGGAGGAGAACAAAACAGCGGCGATAAACTCCACTCTCTGACACTGCCCATGTGCAGGAATGCTGCATTCCGCCCTGTCAGCATCGCACCACACTTTCATACTTCTCCTCTCACAGCTTACCAGGGAGATTCAAGATTCCTGCAACTCCCAGGGTACCCAAATCTTCAAGACTGAGCCCAAAATCAAGTTATCACAGTAAACTTCAATGAATTGTTGCAGCTTTTCAAACTGCATTTATAGGTCAAGAGGAGGATTTGGTTTGTTTTTTCCTCTTTGAAGCCTCAGAACATATACTTTTTAACAAGATATTACCTTCTAATTAGATAAAAAGAAAAGGCTTCCTGGCTCTAAAATCTACGGCGTGCAAAATAAACATACAAGCTTTCTTCTTTCATGTTTTCCAGACCAGACACCTTTACACTCCTGGGAAGATGCACCTCCTGTCCTATCAAAGGGAGACAGTGAGGAGGGGGATAGGGGAAGCCGGAGCTTTCAAAATTGGTTTATTGGGGGTTCAGTTGTAGACTCTGTAATGCTGCTTTTGTTTTACACAGACATCAGGACTCACGACTTCCTTCCTTCCACAGACTCCAAACCTCCCTTGTCCTCCCCAGCACTTGTGTAGCTATCAGAGCTCCCAGCTACACAGAAGCTGTAATGTGCAGATCCAATCTCCAACAGAGCCCAGCTAGGTGGGGAATTAACTTTCATTAAAAGCTAATTCGAACACAAGCTGTTCTCCCAGCTTTCCCAGCAGCTCTCCCTGCCACTGCCTACTCTTGAAAGACTGGGCAAAGGCCACTTCTATTTGCATTTTAAAGAAAAGTTTTGATGTCATGATGCTGGCATTGGAAATGATCTTTACATGGATACCTTCAAAATACTTCACTGTATGAAACAGAGGTTGAGAGAATATCCTGTAGTCAACTGAATGGGTAGGGAGAAGATGAGCCTGTGAATTTAACTCCCACAATGCTGCTCAAGGCACTGTAGTTGCTCATGAGCAACAGGAATACAGTGAAAGCATATCAAGTGCTTTCAGCTGTCTTTTAATGAGAAATAGCAGGTAGAAATAAGCAGAGGAGAGAAGTGGCAGCTCACCACAGACCACCAGAGCACCACAGAGACCTTTTGTCAGGAGAGTTTAATTTTGTAAAGCTGAATTAACTTCCTGGTATAACCAGATCTACACACCCAGAAATTATGAATGAGACCCCCAAAATCAGGAGAATGGTTTTAATGTGAGATTTAAGAAAAATATGATTGTTTTATTTGCTTTCTGGGTGTTCAGCCTCCAGGGTTAACATTTCCAAGCTTCTGTTTGTAATCTCAAGGTCTAGAGACCCACTATTTAACTGAGATTTGTACAGGCTTCAAGGGCTGAGGTGTGAAGAAAAACCCTGAGCCTTGTAAGAGATGTGATGAAGTCGTCATAGTTGGCAGTGCTGGGGATATTATATAGTTTGGCCCTGTCCAGGATTAAAAAATTCTCTCCAGCTGCTGATCTTACAAATTTTCCTGGTCTCTACTGGAGATATCGCTCAGTCTCAAGCAGTTCCTACACCTCTGCACAACTCTTCTGAACTCTGAAATGTTTAGAGTTTATTCCACAGTAAACTGAGCTCAACCCTGAAGGGGCTGACCAGCCAAGCAGCCAACATCAACAGCTTTTCACAGTTTGGTTGGCCCCGGGGGTGCCAAATATACCATAGCAGATATAAATCTGAGACATATAATGTTATTGCAAAAAGAGAGCTAATTTTCTCAACATCTAATTGAATTCTCTAGTAGTTTCACTGAGAAGTGTTGTGCTGGTTTCATCTCAACATTTAATGAATACTGATTTTTTAAAGAAACTGTTTATTTGCATTAAAAATTTACTTCCCCAAACTCCCCAAAGTATCAAAAGAAATTGAATGTTAGATTTATAATTAATGTGGTTTGGATTTTAAAGGAAATTTTTTACAGCAAAGAACATTTCCATAAATCATGTTCATGATTGAAAAAACATGGTCATAACTGGAGACAAAACTGCTTCATCTTGCATCTGTTTCACATATATAAATATGTCAGATTTACTTAGAACACACTGATAAAGATGAAGAAGGGAAGAACATGATAAAAATAGCCTAGGTTGTATTGGTACCTCCTTTACTATAATTCTCTCCAATACTATTGCGACCACTCGTTACTTTTCTTAGCTAGTTTAGTAAATTAAGCTATTGAAAAGTTAAAAGAAAAGTTAAAAGAAAATATCAATTTTTATGGAATTAAGTTCTTAGTTCAACCCTAGAAAAAAGCTGGCACGTGCAAGGTGTCATTGCCTTATTGTCTTCTGACCATTTCAGAGATAACAGCTCTAAATTAGTGCATCACAGAACTGATTTCTTTCTGCTCACACCAAGTGTGGTCCTGTTGGTAGCTGTGACTTCAGGATCAGTGTTGGTAGGGCAGTGCCAGTTTGCATTATGAGAGAATCTGCCCAGTGCTCCCACAACACAGTAGAAGTAAAGTGAAGCAGTTTGCCAACAGAACCACTTATCAAATGCGCTGTCCAACTTGTAGTATTATTTCATAGCATATGTCTTCCAAATAAATAACTTTGCTGCCTAGTCAGCCAACAATCTGCTGTTAATAAAAAAAGGAACACTAATATGTTTCTTCTAATATTTTTAATTAAAATATACATCTTTAATATATTTGACTACTTCTTACCACAGCAGTTTGGCATCAGAGAGAGAGCAAGAGTATACAGCAAAAATAAATTAAGTGTTTAACCTACCACCATCTTGATAGGAAAACATATGAAGCAAATTATTCAAACAGAGGTAAGCAATGTGCTACATAACTCTTTTCTCCTAACAAGTGTGTAGTTGGTGTGGCTAATGTGAAGTCTTCCTCTTTCACACATAAAGTCCCTTTAAAGTTATTTCTAGGCTCTTTCCATTTATAGTGAAATTTCTTTCAGTTTACTTAGGACTTAAGGATTTAACTGTGCGCTTAAAAAAATAAGCAGTTCTTATTTTCTACAGCTTATTTTAGGAACAACACATTGTTTAGGAAAAAAAAACCATCTGCTTGTGAGAAATTTCTGCCAATAGGTACCCCTTCAGTGGTAAGGTATATTTCTTTTTATGATACATCCATTTATAAATTAATGCGGGGGGAAGGGGGAGAGAGATCTGTAATCATTTTCAAGAAATGGTAGGTGAGGTAGGTAAGAAGTAAAACTATCACTAAGTTTTCAGGTGTTTAGGTAAATTTGCAAGCAGTTTGAAAGCTCGAAGGGATCTAAAGGAGACTCCAGCCCCTACACTGCTCCCCCATCCAGCCTCCAGAGGCTCCGATGGCCGGTGCGTGGCAGCCTCATTATTGCTTTGTGCTTCCTTTTTATTTTAGTTGGCGTTTATTTACTTGCTGAGGGCAAGGTATCTTCCAAACTAAGGCAAACCGCATTTTCAGAGGCACAGGGAGCAAGAAGAGATACAATTTGTGCTGACGAAACGGAAAGCGGATTGTGTTTCCCCACAGCCCCAGCACCGCTCGGCTCCCCGGCCACAGGGCCCTGCCATGGCCGCCCGGCCGGGGCCAGGCCTGCGCTGCTGCCCACAGCCTTGGCTGCCAGGCGACGAGGCATCGCCAAGCACAAACATGTGGGAATATCGTGTCCGTTTGGGATCAGCTGCCCCCTGCACCCCAAAGTCCTGACTGACGTCTGAAAGGGCTTCAAAGGTCCTGCGCTCTCCCCACAGGGCTGTGAGCAGAGCAGAGCCAAGGCTGTGCTCCGAGGGGCTTCTTGGCCTAAAAAGCCTCGCAGCAGGGAAGGACGCAGCCCCACTCCCTTCCCGGGGCCAGGAAGCATCAAGCCAAGAGCCAAAATGGAACTGTCCTCGCTGGTGTTACCGGGGTCCCTGAGCCTCTGCCATCCCCAGACCAGCCCCACGCACCCACCCTGGTACTGCCCCGTCCCAGGGTGAGACTGAGGGAACACAAAACCAGACAAAATAAAGGGCCTAAGGGAGGAGGAGAAGGCAGGACAATGGAAAGCGACAGAGTTAGAAATAAATATGAACAAAACAACGAAACAACATAAATGGGAGGGTGAATCTGGCAAAAGCCTGGGCTGCTGGCAGCCAGCCTGGCCCAGGACACAGCCCGGAGCAGAAGGCTGTCCATGCACCCGGGCTGGGAGGATTTTGGGAGAGCCGTGTCTGTGCTTTCCCTGTGGCCCCTGAGCAAACCTGAGCCCTCTGCACCTCAGTGCTGACCAATTTGTTGAGACTTCAACAGGCAGAAACAGCCCAGTGAGGAAGGACATGCCTGAGGCCCAAACAGCTGGAGAAATGTTCATAATCCTGACAAGCAAATGGCCCAATCATGAGATTTTCCCCCTAATATGAATAAGCTGTATGAGAAGTTGGTTTTGTATGAGCAAGGCTGCAGGACTGAGCCTAGGGACCACCTTATGAAGATGAAATATTTCTTCTGATTTGGTTTTTATGTTCCAAATCCTTGCATTAGCCAATCTTCTAAATAGTAGCTATGCCAAACTTCCTTCCAGGCTCTGTCAGATGGCTTTGGTGCCCAGCCAAAACCAAAAAAGAATTTATTGCGTGCTGCTATCTCCAGTTCCTAACAATATATTACTCAAAACCTGAAAATTTTAACTGTGCCAAACATTCTTTATCAAGGAGGTACCTGGATAGGAACCTTAATTTTTGAGTGTTTCTGCAAAGAATAAACTACTGCTTAATGGTAGGAACATTACAAGATGGATATATTCTGGCTCTAGAAATTTGAATTCTGTGCTGATTTAACCCCATATACACAGGAACATAAGAACAGCCATACTGGGATATATCTAACCACCTCCAGCCTGCAGCAGTCTCTCAGCTGGCACACAGGGAAATAAAAAAATTTAAAAACACACAAAAAAAGGGAAAGGTGTTGAATACTCCCAGTCCCGGGAACATTCTCCCAGTCTACATTTTCATCTCCACTGATTCTCAGTCCCAGTCTGGTTTGGTTCCTAACCCTCAGAGGGTCTCTCATGAGTCTTTCCCCAGTGGTGGCTGGAGCCCATGTGAGTCTGACACCTAAAATATTCTCGGCTCAGAGGATCTTCTGCTCATCTCACTGAGAATTTGGGGTTTTGGGCCTTAGTCCCCAGAGCCCTCACCTGTGAACCCTTGTTTTCCTGTTAGAGACAGGCAAGAATCAATCCCAGTCCACCTATTACAGTTTTCTAAACTTAAAAGTAAGTAGTAAGGCATTGTGCTTTTAAGAGGTGGGGGGGCAAATGAAGGAAAAAGCAATTAGGAGGCAATAGCTCTGCTGGGAGAGCTATTGAAACACTTTGATTTCCACGTTAAACCAGCAAAACTCTGATGTTTCCAAGTTCACTGGGATGTGTGTCCAAATTGACCTTTTATTGCATATGGTCAAGTGCTGTGAAAAATCCCACCACTTAGCATCTCTCTGTTATCTCAGCCACAGGCAGGGAAATTCTCCCCTTCAAAGAGAACCATAAAAAGAGATAACAGAGACAAGGGCTTCTGTGCCATCAGCATTTCAAACTCCACATCCCCTCAGGAAAAGACGGGGTTTTTTGTAAGGTAGAAGAGGGTTATTTGTAAGAGTAAACTGATCAATGGCTGTAGTTTCTCACACCCCCAATCTTGTGCAACACAGAGAAGAAATGCCTCCGGGCTCTCCACCTGGAAAGTGTCCTGGCAAACCAGTGCAGGTACAATTCTTGGAGTACTAATCTTGCACCAGTGGCATCGGTAAATCATTTTATCAAATACACAGGATTGCAATTCTCCCATATATCTACAGTTCAAATACAGATTTCCACCCAACTCTTTCACACTTTCAGCCTCCTTTTCACCAAGGAGTGTGATTTTCCTTACAGTAAGATCTATAGTCAAAATTGCTGCTGTGTACTGAATGCCAAAGTAGATGCTGCTGTGTGTGGGTGGGAGGGGGAAGGAGTCTGCCAGTATAGCACATTTCATTCAGGGAACTGGTATAAACTACATACAGACAAAACACTAGCTTGCCAGTATAAGCTGTGGCTGCACTAGGAAATTTTGCCAGAATAGCAAACTGCCAAATCTTTTCTAGCACAGACAATCCATGCTATCCCACAGATAAATGTTGCCTCAGACATTAACTCTCTCTAGTCTCACCATACTGCACGTAGGAGCAGAAACCACTGAGATATGCTACTGCTTTACTCCATAATCTGTCCCAAGTCAGCAATTTCAGGAGGCCCAGATTCATTTGAAGAAGATGGGAAGAGAAGAAGCATTTGGAGGCTGGGTTATGCTCCTCTACATTTGCTGTGATGGTGCAGCTGCACTAGGGGAAGGTCCCTGCCACACACAGAGACAGAAGACCTGGTTTAGCTGCATTAGAACAGAAACGGGACTGCCATGTCATTCTGCTTAGCTGGAAGAGTCACTAGGATCCTCAAGTGATTTCATCAAGCTGTCTTCTATCATAAAACGTGAAGGAAATTAATTCTACTTGCAAGTGAGAGAACTGGACAACAGCTTGATGACGAGTTGGAACAAGAGCAAAAAGGAAAAAAAATCCCCTGGTATAGCAACAGTAATCCATTTCACACTGTTTCCCACATGTTTGTGCAGGACTTTTTCAAGTACCACCTATGGACATCTTTCCTATACTTTTCCCAGAGTAAAACTTCACCAAGACTAGACACAGAAAGGCCAGAACATCTGGCACAGTAAATACCATCGATATATAAGTGGGATTATCAATTTTGCACAATGCATTTCCTTTTTAATTTTTCTTTTAGATGGCACTTTAAAGTCAGGAGCATTTCGGGAGAACATATAAAATATAATATCATATAATCACATCTGAAAACACATCAAAAATTGTCAGAAAGATCATTCTGTATTTAAAGCATTTATCACAGCCTGAGAAAGTCCTTTTTATTGTTCAAAGTAATGGTTGATCTCAGCATCTGAAAGCAGACAGAGGGAGCAAAGAAGCCAATCAATCATTTACCAAAGCAGAGTGTTGCATATATGGCTGTTTCTCTGCAGGTTGCTTTTTCCCTCACAGTCACAAAATCTTGATAATTAACATGCTAAGAACATTTAAACACTATTGGTCTAGAGTACAGGAAATTATACAATTGAAACCCCTAGGAATAACCTGAGTTCACAAAATTTTGAAGGTGATGCTCCAAAACCTTTAAACAATGGCTCATGCTTTTTGCCACAGCAAAACTTCTGATATAGGTTTAAATTCCAATCTTCCTCTCTATTTTTCCATTTTTTGAGGATTTTTCTTTCCATTTTGCAGGTAGGTTGCCTGCTTACTTATTTTATGTAAGCATTTCTGTTCATTTGCTCCCATATCATCTGGTATTTTATTAATCTAATTTCTGATAAAAATGAAGTCTTCAGATTTCCCCTGCGTCCCCAGGCTGTCTGGCAATTGGTCTTGCACTGTTAAAGGGGAGATGACAGTTTATTAAGCATTAAGCTACAGACTAATGAGTTCTTGCCAAAGCCTGTCAAAATTAATTCATTTTCCAATGCAGTGAAAGGAGTGGCTGAACGGATCAATAGAATTGCCTGCAATCAGTGCTCCTCCACAATAAATGAAGGCAAGCACTGCCTCTGGTATTCTGCTGTATTTGCCGTTACAGTGACTGAAGTCTCAAATTACCCAGATCCTCTTCTGATGCAAAAAAGGTTTGCCAGGGAGGGTGAGGAAATTCAGGCAAAGTAAATAACAGTGTTATTAACTAATTTCTTATTCTCGTTCAACATTTTTCCCAATATTGCCCACATTTGTCAGCACTCAGATTTCATGTCTCCTTTGACTTTCAGGAAGAAATATTTCAGTTTCTCGTAAGGACCAGATCTTGGCTGTCTTACCATTGTATGGGATCTGGCTTCAGAGATAGTCCCACAGATTGCTTCACGTCAGTGGAAATACACATTCCTGGGTTAGGCACTCCACAGTGTGAGCCAAAGTGTTAGTGTCTTGCCAGCAGGTTATCTAGACTAATTAAACACCACTCTTTATTATTAAAATGTATTTCACAGCTTTGTCTGTAATTCCGGAGTTGCTGAGTTGGTCACTGTGACTCATTCCCCTGAATGCTGCTGTTCTGTCCCCTCGCAATTAAAAAAAAAAATGAAGAAATCCCCCTTCCCCACTGCCCCAGGCATCTTTCCTGAGGATAGTGTGACCTAATTCACTGCAGTTCTGGAAACGCAAAAGGCTCTGGGACTCCTTTAACAAAGCCACTGACTGATTTAAGAGGCGCTTCTTATTTATTATACATTATGGTAATTCATTTTTCATTGTTTGGGAGGTTCAGGGGGCTTTGTGTTACCTTTAAAGAAAGTGCTGACAAGCTACCACGAGTGTAAGGAGAGAGGCCACACAAGAGGAGGAAAAGAAACCCAGTGCTAATGGCTGTTTTCTCGGATATGGCTGGTGTTCTACAGGCAGTCCGTATTTATTTAGGAACTCAAGGAACATCACAATTGTGGCAACTAGTCAGGGACTACACCGCCTCATAAATTGGTTCACTTATTCGTACCAAGCGCTCAGATCCAATCAATGTCCTGGTTTGGGAGGTGACAGCGAGGTGCAGAGTCCCCGCGGAGGGCAGGGAGCTCTGCCCCAGCGCAGCGCTCAGCTCACGGCGGTGTTTGGCTGCTGCCCCCGTGCTGAGCCGGGTGTGACCCGTGCCAGGCACTGCCAGCGCAGCCCCAGCACCTCTGCCTTGGCTCTGCACACAGACAAGCGAGCTCCTCTCTTCGGGCTTGGACACAGGAAGCAGAGCCCAGTTTTCCTGTCCTGTGTTTACTTATTTCTCCTGTCTTCTGTTTTTAGATAGATGAAATTTATTGGCTTTCTAGGACCAAGAATTTAAAATATTGAGAATGATCCCATCTCAGGGTATCTTCATAAGCAACCTCCCTGAGAGATAGCAGTTGTTCTGTCAACTGCAGAGCCAGCAAAGCCTGCTTTGCTGAGAATTTGTGCCTGACACTGAACCACTGCATGGATGCAATGTTATTTGCAATAGGAGATTAATGTTCACTACAACCTGTTCTTTGGTAGTGACCCAAGTTAAGTTCCTTTTCTCTGCTGGGTTATTTTTTACAAAACAAATAAAAATGGAAGCTATTTTAGAATTTTCCCCTTCTGCAGACTTTGGTTTAAGCATCACTGGATGAGGAAGGAGGAAAACTGACAGCCAAAAACTCCCTTCAAGAACGAGCATTAAGTACTACATAGAGCAAACGTGGGGAACTCTAGTGAAATCTACTGCTGGTAGAAACAAACAGAATAATTTTTCAATGACTAACATTTAACCAGTTAATAAACTATGTGAAGTATTTATAAGATTCAGAAAAGGAAGAAAAATAAGCAATGTAAAAACTATCACATTAATTATAGAATTATACCTCACGCACTCTAAAGTAGATGCAAATATAGTAACAGAATAGCAATATTTTCTCACTTCTTTTATACTATTTCTACATTTCATCACTAGCTAATTCTAAGATATATTTTTATTTCCTTTCAACTCTGCATTCTGTAGGGATAACATTATAGAATAAATTTTCCAATCCCAGGCCCCACATTTTCCTGTGCTCAGTTACCACACACATACATCTGGATTATGCACAAAAAAATAAAAAGGGACAAACAGCACATGTTTGAAAGACTAAAGAATAACTACTTTCAAGCCAATATCTCAGTACTTTGAGGAAGATGGAGGGAGGGGAGAACAAGGAAAATGAAAAGGATTGAGTCAGTCTTAGAGCTTTTACAGATACTATTATATGGAGCAGCCTGCACCAACGTGCTCTTTCAGCAAGAAAGGTACCCCCATTCAGAGTCCTCTTTTGATGGCCATGCTCAGAGCTGAAGTTATTTTATTTTTTAGTCAAATCTGCAGCTTGATTACCAGTCTGTCAGATTGAAACTATTGGCCTAAGTAACAGAGCTCCCTCTAATGGTGTTTCTATAGTTATACTGATTTATAGTACATTGTGTTTATGTTCTTTCTGCTTGTTGCTAGTAAACTTCACATCAAGCTCAGGACTGCCTTTGTTGGATATATTTGTGTTTACTCGTTCTCATCTGGTACTACAGCTTTTCTTTCTGAGACAGGAGCAGTTCATTGCAATGAAGTTTGAATATCAAAGAAGCTTGTGCAGCAGAGGATCATTATTATGTATTAAGCAACCAAAAAAAGGACCAAAAGCATTAGCATTTGAGTAGTATTTTATAAGGCTCTTCCCCCTGCTGCAAACACCGGTTCCCTGCTTGCAGAAAGCATACGTTAAGAAAGATAGTAACACTTTCTTTGCATGTTTGATTTTTTTTTATATTATTTTCTCATCCTGGCATTCCACCGTGGGAGAGGCTGCTGCTGTCTTTGGGATACTGCCAGGCATAGAGTTGTTGAGGTGGATTGAAGGCAATTCAAGATTCAAAGAGTACATTTGAGGAAAAAATTGTAAGCACTTAACAAACCTAAAAGATAATATGACAACTTCCTAATGTGGAACATTAGTTCATTCACTTGCTTTTCATCTAGAAATTGGCCAAAGACAGGTTTCTTTCAGATAATTCTCCCTGACCCACTCCACTTGTTGCAAGTGTTGCAAGAGACACAAAGGGAAATTACTCCTAATTTTGATCCAAATAAACAAAACTACAGCAAAAATTCTGCTTGTTTTACTCCAAAACCACTCCAATTTTGCCCAGGAGAATTCTGAATATTCCAGTTAGACCACAAGTAAAAACACTTTGCAGTATCTCATCTTTCCCTTTATTTGTGCACATCACCAAGCTTAGTAAATCAGCAAAATTACTGCTCCTCAGTGAAGGAGTAAGTGTAACACGGAAGGGATATTGCCAGTATGAAATAAGAGGTATTGACACAGTCCTGTAAAGAAGTCAGCACCATTAATTCACCCTTTAGCATCAGTATGAAATTCATGCACACATCTTAAACAAAACAGAACTGGACAGAAACTTTACTGTGCAATGTTGAAAGAAGAACAAAGGTAGGACCCTCTGTCCAAGAAAAATTGAAAAATAAGAGCAGGAGGGAAGGGAACAGAAGCTATTAGAAAGGAACCTGGCTTTGCAGAACTGTGACCATGTACAGCTATGTTTATACATATTTTGTGCTTTATAAAATATCATAAGTATACACCACATTGGTTTAAGAAAAAAGAGCAGCAGAAGTACTGAGAGAAATAAAACACACCCTTGGCTAAGTATCTTGGTCTGTCTCCCCAGGGGGAAAAAGCATTTTTAGTGGTCAGGCAAAAGGAAAGCAGGGATTCATTATTATTCCTTTTGTAAAACTACGTTCTACATGCAAAAGGCAAGAACACACAGAGGGCACTTCTTTTCACTTTCCCATGTACTTAATTGGTAGCACAACTGTAAATAACTCATTTTCTTTCTGCCTGGTACCTGCCTATAAAAGCCTTGGCCAGTAATCAGCTCCTTTTTTCAGTTTTTCAGCTGGTATTGTCGGATATCCATGTCTTCAAAAAATCATTTCACAAATTCAAAACCCTGGAAAACAAAAGCCAAGAGAGGCATCGTCCTGCAGCTGGGGCACTGCAGGTGGACAGGTCTCAGGTCCCACTTAGGTCACAGCAATGGGTGGCAGTGGGTGGCACTGGCGGTGGCTTATTTGATCCTAAGCCACCGTCTTATTTGAGTCGGAAAAAACGCCCATTTGTGGTTTTCAAATTATGGAATGAACTTAATTAAACTGTAAAACATTAAACAACGGCAAGAAAGATGATATCCCTGTGGGGGAAAAAAAAAAAGAATAAATCAAGTTCTTTAGTGACTTGGAGAAAATAAACGAAGTGGTTGTAAAAATAAATCAAAAATTTCCAGTCCCATCTACCACCTGTTTAGTGCAGAAAGCAAGGTGAGTTTGTCTTTTTTAGAGGAAAGTTTCTTCAAGGAAAAAAAAAGAAAAAGCTGCTATATAGATGCTTGTCCTCGAGAAAGAATATTGGCTCCTTTCTCTTTTTTTCCTCTTCTTCTTTCCCTGTTCCCTGATGTCACTCTGACATGCTAAGAGCTCCACACTCCAAAGAGTTCAGATGTTTTTCCAGAGCTGAATAAACATGGTAAAATGTAGAGCATTACAACATTACCACTCTAATTTATCAAAAGTTTGGAATGTTTCTCAATATGTGTGAGTGGGAAGGCAGAAAAAGGCATTTTTGACATGTAAAATCATGACTGGAGAACTTCATAGAAATTGCAGGCAAAAAAGGAGGAGAGCAAAGGAAAAAAAGCAGAAAACAATAAAAGGAGAAAAAAATGTGATGGAGAAACAAATTCACAAGCGTATCTGACATTAATTGTTACAAAATAAAAACCTGTCATAAATTGTGAAGATTTCCTGCATAATAATTGAAAGAAAAAATCAGATGAAGTCTGACATGGGACAAAAAAATGTGTTTCTACCAGCTGTCATGAAAATATTGCACAATGACTGGCACAGAAAACTAACCCTCAGCGGTTTTGGGTCTTTTGCTGGTGGTTTTGGGGTGGGTTTTTTTGTTTTGTTTTTTTTTTAAGTATAATCAATGCATCAGAAAAGTTAAACTGGAAAAACAAGTTACCACTTTGTATTTAACTTTCAAACAAGCAAAAGCCCGATTCTTCTCTCACTCTGTGCAGTGCAAAACAACTGCAGACAATGTCATACTGAGAGATTAATTCAACAAGGCACTTAGCAGTGTGCCCAGCTGCAGCTTGGGGAAATTCTCCATCAGGGCTGCAGCGAAAATCAGGGACCATCTTAACTTCTGGAGAAGAAACTGGCAGGAAGAAATTAAAGTCCTTGGTCTTCAGAGGACTCTTGGAACTGAGTAAATCCCAGAGATTGACCAGGAATGTGAGGACAAAGACTGTCAAAAAGATAGGCTGGGACTGTGTAACACCTTACAAACAAGGAAAGCAATTTCAAAACCAGTATGGTATTTGACTGGCAGCCAATACATTTTCAAAATAAATCGAATGTGCTCCTGTCATCTCCTTTTCATAAGAAACCTGGCAGCCACATTCTGTGCTGGTTGGAGTTTATGTAAAGTCCCCGGTTCCCTTAACATAGTGAAAACCCAGCCTGCTCTACAAGCATTTGCACTGTTCATCTAAACCATACTTGCATCCTCAAACACCACTCTGTTTTCCCATGATTTTTCATCATATTGCATTCGTGAAGAGCCTTTAAAATGTGAGATTGTACTGATAAAAAAATCTTTCAAAAAGTTCTCATGCAGTGAGTATTCTCAGGAACATCATAAACAGGAGATTGATTCTGTATCTATAGTTGAATGCTAAACCAAATCTGATCATTTTTGGAAACTAAATTAACTGATCTCATTAAAATTTGGAATGAATTATTCCTTTGAGATTCATTTCACTTCAGTACATTAATAGGTTCTTAATATGGTATTGCTCTTTTTCCAAGCCTGATGTATTAATATTGAGATTTGATATTTACTAAACAGAAAAAAAAGTATTTCAGTATCAGGTGAATTATGAGAAACAACTGAGTAATTTACAAAGATTAAGCAGAGTGGGAATTGGAAACAAGTTGTGGGAGGAGCAGGAAAGCAAAGGTATGGCAAATCATTGCAAGGGAGGGAAAGATGCACGCAAGAATGGTGCAATAAATCTACCTTTGGAAAGCAATGAAGCAATCAGCCAAAATAGATAATGAAGGGCCTTGCCATGACACACAGTCATCAGCAGCAACCAAAGCTGCGAGTGGAGAAATCGTTACACTGCTTTATACAAGCTGACAAATCCAAATGGCGTAAGTTCAATTAGATTTTTAAAAATTTAATTATATACAAAAGTCCAGATTCTTAATATCAGACTCTTGATTATAAATTGGGGAAGATTCCATTAGAAACAGCCAAGACCAATATAGCAGCAGAATATTAAGTGAGAGAAAAAATGCAATGGATAGAGTGTGTTGTCATAAATGTCTTTATAAGGGCAAAGAGCAAGTGATTGCTGGATAAATGCTAGAACCAATTTTATTTAACATCTTTATTAATATCTCAAAGAGGGAGCACACAGCACACTAACTAAATATGCATGGCACATTAATTAGGAAGTGCTGCAAATATCAGGAAGGACACAGAAATGTTTAAAACCCCAGAAAGAGAAAAACAAATATAGTTTAACATATAGTAGAGTGCAGTATAACAAATATAGAAAGAGAAAAACAAAGTTCCACCCAACAGATATATGCTAATATCCTGGAAAAAGAGATGGGTAAATTCTTCACTGGAATTGGATGTCTAGTGGCTTTTTACAGTATATGCTGTAAGCAAATTAACTGTGCAGCACTTGCTTCACATGATGTGACACAGGGAGAAACCATCCTGAATATTTTGTGTCTCCTTTGAGATAGGGAAACATATTCAAGCTTCACTGTGGCAGGGTTAGTTCTTCGCAATGATGCAGCAAGGCAAGAATGCCACATTTGGCTCGGATTTATCTAGATAACCAGGTGAATTATTATGTGTTTTCCTCTCTAATTCCTATAGTTTACATCTTTCCCCACTTTTAAACCAGAAGAATCCTCCCACAAATCCCAAATATGAATTCTAATTAAAAAAGAGATCACAATGCAGGTTGATTGCTGTGTTTTACAAGTTATTTGTCTAAATTATGTGGCCTATGTATGAATAATTACTCCTTATCATTCAGTTTGCTCTCTCTAAAGATAGCTGAAAGCTAATTAGAAGCTGTTCAGTGGTTAGCCAGTGCTGTCTTTGATCACTCCTTGCTTTTAAAGTTTGTGCCTGTGCCCATATTGCATTCCCAAGATGTTTTCATTTACCATCAGGAAAGCAGATAGAACTAGATCACGTCACAGGAAAGGAGTGCTGAGAGGATGTAAAATCAATGCAAAAAAAATATATTTTATCTCACAAATTTGAAAAAACTCCAAAACACAAATTAGGTATTTTAGGGCTTGCAGTAAAGAAAGGAAATTTGTGCAGTCCTTCCAACATGCCTGTGATCAAAACCACATCGTGGCAGCCAGATATCCAGTGCTCATTGCTCATTGCTTCAATAGCTCCTTGTTAATTCACTTAACTCAAATATTGGAAGTTATGTTTGGGAAGCCCCACTCAGAATTTACATGGCCAGCTGACTCAGAAACATCCCCCTGCTTCCATTAACTCTTTTTATATCTTCCTTTCAAAGCCTCATCACTCAGGGAAAATGAGTCACTTGTGGCAGTTTCTGATTTTGACAGGAACGCCACAGGAAAGGCAATGCCCTCATGGGCAGGGAGGGCACAGGACTGTTCCTGTAGCACTCTCCAAAGCTCTTGTGGATGCTCCTCTATTCAATATCACAGTAAACAAGGAAGTTATCAGGATGGGCTCCACACCACTGGCCATTTGATACCTGATCATGCAGCAGGCTTGCCAGCAAGCTTGCTGAATAGGCTTTAAAATATCTTATGTGGCTCAGTGGTCTCATAATCCCCATTATACGAGACCTGGAACATCTCTTTTGGAATTCACCTCTGCTTTGCTCAGAGTAAGGCTAACTGTCTTCAGTCTGAGCAGAACATATTGATTCCATTTGATTCTCCAATACATCTGCTGCCATTACAGCTGTTACTGGGAGGAAGCTTCACTATAAAGGGCAGCCTGCTGCCTGCCCAGCATTTATCAATCCCTCTCTTCAGGGAAAAGGAGCTCATTAGCAATGTGCTGTGTGGAAGGTCTGGGACCAGGGAAACTGCATAACAAATGACAACCCATAAATTAGAAAGTAAAACATGCTGGAGCAGTGGTGGACAAATTTGACAGCACAGCAATGTCCCTGTCTATGCCTGGAAGTAAAGGAGGTCTGCGCTGCGTTTGAAGTTTATTTGAGAGAGTAAATAGTAACTGCTTCTCTTGCATTTGTCTTGCAGAATTAGCAGTGTGGTTAGAAATTGCTCTTCTGGGAAAAGCTTTACATTTTATGTTCCACATCTTCTTGGGAATTGTTGGCACCTCTGTCTAAATCTTATCAGTAGGTTTTACCAGCTATCTCCTTCCTCACTCCAATTAGCATAGAGAGAAAAGCGCATTTGTCTTTTTCTTCAGGGGCTGAACAAGGTGAGGGGAGCAGTAGATAATACTGGATGCATTACTGGAATTTTTAGACCCATAATTGCATGCTCTATACCCTACAGCATAGGTTTTAAGTTCCTGGTGGTCTCCAGTCTCAGAGGTCTTCTACAACACATACCCAGGAGGATGGTAAGCAGGGTTCTGTATTTCAAACAGTGACAGTGGCCTCTCTAAGTTTTCAACAGAAACTTGCTCACTTCCTTAAGAAGACAAGACCCAAGCTTTTCATATTAGGGTGTCAGTACTGCATCAGATTAAAGGGTCACCCAGCTCTGTTGTGCCTCTGACAGCAGCCCTGGCAGACAAGGACAGGGCTCACCAGAATCTGAAGTTATACCTAAAGACAAGTGTGCAGTGGCATCCCCTCCAACAATTGCCTTCTGAACTTCCAGAGGCGGCATAAGGACATCCAGAGCTGGGGGATTCACCTGCACCATGGATCTTAACAGTACCCAAAGGACTGAGCCTCCATAAATGTACCAGTTCCCTTTTTACCTATTACACTTTCAAAAACACAGGCCCAAGGGTCTTTTCTTCCTCCCCATCCGTTCACAGGGAAGAGAGAGAAAGTCAGACCATGCAGTCAATTCTCTCTGGCTGCTTGGCTGCACCTCTTCCAGAAATTTCTTATGATTGCTGAGGTGACACTGGAGAAAGGGGCAAGCAGAACTTCTGTTTTCATCATGTTTGAAAACAAACTTCCAACACCACCCAAGCAGTCGGGCAGTAAATGGAATTGTGTCCATTCTTGCATGTCCTGAGTGGCAGATGGGTATGTTAGATGTGAAACCAGTGGTGCTTCAGAACAGAGTTTGATCCATGAAAGACCAGAATCCTCACAGCCTGGCTCTGCTACAGAAAATAAAGCGGCGTCTTTCTCTAAGAGATTAGAAGGTGCTGAAAACAAGTTTGCTGGTCTGCAAATTAGCTGTGCTGGATATGTTGGCATGTTTAAGATGTTGTTCAAGGAAAATAAAGTGCTACAATACCAGATAGACAAAGCAGATAATGAGGCCAGAAACAGGATTTCTAAGAATAGTTCTGCGTGTTTGAGAAAACCAAAACAGGGAAAAGGGATGTTTGCTCTGCACAGTGGCCTGAGGACCTGTAGTACTGGGGGAGGATTGGGTGCTGGTTTCTTTGATCTCTGCCAGAGGAGCACCATGCAAAAAGCAATGTATTCTGCAGGAGTTGGTTTCCCAGCACAGGGGGCCCTTCCACACCAATGGGAAGCTTGCAGAGATTGGACTATCTCAAAGGTGGCTCAAGGCTGGGAATTAACTCCCCCGTCTGCTCACCACTTCTGCTCCCAGGGTGAAATATGGCTTTTTGACCTTGTCTTCTCTAACAATTGCTCATAAATTGCCAAAAAGCTGCCATGGTGCGGCCTCTTACCTTTGGGATGGGGTGAGACTCTCCAGGGGCTGCTGTGATTCATGCATGGGTGGAAAGCTCCACAAAGAGACAAGTGATCCCCACAGCCTCATTTATGTGCTCTGATGTTTTATTAAACTGACTCTCCTTCTTGCTGAACACAGCACCTAGTTGTTCATTTCAGTCAAGCCAAATACTCTCCTAGAACTAGCTCTGAAGTCCTTTTCTGAAAACATTCATCTCAGACAAATATTATAGCAACCAGATTATAATAACCAAAGTGAGAAGAAATTCGCAAAATCTGTTTCCTTTTCCATTCGCGTTCCTCTGATATCAGCCTGCCCATTCTTCCGAAGTGCAATATCTAATGAGTATTTTTTAATTTAAGGTTATTATTCTGACACCACTTGAGTTGTATGTGAGAGTAAATATGCACAAACTTCTATTCTGAAATCTTTTTTTTTTCCCCTTCCAGTTTGCTGTTTCTCCCCCTCTCTGACCACACGATTGGGACCTAGTTCAGAAATCATCTCCAGCATCTCTGGCTCATGGACCTCAGTGAAGCAGCTGTTTAAATTGTCCACATGGTTCCTGAACAGAGGCCAGATAAAATGCATGTTTAAGTCTTGCTAAGTCCCTGTGTTTGCACAGAGGCCACCGTGCAAAGCCTTAGCAAGGCAGCTTGTGGGAGTTAGGGCCCACTCACTTCTGTTACAGTGCTAAAAGCACTGGGTTTTCTAATCCTGATGTGCTTTAATGTTGCATAAACAGACACCTATCAGTGCCTGGTGAACGAGGGCAGTTTTGGTGCATACAGCAACTGCTCTGCATTTACAGCCCCAATTCAGCTTGTTTAGATTCCCACAAGCTGCATGCGAATAGGTTTGTTTCCATTCCCCTGCCGCATTCTTGTCCCTTCTGTCACTGAATGCTGTTGCAGTGGATGACAAACAACTGCCCACATTAAAGGCAAGCTAAAGGTCACGCTGCTGCTTCGTTCTGAAAGCACAGCTACTCCATTTCATCTGCTGCGACAGAAGACACAGTCCTCAAGGATTCTGAGCTGAATCTGAATTATTTGGATACAGAGGGTGAGATGTGGGGGCATCATCTTGCAAATGCCTGGGGTCTGTCCCTTCGCCCTGGAGCCCAGCTTGCCCTGGTGCCAGCACCGTGGTCCACAGGCACCAGTGCCAGGCCTGGGGATGGCAGAGATGTTTTGTAAATTTTAGGAATTACTTCAGGAGAAGGGTATGGAGGGAGTGTTCAAAATTCAGAAACATCTACTTTGATATTGCATGCTTTTCCCCTGTCATTCAAACACATGTTTTTTTGTTTAAGGATGATTAATATATTCTTAATGTTTTTCCTAACTGAAGGGAAACCTGTGCTATATATTAACTGAGTCTAGAAAAACACCCCGAAAGCTGAGCTGGCATAAGTGGGCAGCCTGTATGTGATGTTTATTATGGTTTTTCCTTAAGATCCTTGTCTCCTCATTTTTCACCGTTTCTTTTTGCATTTGTCACTGCCCTGTTTGAGGCATCTTGTCTTCACTCCCACATTACTCCAAGTCCCAAGAAAAAGTCAACCCAAAACACCCCCTGAGAAGGCTTAGGCAAGCACAAAAATGAGCCAAGCTCCAGGCAGAGCTTTGCAGAACTCACAAAGCAGTAACTTACTGCCACTGCAGCTTGACTGGCCAAATAATCTGGGTTTGCTTGTGCAGGTTTCAGGCTGTTTGTCAGGTTAGGGAACAACCTGGATGCTTCACGCCTGGCTACGGCTGACCCAAAGTTGCTGCTCTGGCAGGGGAAGAGGAGGTTTCCCCCAGCAACCCCAGGCCAGGGCTCATCTCCCCCAGCCCTCCAGAGCCCCTGCCTCAGGTGAGAACTCACAGTCCCTCCACCTCCCGTGCGTGGAAGGGCCATGTCAGGGTCTAACCCTGAGTACAGGCAGATACAACAAGTCCCACTGAAGGCAGGGGGTTTATTCAGTCTCTCATGATGACATTTTGCATTTTCAGAGAGGGTAACCACAGATGAAGGTGGTGCTTGGCACAATTGAGAAAAGAAACCATCAGAAGTTTGTCAGTAAACATGCAAAGTAAATAATTCTGGAGCTGGATTCACACTTGTTAAGCACTGGAAGTGGGAAAGGTACCAGGTTTAGCAGCAATAGCTAAGTCTGAGCTCAGGCTTACAGGTCAGATGAAACAGCTGCTTAAATGTCCAGAAAAAATGACTGCTCCACTGGCATGTGGCACAAGCTGTAACATTTATCAGAGAAATAAACTTTACTCCATGAGGTCCTCAAATCCATTCATTTCTATTCCTATCCTTTTCACCTTGCAGATAAAACAAAAAACCTCATTATATTTTACTTTCCTAAGTTTTATGGCTCTGACATGTACTCAGAATGATTGCCTTTGCTGCTGCTAACTACCTGCCAGCACTCTTATTAAGGTTCATTTAGGAATAATCTATTACCAACAAGGAAAGGTCCAAGTTTCAAGGATGGATTATTTAAATCACAGCATGCCATTCTGCAGCAACAGGAAGACAGCCAGTTCCCCCCACCAGCACCTTTCAGAGCTGCTCAGTGGGGGAAGAGGCAGCCCTTGGGAAGGTGGATTGGATTTCCAGATGGAAAACTAATGGCAGAAAACTCAGGTCACCACAGCTCTGGACAAGTGCAAAAGAGCAATATTTCACTCCAGTATGAAGAGCTGCATACAAAGAATATACACTCTGCACTCTCCCTTAAAAACTATCCAGATAAATGGAATATTTAAGAAAACATACGCCATGCAATATTATTTGCATATGAAGCATTCTTACTTGCATTTATGAAACAGAAATACAAGTCAAGATACAAACAGAGGCAGAATATGAAGTACAAGGCTACTCTAAACTATGGTAATAATGCATATACCCATTTTTCTTTTCTTTGATTTAGAAAAATTCTCTAGAAACTTAAATGTATGCTTGAATGAAAATTTAACAAATATTATCATTTATATTATTATGCAAGTACTTTTGATGGTTCACTTAAAATATTTCTCATCTAGATTACTTTTTAAAATGCATTTAAGTGTAAATATTCTTAGGAGAAAAAAAAAAAAAA
>VZTJ01003574.1:4264346-4585504 GCA_013397795.1 Orthonyx spaldingii
AAAAAAAAAAACAACCAAAAATAATCTAATGGAATAAGAGGGGAAAAAAATCAAGTCATGTTGACTGACACACAAAAAGTAGGCTTTGTTAATGTTATATTCATTACCTTAGAAAACGTTCTACAGGAAGTGTAGTAAATCCACCACAGATGTGATAAAGATTAAAACCTCTTTTAAAGTAAATCTGTCCATTCAAAATAACCCAAAAGGGTTATGTGCAACATTTCTCAGCAATTTTCCAAATAAATAGCCAACAAAACAAACTCCATATTAAACTGAAGCATTTCATAAATTCTATGCAGATACAGTTCTGTACATCAGGATGAAAATCACAATATTCCTCTTTTTCCCTTCATCTCCTAGAGATATTAAAAAGCACTTAAAAGGTGATTTGGAATGGCAGCCCAATAGCTCCAGCACTGGGCTACCACCACGACACTCAAACCCACTCACAGTGCAACATGCTGCAAGGAAACTATAAGCACTTCAGTTCCCTTAGAGCACTAGTTAAATTTAGAAAAATTATTTTGAAATATGAGTATCTAAATTAAGAGTACATTATTTGATACACTTAAGGGAGGAAATGTTACCATTTTTATCCATATTTCATTTTGTGTTTTTGATAGACCATCTTTAGATGAACCAGGACTAAATATTTGCATTCAGCACACCTGTAAATGCTCCTGCTGGGTCCTGTCAACCCAAACACCACAAATGGCTTGCAAAATTCTGATTACTAAATGCATATTAAATCAGCATTAACATTTTTCCCTAAAGAATTATATAACAGTGTAGTATAATTAAATAAGAGTTTAAAAATAAAGAACTAAACCATTCACTCCATCATGGTAATGTTGTATTTCATTCTCCTCCTATGAACGTCCCCACCATGCAATTTTTGATTAGGGTTTCTACCATTCTCCTGAACATTTAACCAACATTTTAAAGCTGTTAGTAAAGGGGTATTTAGTTCAACAACAGTCAGAAGAGAACATACAGGTATATTTTGCTATTGCTTTGTAAGATATGGTATAACCTGATCATTGCATACCACTCCCACACAAGACAGCTACAGGAGAATACCAAAATGTTGAAAAGGTGCAGCTGAAGAGCAAAAACAGCCTTGGGACTCAAACCTGCAAACATTTGTTCCCATGATTAAGTATTCTGCCATGAGGAATTTCATTTGAATCATTCAGAGTACTCAAAGTACCAAAGTTAAATACATACATAAGTATTTACAGGCCTGGACTTTGATATGACCCAAGGAAACAGCAAAGAAACTCAGTCCTTATTTTTTTTTGTCCTCAACTGAGCTGATTCCCATCACTCACAGAAAGGATTTGCTTAGGAAAAAAAGACCAATCACTGGGTGGAAGCTTTCCCTGGGTACACAGAATTTTAAATCAGATTCTTGATTTGAAGAAAAAGTTACCTCTCTCCCAACAAAAGCAGCATAAAGAGAACACGTGTGCAGATCGGAGCCCATAAAACCACCATATATAACATTTAATATTTGCTTATCTTCTTATGTTAGCTTGGCAAGAATTAAATTTGCTACTCATGACTACTGCTGACATTCCAGGTTCATGCCAAGAAATGTATTTACTACCACACACTGCCATCTTTTATATAACATAACATATGTGTGTTTATATGCATATACATATATGCATACACAGTCAAAAAAGAGCTGTGCCATAAATAACAAATCAAGTGAAGGTAATATTTAACCCACACACTCCAAACTTGCTAATAAACACGGGCAATGTATAGACAAAACCTGTGCTAGCCTTTCATCATGATGTAATTGCTATTTCAGATCAAACTGAGAAAGTTAACATGCCAGCCAAACTAACATCAAGTAGGCTAATTTGGCCAAAACATTCAATTTCTCACTTTCTTTCTGCAATAAAAATATTACTGAAAAATTCCAATTATGTAAATAAGGTAGGAATAAATACAGTGCTAAAAATATAAATCAGTTTCAATGGGAGAGCAACACAAAAGGGTATGAACTCTGCTTCTTAATCAGGGTGATTCTCTGCTGAGGAAAGCAGTGCTCAGATCGGGGGATGCCAAAAAGAGCACAGTGCTCCAAATACAGCATGGTGGCTTACAAGGGAAAAGTATCCTTTCTTTTCTTAACATAATACAATGCAGTAAGTATATAGACCTAAATGCTTAAGAAATTTTCCCCATGGATGACATACATAATTTGATACGTTATATCGTACAATTCCTTTAAATTCCAGTATTTGAATTAAGTCAGTTGTAATTTGCTGTTTCTCCACAGGAGCTTGAAGAGACATCAGATCTTTCACTCCTCTGTGACTGTGCTATTTTCTAGAAGCATTAACCAAGAAGCAAACATGCTTCCAAAAGAATTTCCTGATGTCCTATGTCTCCAAAAGAACAGGGCACCGGCCTAAGTGGAGCCCTGGGTGCGACAGCCATGGCACGGACTCAGACAGAGCCCAGGCCCTGGGATATGTTTGCATTCTCTGCTGCTCAGGAATTGGGATGTGGTCAGTGCTGAGCTCAAGAGCCAGGATTTGCCTTTCACTTCTGCATCAGGCCTTGAGAGGACTCTGTATCCAGATACTCAGGATATGCTGTGTTGGAACCAGATGTCCTCTTACAACACTCTTGGACCCCTGCATTTGTTTTGTTCCATGAAAAAGGGCACCTAGTTTTGTAAAGGGGTTCTCACCTGCTGAAACACTCCCTAGAGTCACTGGTATAGTTTAGAGAAGCTAAACCAAGGCCCAAAGCAGTTATGAGCAGAGACTGCCATTTCTGCACCATTTGTGCACCCATGTATTGACTTGGGTCTTTCAAGTCTGGCACAGCTCACCTGTACCTGAGCCCAGAGCCCGGCAAGAGCTGCAGTGACTTGTGGGGCTCACAGCATGGCAACCAGCAGAAAGGCCAGCATGCTCCTCATGTCACAAAGGTCTCTGGCCAATATCGAATGGTTATGTAGTCCAAGACCACATGAATTATAAAATTAATGTAAAGTTCACCATAAAAGAGAAAATCAAAACACTTGGGTCAATACACAAAATTCCGCAGAGTGCACCCTCAGGATTTCCTCTAATGAGATAAATGCCCAGAAAATGTGGACAGCTGGTAATAACATCATGGCAAGGAAGCCTCTATGGATTGCTTAGAAGCTCAAGTACATTTCAATTTAAAAATGCTTAAGCAAACAACATAAACTGAGTGCAAATCATATTTCCTTCTAAATAAGAGAAACTACTCACAGGGAGACTGGAATATACAGTTTTAGAATTTGTTTGCATAAGAAAGATACATTCTAAATTTTGTAATATACAGTGTTAATAGTATAAATTTAAATGAACCTTTATAATTTCTCATCCTGCTCCTTTAAGTGTTTCTTAAATCAGCAGAAAGAGAGGCCTTGATGTCAGCAGTTCTGAGGAAACACAGCTCTCCGTTCTTCCCATGAGAGCTTGCAAAGCTCAGGGCTCCCCAGGAGGTACCCGTGGAGCAGGGATGCTCCCTGGCCTGCTGGGAGCTGGTGGCTCTTGTTCTGGCACAGCTGCCCCTGCTGCACACACTGTTTTCTTATTCTTGTGAAGGTCTCAAATCTGACCTAATTTAAATTTAAGTTGGAAGATCACAACTGCCATTTTAATAATACACTAAAGCCAGAACTAGGCAAGCAAACTGTTGGTTCCTGTCTGCCTTTCCAGATACAAGCCAGCTACAATTTCAGAAACAAAGTGGACACAAAGCTCTCATGCTGTCACCAAACATAAGAGCTGTAAGTAGAGCAAACAGTGACTTCTGTAGTAGGAATTTCAAAAATCAGCATTTCAGCATAGAGCTCATTAAAAGCATCCATCCATCTAATAAGAAAAATCCTTTGTGGATTTTTTTTAAATTCAAAGTGTTTTATCAGCTCCTGAGAGGTCTTAGGAGTGCATTTGTGATGTTCCTCTGGCATGAAGTCACCCAGGAGGTAGCTTAATCACTCATTGGAGAAGCTTTAACCAATGTTTTGGGGTCCTTGGGTTACCCAGAGACATCAAAACCTCCCTCAAGCTCCACTGATCTTTGCAGCAGGATAAATAGCAGAGGGAAAGGGATGTATCCCTGAGCAAGCCCAGACAGGGCTGATTGCACATGGGCAGAGGGACACAGCAGAGGCAGAAGGAGTGGCTGGGCCACTCACCTCCCTCCCCTGCTCTGCCTCAATGACCTGAAAGGAGGTTGTAGCCAGCTGGGGTCAGTCTCTTCTCCCCAGTGACAAGAAACAGGACAAGAAGAAATGACCTCAAGTTACCTCAGGGGATGTTTTATCCCCTAATTTGATATTTCTGATTGGAAAATTTCCTCCCCAAAAGGCTTGTCAAGCACTGGAACAGGCTGCCCAGGCTCCACCAGCAATGGTGGCGTTGCCATCCCTGGAGAGATTTAAAAGACGTGTAGATGTGGAACTTAGGGACATGGTCTAGTGGTGGCCTGGGCAGTGCTGGGTTAATGGGTGCACTTGATGATATTAAAGGTCTTTTCCCACCTAAGTGATTCTGTGAGACCCTGATCATGGTGCCATATGGCCTGGAATATCCCTTTGGCCAGTTGGGACCAGCTCTTCCTGCCGTGTCCCCACCCAGTTTCTCTTGCGCCACCCAGTCTACGCCTTGTCACAGCAGGAGAAACTGAACAGTCCTTGACTGGGACAAACACTGCTCAGAAACAACTGGAAACGTCGGTGTGGTATCAGCATTATTCTTACCCTAACTCCAAAACACAGCACTGTACCAGTAGTACCAGGAACAAAATGAACTCAATCCCAGCTGAAACCAGGACAGCAGGAACTCCTGCCCATCCAGAGTCAGTTTATTCCCTGCTCTGTGTCTGCCAGTAATGGGTACCAGAGCAGCAGGAGGAGACGTGGGAGCTATAGCAAGCAGCTATGGAGCAATCTTCTTGTAAGAACAAATTCTTCTGAACCCTTAGCCTAGGAGCTGAATGTCTGCACTCGCATGTGTTCTGAGCTTTTAAGAACATTTGGCTATATTTTAATACATGTAATGATTTAATTGTAATAGCTGTCCATGGGGCATGCTTTTTGTATAAAGAAGTCTCAGACAAGGTCTGGTCATTCGGGGGATTTAATTAAAAACTACCTGGAAATTCTTACTTGAAAAACTGACCAAGTTACTGAGTGTGCAGGTGACTGTCACCAGCAGGGTTGAGAAAGAGTCACCAAAATAATTTATGAAACTTAAAATAAAAAAGAAGAAGAGACTGCCTCTCCTCAGCTTCAAGCTGATGAATGACATATGTGAGTGTGCCCTTAAACAAATAAACAAAACAAAAACAAAATGAGAAAAAGGTTTCCTGATTAAATAATGAGCTATTGCCTGGAACAGCAAAATCACATAAACAAATACAGTGACTGTGAGAGCTAAAATGAGGAGAGAAAACTCTTTCAGTGAAGAGCAGGATCCTCTCCAGAGCACGAGCTGTGAGCAGTAAGCCGAGCCCACGTCATCAGTATGGCTGGCACCAGCAGCTACTGAGGCCATTAGTTACTAAAATGTGCTGACTTTTTTTTAGCACTGACCCAAGTTCCTTCCATCTCCTGGAGTGCATTCCTTCTCCTTTTTTTTTTTTTTTTTAATTGTGGGTTTGTTTTGGGATTTTTTTTAAGCAGCAACACAAAGAGTTGGAACAGGTTGATACGGTGATGGCATCACGGTTTGATCTCCTGCTTCAAACAAAAGATGCACACCCAGCTATCAAAATAAAGTGAACTTTGTTTAACACTCCTTACCTGAATTTCCCTCGCCTTCTACCCTGCGTATTCGTACAGAACGGAGCCAACAGGATATAAAATGTTACCCAACCAGAACTGTCCACAATGCAGACATTTGATACTCATATTGCCTCTGCTTGTTTCTGAGGTCCTTTTAGAAATGTCCTGCCTTAGTCTTCTTTGTAGTAATTAAGTCATTTTAAAAAGCATAACAGACTCCTATCTAACTCGCACTGTCAGACTAGCAAAGTCATTTTGCTAGGACAGCTTCCCTTCCTCTCTGTTAAAGGACAACAGGCTATGGGAAGTCCCAAAGCAGGTGACTGATTTGCAGAAATGTTATGCAGGGAGGAAGCCCTTCTCTGGTAAGCAGGAACAGCTGCAGCTGCTACAGAGGTATCATCAGTGTATGCAGTATTCTTTTAAAAGGCATAGTTATGATATCAATGTGCAACTAGGAGCTTCCACACCATCTGCATTTTAACATTGTCCAACCAGAAGTATGTCAATGTATATATTATTCATAGGGATTCCAGACTTTTAGATATCTCAATCTGGGAAAACAAATAACATTCCCCCTGCTCACTCCAAGCTTCCCATTTCCTATTTCTGCAAGGCAATAAAAATACTTGCAAAAGTTTTTGGACACTCTCCTATCTTTTCTCCTGTTTGAGGAGAAGAATAAATGTTCCTCAGATTCCTTGTAACAGAGAGAGGTTTAAAATAGTTTCTAAAAGATTTTATAGCATCTTAAAATATTCTCTTTTATCTTTTATATTTTTCTTACAGTGTCTGTAGATTATGGGCTGAGTTTAAAAAACCCTTGGGTGCTACTTTTGGAGTTGAGAGCATGCATATGGTGCACACATTTCCAACTAAGTGATGACTTCCATGAGACGTAGTACTACATGTGGGTGGGATGCTGGCAAGTAACAGATTTGAATGTACAATTCAAATAAGGGCATGAAAATCCAAGTTCTGCAATAAAAGAAACATGTCGAAATTCAATGGGAGAAATTTAAAGTTATTTATTCTGAGCCTTCAAAAGAGCTGGGAATTTTGGTTCTGTCCTGAGGCTGCACAAAAAGGCTACATGGAAAATTTGTCTCCAACCAAATCTGCCCAGGACTGCAGGCATCAGGCTGGTTTTGTGATGTCATCTAGAGTATTGTTTCACAGAAAATATGGAATTGATTGCATTTTGCTAAGTGAAGTGGAAACAAAGCGATTTCTCATGCTCCGATGTAATCACTTCAAAATCAGGGCTAACACATCTTTCTGCCCTCGACAGAAACATCTCTACCTGCCAGTGCCTCCTGCAGCCTCAAACAAGGTGTGCTGATAGCACAGTGCTGGGCAGTAGCCGTGGCCACAGTAGGATGGGGATAGTGTGTCTTTCCAGCTGGAGTGGCAGCACTACCCAAATTCTTTGCCCAAGGCACTTGCATAATTAGGGATGGCTCTGATCATTGGTGCTGGAGAAGCAGTTATATTGTTTAGCAATTTATCCAGCACAAGCAACATGCTCAGCTCTATACAGTACATAGCTCACATTTATTTCCTTCCCCAAGGAAAGTATAGATTGACCACACCAAGAAATGTACTGGGACTGGGACATTGTGTCCCAAAAATCTTGTAACATGCTCTGGTCTTTGTTGGGGAGATACTATTACTGAGTTGTGTTATAGCTCTACATTAATAAAATATTTTTAGGTCTTTAAGAGTGCTGACAGCATAGTACATAACAGATAACCACTAGATTCTTGAAAGCTTAGCATCAGTTTTGTACAGATCCAAGACAAAAGTCTTAGAGGAAATATTTATTATAAAGACAGTTCCTGAAGAAAGAAAAGTAGGGGTCTGTTTACTACAAAAATGGGAAGATGTTCTCACAAACGGAGGGGGTGGGTGGTGACAGCACAAGGCATAGGAACGTAAGTGGGAGAAGGATGAAAAATTTGGGGGATGTGGTATCAAGAAAGAGCAAGAGGTTATGTAAAACTAATGAGACATGCAGAGCCCTAAAACCACATGCTATTACCCAGGGATCAGATCCCACAAACATCCCATGCAATTTAAGAAAATCGTTTTTTCTCATCACATCTAAGACATACAGTGTAGTAGGAAAATAGTGTCTCCTTTTTTTTTACGCTTGGCACACCATCAAAGTCTCCCATGAAGTCAAAGAAAAGCACCTCCACCCTAAACTGAGGCTTCTACATGGGGAAAGAAAACATGTTCCCTTCACTGGCTACTTGTACCAAAGAAAGCAGAAACCAGGTGGGAGACACACAGAGCCATCAGCTCTTCCCATTCCACCTTAATTAAGCTGGAATTCAGCCAGGACACTCCTCTTGCAACACCGCTATCAAACCCTGAGGTGCTCCAGTCCAACCCCTACACAAAGATGACACTTTTGGAAGCCCACCACTTCCTCAAGCTGTCCTTTGCCCCTGGCTCAGAAGGGCTGTGCTTCCCAGTCGCCCACTGGGCTGGGGCTCTGGTGGCTTCCCAGCCAACGGTGGAGGCCTGGCCTCGCCCTCGCCTGGGAGCTGGCGGCTCCCAGGCCAACAGGGAATGGCTGCAGACTTGAAAGACACGCTGCTTAAAAGGCTCTCTCATGTTTCAGCTGACCATGTGTTTTCTCTTAGTACCCTGTGAGTTCAAATACCTCTGTATAACAGAAGTCAGACTGAAAAGGCATTGTGCATAAAATAATTCTTATCCGCGTTGGTACGAGCCTTTGTGCTCTTTAAAAGCATATACAAGTAGGCAGGGTCCTATTCACACTGCTCGGTCCATAGATTGCATCTTGTTCAAATTCAGTGATAAAAAAAAGGGTTGTAAAGGTTTTGTTTTAAACCTGATCTGTAGCAGCACAGAAATATTTAACAACATCCACATCATTCATAGGTAACTATCTTTTGAGAAAGACCAGATTTCTCTCTCTTCCCGTGAAACACTGCCAACTCGAGTGCATTTGCCAACAGCAGGATCAGGCTCAAGGGAATGACAGAATTTGCAACAGCATCCTACCAGGTCCTAAAGCCAATCCCAATCCACAGCTGTTTAAAAAAAGGAAAAAAAAAAAAAAGAAGTAGTAGTTCTGAAGTATTTCAGTAGTATGGAAGGATGCAAGTGTATGCAAGTGTACCAGTGGCAAAAAATCAGAGATATGCCAACAGGGTGTTTGGTGAACACACTCCAGTTCAGAAAAAGTATTTTTTATCTCTGATTTGTATTACTTTTGTATTACTTATTTAATGGTACTGTTTTTACAGTTTATTCAATGCGTTCAGAATGCCAATAAATGAATAATCGCTGAAGTAAAACTTCCACACAGAGTGAGTCGTCACTGTAGCAAGATAAGTTGGTATTGATTCAACTCAGAAACTGGGACTTCTCATGGACAACAGCTTAAGAAAGAATTTTGATTAAATTGAGAGGCTCATATGTTACTATGCTTTCTACAGAGTTAGTCATTGTCCACAAGAAAAACTTCTGCAGTGCTCCTCAAAGTCTGCATTTATACTGTAACCTCTGGCATTTTCTCACAGACATAATTTAGGACAACATGGTGGACTCTGTATATTTGTTCTCATCATTTACCTACCAAGCTAAACCAGTTGCTCACTCACTGGCACGGGAGCCAGGGAGCAGCTGAGAGGTGTCTTCACTGATGCTTTTAGGTACTAACACATGGAAAATTGTAATCTTCTGGTGGTGACTTTCCAGCCTTGCACATACACAGTCTAAAATGAGCTGCAGACAGACACAGACACACACTTTCCCCCAGGCACCCTCAGACCAGGGTGGTGCAGCAGGTTTGCTTTCAAGACTCCGGAGCCTTTTGGAGCAGAGCCCCACTGTGCAGCACTGTCCTTGCTCCACAGCCACCACATCCTCCCCCTGGCATCCCTGGCATGCCTTTGCCACTGCCATGCACTCTTTTTATTCTATTTCTCTCTCTTTTTTCTATTTTTCTATTATATACCATAATACAAACAGGATTGCTGACAGTGCCCACAGGTTCCAGACTGCTGGAGACCCATGCTTAGATTAATGTTAGCCATTAGGGGTTTAGCCAGTCATCCATAGAGGTCTGAAATAACTTCTCTCCTGCCTCTTTCCTGATTAGTAGCCAATGTCCAGGAGCCAGAGAGGACAAGGATGTGTTTTGAGGCAGCAAAAATAATAATCTGTTAGGCTACCAGGAATCCTTTCCCCAAACTAGGTCAGTAGGTCTGGGGCAGCCTCGACTTCTTCTGCCCACGGGACATTTGGCTGCTGAGGCACTTGAGCAAGCCACATGCAGCCGCTCACAGCTACCAAAGTCCTGGGGAGGGCAGCACAGGGAGGGTCCTATTCTCTACCTGCAGTTTAATTTCCCAGTTTCTCCCAATCAACCTTAGTGAAGCACCTCACTGCTACAATCATGGTATTCTGAGTACTGACCCCATTCCTTGGGTTGT
Source organism: Orthonyx spaldingii (assembly GCA_013397795.1). Taxonomy (NCBI): domain Eukaryota; kingdom Metazoa; phylum Chordata; class Aves; order Passeriformes; family Orthonychidae; genus Orthonyx; species Orthonyx spaldingii. Next base: position 4,274,610 of record VZTJ01003574.1, read on the forward strand.
GTTGTGGACTTCTCTTAACAGGAACTTCCCTTAACAGTTCTGCAGGAACTCAGTCTTGATGACCTGATGCTCCCCTATGGAGTTTTGGAAACTCTGAATTCTTGTAAAACCCCCATTAACATCCTATTGACATGAAAATTTTTATCTTCAAAGAAAATTCCAGTGTCGTGAAAGCATTTACCATAATTATTTCTACGTCAGAACAGTGTTTTACAGAAGTATTTTTCACTTGATAAAAATCAATCTACCTACTTTGTTAAGTAAAATGTTCCCAAGCAAGTCTAACGCAAGAACAGCAAAGACGACTAGAGCTTGTATTGCTTGTATTTGAGCCAGAAACAATTAGTTATAAGACATATTAATGTGTACCTTTAATACTCTGACTCAGCCTTCTGCGTGTTTCTTTCCCTTATACTCCACTTTATACCATCCATCCTCTCTGCGCACACAGAAACCTGAGACTGGCAGTCTTTAAGAGGCACGTTAGCTGGAAGAGTTAGAGGTATATTCCAGATCTCATGTAAAATTCCCTCAGCCTGTTGACCTCTTTCATTCCCAGGGAAAACACTGGCTGCATCACTGGGCAGGACTTTTAGGGACAGGGATCAGACACCACTGCACCAGTGTCTATTTTCTTTCCTCAAAGAAAGAAAATCTAGAAGACATGCTTCAGTTCTCATTCGCAGCTTTTCTGGAGCACAACGTGTTCTGTGTTGCTATGGGTTATGAACACGGGTTAGGGAAATTAAATAAGTACCTAATCCAAGCACCACTCAGTTAATTAATGCTGTGCTGTTAACAGGGCTATAACTGCATGAGTTTCATGAGAATTAACAAGATTTGTTTGCATTAGCATGGTCTTACATCTCCCAGGTGACAGCAGGAACCATGAAATGGGGATTTATGCTCTGCTCTGGCCACTGTCAGCAGTGCCCAGAGGGGCTGGGCAGGGACACTGGCACTGGTGCCTGGGGCTCTGCTTGTCACCCATCACCTCCAGCCCCCGCTCAGGAAGGGCACAGCTTGCTCCTGCTGCTGAACCCGACTGCACCTCACGGGGGGGAAGTGCTGATGGCTTGGCACACACAGAGGGGAGATGACCCTCTGGCCTCCTAATTAAATGGACTAGAACTGAACTTGCAACAAAAATAAACACGGCAAGTACACAAATCGGCAACACTTGCGTGACTTTATGAAGACAAAAATCAAATTACTTCAAGATGATCTTCACAATTACGTTAGCAAGTTCAACAGAGCATCGAAGTTGACAGCTGTAGCTCTGTGTGGTGAGGAGCCGCAGAAGGCGGTGACAGAGCTTCTCTGGGCTTCAAGAGGGCCAGGCTGAGCCCCTCTTCCCTCCCATTCTTCAGCCATGACTCACACGAGTGCCATGAAAATTTTCATTGCACAGTATTGGGAAGAAAGATAGAAGTGGCAGTTCTGCCTTGTGTCTGGCACTGGTTAGGCGAGACTTCTTCTACTTTTAGTTCATGATTCCCTCCAGTTGTTCCTCTTCAGTTGTTCCTCTCCCTAACTCTGCAAACTCCTCCAAACACAAGGTTTATAGCCTTGACTACTCATTTGATGTGGACTACACAAGGATTAGCCAAATGACACAGGCCACGTTATGGGGCAGATTTCTGTAGATCTAAGATGAGGTCCACATATTCCTCTAGTTTGCTCATTTGCAAACATCTGTAGCAGAACACACTGATCTTCCACTAAAAAAAAAAAAAAAACCCACATAAATGGAGCCAGTTCCATTTGTTTTCCATATATGGGAAGAACTCTCTCTAAACAAATTTAATTCTTGACTCCAAGTGGAATTGAAGATGCTTTTCAGATAAGAAGTGGTAAAATAAAATCGCAAAAGATCACAGAAGATGATGTTGTTATTCCCTTCCTGCAGCATTCATCTAATTTTATGCTTCGCATTGGGGCAGTTTGGCCTTCTCTAAGACCAGAAAGACAGCAGACAAACAGCAGTTGAGCGGTGGTTAGACTGCACTCATGTAACCCAGCAATCATAACTCAAGGGAGAAAATGATTTCCTGTCAGAAATATAGACTGAAACTGCCAAGAAAATCTCTCCAAAGCTACAAACTTATCACCATTCACCCATCAGACTTGTGATGAAGAGAAAAATCAAAATTGCACCACTTAGTAAACCATGGATGGAATACCACGTAGAGAAAACGAAAAGAAGACATAGCCATGAAGCCAGCTTGAGTTCTAGTCAACACTTTGTTCTGAAATCACATTTCTAAAAAAAATCAGAGAAGTAGGTAAAAATACAGTTGCATTTACAGCCTACCCACTGTGACATTTTTTCCAGACAACTGGCAAGATTTCACTTTAGCTACAAAGCCATGTCTTAACAATCTTGTGGATTCACTCGTCTCTCCGTCCTTGGTGCCAGAACATTCATGTGTGATGAGGGCTTGGCTTGGCTTTGGGACACGATGCACATGGTGAGCAACCCCGGGAACACCAACCTGGGAGCGAGTGCCCGCCTAAGGATGCAAACCTCCCCAGCTGCACCCCAGCCTTCGTCAGGTTTATACCATAATTAAAGGTTTTTCAAAATGAAATAACCAAGAAAAGAAAGTTTGAGAGGTGCCATCCTGTGGGCTTTTTTAGAAGTATTTGCCCAATGACAGTAAATTTCTCTCCCTGGGAGAGGATGTTCTGCTCCTTTGGTAGCAGGTGGGAACAGGGAAAAAAGCCTGCACAGTGTGATTTCCTGATTAAGCTACTCATAACCTGTAATCTTCTTGGTCTATTCTAATCTATTTTGTACTGCTGTGTTTTTTTGCAGTTTCATCTAGTGACCTCAAAGGAGATCCAGTTTGTAACTGGATGGCTGGTTCATAGCCACATTATCAAAGATTCTCAGATGTGAAACCCTTGTCCAGCTTTTCACACTGTCCATAGCAGATAAAGCATCATCATTAATGCATTATCCAATGTATTTTCTCACCATCCCAGAGAAAAACAGACTGGAAACTTGATTATCTATTGCCACAAGTCACCTTGTTACACCATGAAAACAAAACACAAAGGAGATTGATTTTTTTTTTATAGAGCTCCAGAACATGAAACTTATCAAGAAATGAGAAACACACTAAGAGCTGCATCTAACTATAAATTCTGACATATATCCACTTATAATGATTAATGACTAAGAAAAAGAAAAGAGAGGCTGTATGCACATCTGCCAGCCTGAACTGACATTAAGACATATAGCTATTTTAAATATTTTCCCTTCTAATTACCTGTGTCTTACTACTGCAAAATATTCACCATACAAAACCCGATTGGCTCTACTGCCTCTGTCGAAAGCAGCAGGCAGTCAAATAAGCTCTGAAAAGCCAATTCAAATGCCACCAAGTGAAACAGCACTGCTGTTTCTTCCATAAAAAATCCAAATAAAGCTCATTTACTTCTCTTGGGAGTATAAGACAAAGGTATTAACACCACAGCAGAGTTTTTCTGTAGCAATGTATGAACAAAGAGACTGAATGCTCCAACCTGCAGTCACTACTACAGCCTCCATTATATTTTCCTATATTTCAGTGGGAGCACAACTCATTTGACTCAAGGAAAGGGCTGTGGCCACACTAACTCAGCTTGTTCACCATTTCAAGAGTGATCTCCAAAAGACATAAAAAAGACAGAGCTCAAGAATGCACCAGTAAATCACATTCAGGATATGCCACTTTGTTCACTACTTTCCAAGGACTGAAATTATTTTCCTGGGCAGAATGGCTGATTTTAAGACAACTTTACAGTCAAGGCATGGCATTTCACATCCTGCATGACCAAGACAACTGCTAACACAGACCAAAGCCACAATTTCAGGGCCTGTGTAGGGTTTTTCGAGGTGTGTGAGGTAGAGTATGGGTCCCACCATGGGTCCCAGCAAGGCCACATCTGTCATAAAGCAGGTGCCTAGTGACAGAAAACAAACCCCATCCCTTAATGCCACTGAGACAAAACGTTTAACAGCGTGTTTTGGGATGTAAAGGTGCCCTCTTTGCTGTCCATGACCATACAAGATGGAAATAGCATCATTTGTCACTGGTTCCATGCCACGTAGCACATCTGGAATCAGGGTGTTGGCGGTGTTTGTGTTATGCTCTCAGCGGGAGAGGATTTGCTGGTAGAGATCATGTCAGCACTGCTGGAGATGAAAACATCCAAAATAGTGTCCATGACTGGCAACTTTTATTTTGCAACATATGTCAAACTCCTGCCTGTGACGTGGCACAACTAGCTATTGTATGATGTAAGGGCTACAGCACATATTTTAACATACAATGCAATTGTCTGGGAGAAGTTAATTTGACTCCCCACTGCGAGACACATTTCATGACAACCAAGTCCTGAAAAGTGCTCTTGCTCACTTAAAACTGAGCTGAAAGGGCTTCTCACAAGGCAGGACGCACTGGGCAGAAATTTCCAGAGGAGAACTGTAAATGGAAAACCTTTAAGCAAACACCAATATTAACCAAACTGGATGCAGAATTACTAGCTTGGGTTGGGCCTCCTCAGAGTAATGAAGCAATTCCCTCAGAAATGCCTCTATATGTTCAGAGCCTGCTCTTAAAGCGGATTAGCCATGTTGTCATCTTATGTGAATACGAGTTCTTTGCTTGGGAAAATGAATTAAGACCACACCAAAATGACTCCAGTGAAGGGTTCTCAACAACACTCATAACCTCAGGGATGCTGTTATAACAGCAAAAGGAACCAGCAAAATGCAGACTGGTTTCCCAAGGCTGTTTTACTGCAGAGCAAAAACACAGTTTATGAAAGCGAAGCACACCGAGGAAATACTTCCATCAGGGCCCAGCGTGGTGATGCAGTTCCTCAAGGAAAGAAAGTTCTTCTTCACCCCTTCCAACATGGAGCTTAGGAAAAAACCACATGTGATGTGAGTCATCTTCTCATTCAGACATGGAGTCAGTTTATCCTTGCTGGAAGGATGATCTAACCCGTACCTTCTCCAGACTTTCTCAACAGGGGATCAAGGCGCAGGGTAGAGAGGAGCTCAGTGACAGAGGTGAAAAGAGGAAGGAAAAACATACACAAACACACAGAGAAGTGATAATTCTGGAGCTTTCCGCCAGGAAGCCCTGTGCCACTGCACAGCAACAAAAATAACCCAGGGGTTCCCTCTCTGCTCTGGCTCCCTGTGAGGAGCCACTTTAAAGCTTTTAGAACATTTGCAGAGTTTGAGAGAAATGTTTTTTGTTTAACTTCAGCTACTTCAGAAATGCCTGGGGCCTGAAGAAACATATTTTTGGATTGCTCCTAAAGAACAGGCTGAACTTTGAAGTTTGGGGAATTTTTTTTCAGATCAAATGTTAAATTAATAAACACCAACATGACAAATCAGTCTGAGAACTGTGGAAAAAAATTAACAATCACTAAAAAATCTTCTTGGATTAATTAATTGTGGCATATTGTTACTTACTCTAATATGTTGATGGGTCTGGCACTTCAAGTCCTGTCAGCCATGCTGCATATGTGGTTTTGTGTCCTAACTAAGCACTTTTGATACTATTGCCTACTTTTCCCTACAATATAAAAGGCATATCATCACCAGCGTCAGCCTGGGTAAGAATGAGATCATAATTATTTTACTTATGGACGGTTTAAGAAATGAACACAGAAATTCAAAGCAGCTGGAATCTAAAACACTTTGTACACAGCTTATTTTATAGCAGAAATTTCATCAATGCCACTGAATTTACCTTGCACTTTCTTGTTGATTGAGGTGTCCCACGTGACTTATTTTCCCTTCACTGTATTGTAAGAAATGACTGGATAAGGAACCCTTGAGTCCCTGGGAAGCCATGGGTCGGTTGGCTGCAAGCCACACACAAACTATTAATTACAGCTACGTGGTCAGAGCCCTCTGCTAACACTGCAAACAGGACCAGGATCGTGCCAGTATTGCCACATCCACATTTTTGTATTCTTGCCTCAGTTTTCCTCACCATATGGTCAGAAGGAAAACCATGATTCATCCCTAATAGGTGGCCTATTAATTAATTAAAAAGTGATAATGTGAAACAACCTCCCTCTAGAAATACTGGTAAACATCAGTTTGCTCACTGCTGTAGTTCCTTACCATCCCAGGGTACTATAGAGGGGGAACTATTCAATACACTTTCCTGTAGATTTCAGGGACACATTTTTCAGGAATCTGAGGTCTGTGATTCTTCAGCAGTCCAGAAGTGTACCTACAGGGACCACTGGTGCAAGTTTGCTTCTCCCAAGATAGCTTATTTATTTTAAAGAAAAGTAATAAAACTCACCCTCTCAGATCCTAGTCTATTCTCATTAACACAAGCCAGGTTAATTGCACCAGGATATTCCTACCATAGGATGGAGCTGAGAGAGGAGAGCTCCTACTGATTTTCTCCCTGTGGACTCCTGGAGCAGAATCACCTCCCTGGCAAACGCGGTCCCTGTGGAGGGCCAGGTCCTGAGCTTGCACTGATGGACAGGACAGGGTGCTTTGATTAACACCACAAGCTGCTGACCCAGAACATCAGCGCCCTGAGGAGAATTCCAGCAAACATCTGTTACCATTAAAGATCGCTGGTTGAGATCTACACCCCGAGAGGGCCAGGGCTGAGGGACTGCATAGTTCCTCTCTGAGGCTGAAACAGCACACAGATTTGAATGTTAGTGGAGCAACATTTAAGGAAATCGGCATCAGAATAAGGAATGGGGAATGTGAAGCTATTCATTTAGTGGTTTCTCTAATGCTTCTCCATTTAATATTTGCAAATTTAATATTTACACATGCAAGCCTTACGAAAATTATGTTACAAGAAACAGCTTCTGTACTTCTTATAATAAACAACCAACCAAAAATACATGGTATGTATAGCAGGGGGTTACAGCTGGGATCCTATATTACTTCTTAGAGTCACTTATCTAAGATCTAGTATCTATAAAAAGCCTCTCTGTTTGCTATTTACACAGGTGTCCTGGAGCATTATATAATCATGTAGCAGATCAACATAGCCTTAGGATCTCAAAGTATAATAAAAGTACATTAGGATCATGACGTAGGGGGAAAGACTTGGCTACCATTTGACACTGGTCTTTTATTCCTTCCAGAAGTTCACCTGGGCATGGAGGATGCAAGTCTTTAGTTCTTCATGAGAATAAGACAAAGAAAACATATCTTTTTCTAATCTTGCTTGCCTAGATTTTTAAAATGGACAGTCAAGCTGGCTCCTCACATAATTTTTTTTAATTTTGCCACTCTTATTTACGCTATGTGGTTCCAGTAAACCTGGCAACAGATCTCCTACACTAAGGTCCACAAGCCAGGGGTCTGGCAAGATCTCTACTTTCAAGAGTCAGACTTAAAAAAAGTAATGCCATAGTAACTTAAAATATTTGAAATATACACCACCAAGGAGGACAACAAGACAAGAGATGACAGAGTCTACACAAGGCATAGATGCTTCCACATATTCTCTAACCACAGAGAGGATCAGAAAATATATTACAAATTAAAGCAGATTCTATGATAAAAATGCCCTCCAGGAAAGGCATCTATCATCCCTTAAAAAAAAATTTAAAAATGATGTATTATCCATAAAATCCTCCACAATGACTAATCTATCATTTCAGTCAGCCAAATCCTGAAGACAAGGTTTGAATCCTAACAAGGTAACAACAAAATCCACTAGAATGTAAGAACAAGGGACATATTCAGTTCCTATTGCATCTGGCTTCATTAGAACTTATTCTGCTTTTAATCTGCTGTAATAAAGTCCTTACGTTTGAGCAAAGATCTTAGACTTTGACATGCTCACATGGGAATATATATTGCATGCAAATGACATGGCAAAGGCAACACAAGTACATCAGACCTTGTACTTACTGTGAATGAATTATGCCTTCCATTCATGAAGTCCTACTGTCATTCTTTTCCAAAGCATCTGCTATGCAGGATCAGCACTGGCTCTTTACAAGAGACAACATCAGGAGGAATAAACTTCCACCTCCCATTCCCTAGGCTGTGTACAACTCCTGCTTATGCCAAGACATTGCACCCTCACCCATTATTTTTATCAGCTCTTCAGATTCCCATATATATTAGAAGAGTGTAGCAAAAAAAAAAAAACAACCAATTAAAAACCCACATATATATAATTCAATGTAAATCACAATACTTTTACAAACTTTTTAGAAAATCTTATCACCTATTAGCAAGTCATCATGCTTGCTGAGGATTGCTAGAGGTCATAAGGAACAAGCATTCCATATAATGCATATAACTACCAAGGAATTGCTCCCTGACTCCTGCCACTGGATTTTGCCTACTTGTACATGTATAAATCAACTGGCACCGTGGCTTAAAATGGATATACTGTCCTTGACACTACCAACCATTTGCCTGCTTGACAGCTATAGCAACACGAACTCTTAAAACATTGGTTTGCTGCATCTTGCACTGCTCATTTTCTTCATGGTGGTTTTTTTGGAGCTATTTCTTAGGTTATGGTTTTACTTTTAGTTCTTTAAGTCCCCCAACTTGATTTACTTACAGGCCCTTTACCCACAAATCTACTATGCAAGATGAATATATCAAGGGATTACTTTTATGCACAAAGCATAAAGGCAGAAACACACATATTCTCAATTTTATATGAATGGCAATCAACACCAGTGGCGACTGCTAACAAAGTCAATTAATTTGCACACCATAACTTGGTCTTTTCCCCATTTTCTTGAAGTATTACTAGTTCATGTCTCACTCAGTAACAACTTTCTTTTTCATGCTGTGAATGCTTTTGCCCAAAGAAAAGCACAAAAATACATCTGAACAGTATTTTATAGCATTAATGACCTCAACCTCCCTGCCCCAGGTAATGGCCAGTTCAAGTTTGCTCAGGGATTACCCTCTACTCCTCCAAGGCTGCTGATTTACAAAGCAAAGAGATACCTGAGGAGCCCTAGCACTATTTGCCTAGCAAGCATTAGCTCTTCTGAGATCAATAGTCACGGAAAGTAAATCCCAGCCCATACTTGAGAAAAGCCATGCAAAGTTGCAATTTTCTGTATGAAAAACAACAGGAAAACCTACCAGGAGATGGGCTTGCTTCCCTGACCAAAAGAAGAGGCAGAAAGCAGCAGCAGAAAGCAGCAGCCAATACTTTTAAGACTGACAAGCTGCAGCTGCTGCACTCTGCTAACTACTGCCCAAGAGAAGCAGTAGGAAACCCTGAGGGATGGGTGGTTTCTGGAAGTGATTCTTGCCATGGAACCTGTCACTGAGGTCTGGGAGTCATTGGAGGAACGGCACAGAAATTATCACCTTTTACTGTGGGGACTGGATCCTTTGCTCAGGGTATTCAAGGAAACGACTTAAAAAAAAAAACATCTTGAAAAAAGATGGATGGTTGGTATGGACTGCTTTATGAAAACAGAACAAAACCAAAAAGAACTGTGAGCCATGCTATGAACTCTACACTAGAGTTTGCATTTTTTAAATTCCTCGCAATGGATCTGGAATAAATCAGCAATGGGTCAAACCGGTTCAGAAAGTGTTTGAATAACTGCCCATGGAGTGGCCAGAGGTTCTCCGTCAGCCGAGTATTTTGACTGCTGCTGTTCAATTACCATTTGAGAAAGCAGGACTGCTGGGAAAGACAACACAAGGTAAACCAACACTGGCTACAAAAGCAATCAGTGCACCAGCATCCACACTGCACAGCCCAGCCCTCAGAGACGTTCCCAAAAGCAGCTTCACCTCATGCTGCTCCGAGCCAGCCCTGCTCCACACAGCCAAAGGTAAGGGGCTGTCAGCAAACCAGAAGAGCCTAAAATATCTCATTTTATCTCTATAATAGAAACGGTAATTGACAAATCATTATTTTACATTTATGAAATACATGATGAGGAACATACCACATGCATTCTAGACTTTCTGTCTGCACTGGAAATCAACTGGGAAATTAGGAGGTATGGCGCAGAAACATCACTATGAATATACCGTATTACTGCTTTTGCAGCTGCAGTCCCAGAATTTGTTTCACAATAATTCAGTTACCCATGTTTAAACAACCAGCCAGCAGAAGAAAGGCTGATATATTTCATATGCATTCTCTTTGAGCAGGGGGGCCTTCACGTCTGGTCGAAAAATGTCAGGCTCATATGACACCACCAGAGTCAGGAGAGATGCCTAACCATAACTAAAAGCAGAATTTGGCCAACACAATTGGAAAATACCAGCAGAGTATATGGAAATGCACACACGCAATCTTATATAAGAGCAGAGCGTGAGACAGATTGGATTTTTTAATCACACCTTGAAAGAAAACAACATTTCATGTACAAACTTCTCACTGCGCTCCTACGTGGATCCTTTATCCCACTGCAACATAAACAGACATACCAGAGTCTGGAGTAGGGAAGAAAGTTTTTTTTCTTTTTTTTTTTCCCCTCCATTGAGGATTTTAAACACAATTTAAAAAGCAAAAGAACAGATCTGGCCTGCCTTCCAAACTGACTTCAATAACAGATAAACAGTTTTAAGACTACCACAGTCAGCAAGTACATACATAAGCTTTACATTAATATACGTACCTATATTTTTAAGAGAGCTTCATTTTTCCTCATTGTTCTGTTTCCTCCAGCATAGAGCTCAGAAGAAACTCAAAGCTTTTCTGATTCACCAAGACAATGCTTTTACAATGAATATCCTAACGGTTTAGATATTATTCCTCAAAACTTCTTACCCAAAGGAAAGGAGCCTTTCTGTCAGTTTCAGTACCAATTTCTACAAGTTTTGTATCATCTTTCTAAGATAATTCCATTAAACAAATCCTTCAGAAAGGAAAGATTTTAGCTTGCATCCTGCCTGCAGTGCCTGACTTGAAGCTGCCATTCTCTTCTTCAAGTCTCTTATCTCTGGTGCACTTCCTGGTAACACCTGAGGGCTTTGGAACTTTGCAAAAACACAGTGAATCTCAGTATTGGCAAAGCCATAACCAAACACAAACATTTGAAGATATTACTAAAAAACCAACATTCTGAAACAGCATTTTAAACAAAATGAAACAGATAAACTTTGGTGCAAATTAAAAACAACTCCCTTGTATCTGAGCCCATAATGACTATTTTGAATACAGATTATTTACTTCTGGCAATAAAGAAGTTTTTTGGTAACTTTTCTGTTATTGGGAAGAGCTTGAATACAATCCAGTCCAAAAAAATGCTGACTTTCCTAAATAGGGGCTGTGTTTTTGCAATAAAGAATACTGGTCAATATACAAGTGGAGAAAAACTGAACCAGATGTCAGTAATAGGACCACAGAACGTTGCATTTGCCCAGAATCGCTATTTTAAACACACGATGTTGGTCTACTGGTTTGTGGGATAATACATTCTTGGCAGTCAGAAGGAGTTTCGATATGTTAGAAGGTTATCCTTGAGCAAAGAAAAAAAGAAAAAAAAGAGGAAAAGACAGGTAAAGAAAGGCCATTAATTCATCAAGATACCTATGGCAAAAAAAAAAAAAATCACAAGAAATCACTTCAAAGACAAGTCAGTCTCAAAACAGAAAGCTTGGGGGTTCATACTAATTTTTATTTCCTGCTTTATCTCCTTAATACGAATATGTCATTCATCCTTCATTGCACTTTGCCTTCCTGGTTTTTTGTAAGGATTCTTCCCTTCACTGGTGCTCAGTTTCTCGTGAGCTCCCACCTTGCAGCTGCAGCGCGGTCGGAGCGATGTGGGGGAACCACCCCACACAAACCCAGCGCCGAGGGCTTTTCCTGTTGGAAACCTTTGCTCACACCAGGATCCTGCTGCCCTCGTTGGCATTACTGAAGGAAGCTGCTCCAGAATCCCTGCAGGCAGCCCTGGAAGCCATAAGCACACAAGTAACGACCCAGGTCCCTGTCCACTGACAATTTAGTACTTATCCCTCTCTAAAATGCTTCCTAGCTCAGAGTCACAGGGGTTTGTGAGTGGTTTTTTTGGTATGTTTTTTGGTTTGGGTTTTTTTTTGCCTTCTACTTAAGAAGTAGTTACATCTGTAATTCTTCTTAATATTGAAATAAAACTTCAAAATGTACTTTGTACGTTTGGCCAACAAACACTTCCCTGTTTTACCATGTAGTAAATTTAAAAATCAACTCTGCTCATTGTCTTAACAAACCCTCCTCTGAAAGATAATTAAAACCACTTCCCAATATACAACCAAAGTTTTATTTTTATAGTCTATCTTCAATTATGGCATAATCCTTTCTTTTTTTTTTTAAACCAGTGAAATATACAAATCACACAAGACAGAAATATGTACATTAAATGTACAGAACAGAGGAAAGGACATAGAAGATTTACATATCTGAATGACAAGTAAAATATTTTACATTAAATAGGGTTTTAATAGCTAGGATCATGAGATTCAATTCTGCTCAGACAGAAGTCACTAAAAAGGAACATGAGGTGATTCAGCAAATGAAAAAAAAAGATCATGGTTTTTGTACAATAAAAACCAAAGTGACATATTCAATGAATTAGTGCTTTATTTATTTTTCTTACTTTAAAGATATTCTTTGCAAACATCTGAAAACGAGGGGTAAATATGTCCTTGTACAATAAATTAAGAGCAATAAAGCGCCATTAAGAAGCTGATAAATGATCAAGATGAATTTAATGATACAGCTTAAAGGCTTGTGAAAACTCAAGGCTTTAGTACAACTAGGCTAAAGTGAAAGGTTTTCCTCACTTGGTATCCGCAAAACCATTTTCTTTAACGATGGGACTGAGTTGGAAAGTGGCATCTGAACCAAAGATGAAATCCTGTGTAACCACACAGCATGGGGGGAACACGTATTGTTTGACAAATAACAATTTTCTGTTCAAAAAGAGAAAAGCAAGGGCCAAATGCAGCACATTTTGGAGTTGGAAGGTGTCTGTCTCCTTTCAGCCATAACCAATAATGCCCTTAATGTGAGAGTGGAACAGAAGCGATCTCCAGACTGGTAATCAATTCAAGTGCAGAGTGCTGCCTCTACCAACCACCCAGGGAAATCCTGAAATTGGGAACAGGCTTACTTCTTTGTGATTATCCCTAAAACTTCTGAATGTTACAAGTTCTTAAAAAAACCAAAAAACCAAACAAAACAAAAAAACCACCAAAAGTTTAGAATCAATCCAAACACTTGAAGAGTTCTGAAAAAGAAAATAAGGGATGAACTGCCCCTTTAATTTAGATGTTTTATTATTTTCTAAATCATTAAAATATATATGTACAAGAAGCTTTGAAGTATCAGACACCAGAGACCACAGTTCTCCTATATATATGTAACTGCTCGAGTATAGTCTGAACAGTTGTAGTGTATATCTGCAATATATTATCTAAAGCATGTGTATTAAAGACATAGGATGATAAATTTGGTATTGCTGCAACGTTTCATTGAACTATAACAGTCAGTTAATGTTATTAAAATATGAAACTATTGTCTCCTTGAGTGAAAGCTTTCCCAAAATCTGCGAAAAAAGTAAAAATCAATCATTCCAAGAGCGGATATCTAATGATTTATTTTCTCACATAAAATTAGAGGAGTTATTTGTCAAGCTGTGTTTTGAAAGACAGCCAGCTATTACACCATTTTAAGGCATTTTCAAATTTGGGGAACTCTTATTTTCTATGGGCTTTCCAGGCTGGGAAACCAAAGCTGTTTGCAAGCGTTGCCCAGCTCCAGTGCTCCGGGCAGCCTGCCCCGGGCTGCTCCACACCCGGCAGCAGGGAAGCGCTGCTCCGGCAGATGAGACACTCGGACGTCACAATCAGCTAACGAGGCCAAGCTCTGCCTTGAAGAATATCTTTATTATTCACCAGGGCAGATTTTTCTCTGGGTTTTTTTTTCCTGTCTTGCTCGGTTCTGGAACCAGCCCCGGTGACTCAGGGATAGCGCAGTTGAAGCCTTTCTGATCCTTTGCTCTTTGCCCTCCGGTGACACTTGGCGGGCAACTGACACCACGCCTTGCGATGAACATACCCCTTATTTACAGTGCCCTACATGCACTGAAAGCTTTATACACCCTATTCTAGGAACCTCTAGTGTCTGAACCTAAAATTCATGGACAGGTCTGTGTGTTCCTCTCATCCATAAGGATTGTTCTAACTTCCCAAGCACATTACATGGTTGCTCTGCCTACTGCACATGTATTACGTTCCATGGATCTAAATTAGGATATGTCTGATTTTCCCCTCAAACTACTCTATTGTTTGTAAGAAAAGTCAATTTTTTTTTTTAACTTTGTAAAATAAATATTCTCAGATTCTCCCCCATTATTGTCAAAAATATAAGCCTCACACAGTTCTGGGATGGACGCAGAGAGGGTTTCCAGGCACTTCTCTTTGCAACCTTTATATTTTTCTTTTTTCTTTCTTTATTTTTCCTTCCCTCGCCCCTTTTTTTTCTTTTCTTTTTTTTTTTTCTTAAAAGAAGACGACAACTCGTTGGACTCTATAAATAAAGTGGAGATAGTCCTGCGGAAAGGGAGAGGGGCCTGCACCCCTTTGCTGGCAGGCGGCTGCAGTTCCTCCCACCTCGTCCGTGCCCTATTTGCACACAAACTGGTCCACGATCTCTGTGCACAACTTGCATTTCACGTAGCAGCACCAGTGGAACTTGCAGTGGCAGCGCTCTCGCTGCACCGTCTTGAACTGGTCGTAGCCCCGGCCGCAGCACATGAGTTCACAGCCGTCCATGCCCTCCGAGGTCTTGTTGCACAGGCGGCCCTGGGTGCCCAGCGAGCCGGTGCTCTCGTTGCGCACGCAGTAGTCGGGGCTGGGGTCGATGTACACCAGGTCGTGGATGGTGGGGGCGTTGAAGCGGCTGTTCACCTGCACCAGCTTGCCCCGGCTGTTGAGCTTCATGGCGGCGGCACTGTCGTACTTCTCCTTCAGGGCGTCGCCCACCTTGCGGAAGTCGGCGAGCTGCAGCCAGCAGGTCTTCAGGCTGCAGGAGCCGGAGACGCCGTGGCACTTGCAGGCCACGTCAGCCAGGTTGTACACCGTCTGCAGGAGGCGGGGAGAGAAGCACAAGCCATGATGAAAGACTGGCATGGCTCTGAAAGCGTTCATAGCCCTCACCTCCTGCCCTCTGCCGTATTCCCACTGGCCCCTCCACGGTATTCACCTTAGCATCCTCTCCCCTCCTCCAGTACACTGGGAAGGATGAGCAAGCTGACACACACGTGCACCCCCAGCACCCCAAAGAGCTGGGAGAAAGAGGGAAGAGGTTCACCAACCTCTCCCCACAACAGAACACACAGCCCAGACAGCAGCATCACTCAGGCTGCGCTCAAATTTTAGGAATTCGCTCTCACGCCAGCAAAGGATTTTGCTGTTTCATTGAGAAATGTAAAACATCCCCTTATTTTCTATCTGAGTTACTCTCCCTATTGATCTCTGCTTGAGGCTGCAATTAGGGAAAGAGTTAAGATTCCTCTTGCTCCTGGCTCAGATGCAGCTGATTGTCTACTCTTGGCTCAGCATCCTCCTCCTATCCCAAATACTGCTCTGGAAGAGAGACTTCATCCAAGAAGAAACCCCCAAACACCTATGGGTGGGAGTCAGAGCTACATAGCAATATCCTCTTTACAAAGCTTTGGCAGGAAAACCTCAGTCATTTTCCCTGTACAAATAAAATAAGAGTCAGTGTTGACACTGCCCCAAAAATCCCGGGGTCTGACACATTAGATGATACTGTAGACAACTTCCACCCAGCAGTTACAGAGTCTTAAGTCTGCCAAATGGCACGGCAAAGATGGGGCTGAGGAAGGAAAAATCTCCTTGAGTCTCTGTAAGCAACTCTGAAAGTGTCACTTTTTTCTTCTTGCTAATAGTAATTGGCCTGTCCATTGCTTTCAGTCACCCTCCTCTTACATTTAAATACTATTAATTTTCAATTATCTTTCATCCATCTTCACCTTACAACACAAGTGTAAAGTCTCCAGTCGACTACTGCTGGCACTTCAAGCTCTATGAAAATAATGATTTTGGCTCTTCATATGCAGACTATTAAAAAAAAGTTTACACCCATTCATTTAAAGCATTTTTGAGATTAAAGAAACCATGAAGACATGTTCAACCACAGAAGACCATGTTTTCTAATAGCATATAGAAGCTTTTCACATCCTCTTAAACCAGGGAAAGAAAAAAAAGTCAGAACAATCCTGTGGCATGATTCCAGCCTGGGAAGCCCAGCACATCCCTCCTCCTTCCAACACACACTGTCCTGGTTGGAAATACCAACTAATAAAATTCTGTTCTACAAAGAATCCGCAGCAAGCAGGGCACTTTTCATGAAACAATACAGAGGGAAACACAACACGCTTTGGTCCCAGCCTCCCCCATGAGGAAAGCAACAGGACTGTCAGACAACCAGCGGCAACACCAACTCGTGCACTCCCCACCCACCCACACCCCGTATTTGCCGTTTTCTTGTTTTGCGCATCAAAACAGAGACAAGCCACGGTGGCTGCTCTGTGCCCCGCCGAGCCGCGTTTTTCCCAAACAGAAGGGATGAGGAGGAGCGTGGAGGGACACGTCGCTGTGCAGACACTCACCCTCCTGCCGGCCTCGTTGTTGTGCAGGTTCATCATGATGCGGGCGCTCTCGTAGGAGCCTCGCTGGTAAACTCGCTCACGCTCCCGGGCATCCACGAACTCCTTGGCGAAGCGGTAGCCGTACTCGATGTTGTCCCCGCAGCCGCCCCACAGCCAGTCCCGGGGCAGGTCCTTGGGCCGCGCGGCGCGGCTGCAGCCACAGGAGGACAGCTCGCCCTCCCGGCACGCGCGGCTCATGGCGTTGACCACGCCGGCCGCGCTCACCGCGTAGGTGAACGCCGTCTCCCGGCTGCCTGCACGGAGACACAAGCGGGGTTAGGGCACAGCCACCACTCCTGGCCCACTGAGGGGGCCACCAAGTTCACTCGCACGCTAAAAGGTCGAGTAACTCTCAACCACGCTGCCCAAAACATCCAAGAACCAAGGGAAACCAAGCCATTTGAGCACACCCAGTATTTGTCAAGAGCAGAAATCGCTTCTCATTCATGCTGGTGAATGCCTGGATGAGAAAGCAGAGTGGAAGTGGGTCAGGGCCACAATGCCAGTGGGGCCAAAGCAGCCATGCCTGCGTGTGAGGGGAGGGAAGTGCAACAGGCTCCCTGTCCTTCAGAAGAAAGAGATGTTAAATACAACTTTACAAGTCTGGTTCTTAAATTACTACTTCTCTAACATGATTGATGCACTTCATCCACTTGTTCCAATTTATTTAAAGTTCAAGCATCTTACAAAGTCTCCTGGTATCGAAAGAAACGTGCAGCAAAATAACACACAACTTTCCACCCTACACATTAGCCAGACACTTCTGGAGGAGACTATTTAAAACTAACAACAACCTGTGCTGGTTATTATCCACCACTCCAGCTCTTGTGAATATGGCAAGGGAGCCCATGGACAATCATCTTTACAAATTACAGGGAAGAAAAATTGGCACAAGGTGGCCTTGAAGGTTTTCTCCTACATCTGCTGCCCTTAAATGGAAATGGAAAACCTCAAGTTTCCAACTTTCGTTAAGAAAAAGTTACAATACCCACAACGTAAGACATGGCCACATACCATCCTATTGACAGTATCTGATCCCACCTCATTTAGATTCTGACTTTCTCAATCACTTTTCCAAGAGTGCCACAAGTTCTGAGTACAACTAGCAACACTTTCAGACAAACAAAACAGAAAACCTGTACCAGAGAGCAACACTTGAAATTTGTTTTTCTTCTTAAGAGACAGCATCCCAATGGGTCTTTTCCAAGAAAGATTCTCAGAATGACTAAGAATAGACTAAATATTTTTTTTTCTGTTTATATGAGTTAAGTTTTATTCCTAATCTTTAGTCTACTCAATAGATCAAGCTAGCTTTTAATCTTGATTTTACGTGATTTTTCTTAGGGAACAGCATGGGCCTTTGTAAAATTAGGACTTTAAGAGGCTATGTTTTGGGCAATCATGTATATTCAGACAGCAACATTTTTAGGCAAAATATCTTTGTACAAGACATATCATGACAGGTCAAATCTAATAGGAGCTTTCAAGCACTTCTGAAACATAAATAATTTGAAGTCTGGTTCATATTTAACATCAAGATGACACCATGATGAGAGCAGCTTTGTTAATATAACAGCTGTCATCCACTGGATTAATTTTAGTAATAGATGCTGAGTTTAAATGGGAAAAATCAGAAATCTTGTGTTAGGAAAGATGAGACTTAAGAAAGATGAGAGAAGCACTTTGCTACCTTACTTACAATGGTCTATACTCACAGACACCTGCTCTTGGAAGTATTTACACGAATTGTGGGTATAAAGGGTTACAGGAGTAGCCTTTTCAGTTAAAAAAACATTGGCTTTATGTGGCGACTTAGGCCTTGCATCTAGGGCAAACTATAGCACAGGGAACCTCATACAAATTTTAATGTTCCCGTTTGCTCTGTAACACACATTTTTGGATTAATTCCTTAAGCAAAATTTCCACTATATTGAGAGGAAAGAAACGTGGTCTGCTTTGGACCACAGGACTCGCCTCTTCCGTTCCATTTTTGTTCTTTTTCATGTTTAGTTAGCTCATGCTTTCACATGGTTAACTCTGCCGCCTATTGCGGGATTTAAACTCATAAAGCTGACTATTTTTGACTAGTTTGCATTATTACCCTGGAACAAATTTTAAATAACTTATTCTTAGTGGGAAGGAGAAGGAAAGGCTTGGGTACAGGAAGGAGAGTTGCCCTGCAAGTTCCCTCCTTGAACATTTAGGCAAATTATAAAATAGCATCAGCTGCTGAAGTACACTTCAAGCCAATGCTGCCTCAAGCCATCGACCCCAGGAACACATTGAGAGTGATGGTTCCACACGGATGAGTTACTCTGAGTTTTCTTTTTTTTTTTCTCATCTTTTCCTGTCTTTAGGCACAACTGTGCTTTCCTTCACTGTCAAACATATCTGTCTTTTCCCACAGTCCAGGATTTCTCTCTATTGTAGCCATGGCAAGCAAACACACATTCCAAACACGTTCGAGTCCCCTTTCTCCCATATATATAAAACATAGAAATGGAACTGTTCAATATACACACACTGTAGGAAGCCACCCACAGAGCAAGGCGCTGAGCTTTACACTTGATCTGAATAAGTCTGCAAGAACAGAACCTTTTTTTTTTTTTATACCTGAACATAAGATACAAAATGTTCTTTGTCTTGCATTTTAAAAGCATTCAACATCAGGCTGCAGGCAGAATAAACTGGACCCCAACCACATGGAGCTGTTGGGGGAGGATCCAGAGATTTTGTTTCCTGTTAGCACTTAGCTGTGTGTGCAAAGCCCATGTGCAGCCTGCACAGGAGATGGGGCAAAGTGGGCAAGGCAGAGAGCACCGTGGCCTGACCTGGGAACCAGCACCCAAGGAGAGCAGTGCAGAACACAGGCCCTAAAACTTTACAGTTCAATAAGCCACAGAGCAAGTTTCCAAACCCAACGGCAGGTTTATTTGTACAGCTTTAGCTAACTGCAGGGTAAATCCTGGAAGAAAGACTGTCCATTGACACACGGGGCCGTGGCTGTGCCGGCGGGCAGTGCCGTGCCTGGGAACTCTCTGGGGCGCAACCGAGGGCACGTGGCAAACCCCTCCCAAGCAATGTGCACTCAGAGCCTGCACCTCCTGCACTGCTGGGCCGAGGGGTATCTGACAGCCCATCACACAGGCTGTGGCACTGCAGTCAAGGGGATCAGGCTCTCCAAGTGTCCACTTTTCCTTCCATGCACAAGGACATCAACTGGTCATTTCTGAGGGTCAACGTGAAATGCTACAACTGTTACACCACCTTCCTTGCTCTCAGTGAATACACTCTTCATGCTCTAGCTCCTGAATATGGCTATTAACCTTGCTTCCATCTGCAATTAGAATAAGTGGCTTAATTACATGATGAATTGCTGTGTAGACATCAGCTAATACAGTCGTATCCAGCAAAAGGGTGCGGCAGAGTTATTTAACTTGAAAGGAAACACCTTTAAATAGATCTGTCATACTTGGGGAGGGCAGAAACATCTATTCCAGAGACAGACACCACAAATCACCGGCCCCATCCTGTACACTGCTTCACACCAACAGTCCCCCTGTGCTAATTTTCACTTGCTTGGGTAATAAATAACGGCTGAAGGATGAAAGCCTAAATTTTAAACAGATTAATTTTCTGACATTTGTTAGATTACTAGAACAGAGAGGTGTACAGAAAAAGCTTGCTTTCATGTTACATGTGTTTTTAGACTTTTGCTTGGGTAAGGTAAAAAAAAAAACCTCTATGGGGGGTTAATATTGTGCTTCAAAAAGCCTAGGGAAGGTTGTTTATCTAAAATCAAATGTTCCAATTCAGTACTTTCATGCAATAGATTTTTTTCTATTTGTCTGACAATCCCCAAATAAAAACTTCTTTTAACAAAAACCGAGACCAAATGTGAATTGATGTATTCCTTCAACTTTAACTGGAGTCAGCCCATTTACAGACGAACCTAGACTGAGACTGATTTTAAAACTTTTTCTTTTTTTAAAGCAGGACAGAAAAACACTGACCTAAAAGCTTTACTTTACAACTCCAACTAAAAAGCAGTGCTATGTTTGCCAGTGTACTGCTCAGTACTCAGAAGATCACAAGTGTCACCCAGAAAAACAGGCGTTTTTCAAGCTGATTACACAAAATCAGCAATCTGACTTGGGAAAGTCAGAGGAAGGTTTTACCATGGATCCACTTCAACACCACTGGTTAAAATTTTGCCAAGGACTTTAAAATACTATGAGGTCCTTAAATGCCAGGAAAGGCAGGCAGCACGTGAGCACTGGAGAAGGCCATTTCAAAGAGGATCTGATAGGGGAAGGGTTGGGTGTTCACCAAATTGTGATAAGATGTTAAACAAGAATCTGTCTCTCTTACCAGCGATGTGATTACATTAAATGTGAGTTACAAGGACAATCACACATTTTGCCATGACAGAACTGATTTCATGAAAATCACCCTGCTACAGTACTTTAAAAATAAATCTGTTTTCTTTAAAAAGAGAAAAAAAAATTACTGTAT
Organism: Orthonyx spaldingii; assembly: GCA_013397795.1. Classification (NCBI taxonomy): domain Eukaryota; kingdom Metazoa; phylum Chordata; class Aves; order Passeriformes; family Orthonychidae; genus Orthonyx; species Orthonyx spaldingii. The sequence continues at coordinate 4,295,793 of VZTJ01003574.1, forward strand.
CTGGAAATAAGCAAGGAGGAATTGCCTATAAACACTAATCGACAGAGCAGCAATTTTCAGTTAACCTCTGGACCAAGAGCGATTTATTATCCAGCTGCTAACTTTGGAACTAGACATGGACATCTTTAATTTTACAAGACGCTGCTGGTTTTAATTCTCGTAGGTTGCCTTCGTTTTGTCTCAGGTTTTCTAAAAAAGAGGTTTCAGGGCCTCATTTTCCTTTCTCCTCTATTCCCATATGCAAATATATATTCCTACTTTGTTTTCCAAGACACATGGCTGGACAGTGGTGGGAAATCACCTCCAGCTAAAAATAATCCAACTCCTTTGCCAACTTTTAGAAACACTTGATTGTATACAGTACTCAGTAAGAACCTGGCAAGAGATTCAAGTGCAGAACAGTGTGTGCCATACATATCCTTAGACAAGAGTTTAATCATAAAGATGTTGCTTCCTACCTATCTGCATGACTCTGCCAAAAACAGAGTTGTTGTCCACAGTGCTGCAATTCCATCTTCTATGTCTGAATTGATACTGGCACTCCTTAATGCCCGTCTTTGCCCCCTCTCCAATGAACTGCATATGGTCCTGATACAATTGGCAGAGTTTCTTCTGTCCTTGGGAAAGCCCTGCTAGCTGGCTACATAGTGGCTGGGCTCCTATAATGTACACCTCTGACATCTGAACAGGGTTCATGGGGTTCATGGGGTTCATCCCTAAAGACCTGCATAAAGAAAGATTTGTATTAATAAACAGAAGACTTCAAAATAAAATTAAATCAAAAAGAAAAGCAAAACTATAAATGCCAGAACTGTATCTTATACATGAGCATGCAATTCCTGCTCTTCCTAACAAGTGAGGAAAAAGCCCAAACACTTAAATATGAAACTTTTGTCTTAAGGACAGGACAGAAGTTATCAGTTTCCACCCATATGGTTATCACCATACATTAGAGACTGAAGTACAACATAGACTTGGAAGACTTGCATCTATTGACCAGCTAAAATTGACATAGCAAAAATAACAGAAGCTCCAAACAATTGCAAGGCCAGGAAAATAAATAAAGCAAAATTGAAAAAAGCTCTCCAAATCCCAATTTGTCTTAACACATATTTTATATTTAAGTCTGGGTTTTTCAATCTGCTCTACAATAAACAAATAGAGAAACCTTTAGCAAGCCAGAAATTAGAAACTTGCTACAGACTACTTCTAGCTTCTTCCAAATGACAACACAAAAACATACAGGCAAGTATATTCACTCTAAACAAAATCAACTTTGTTTTCTTAATTCTTAAAGTGCTCTTCACATGACACATTTCAATTAAAAAGTGGCCATTAATCCAAAAGGCATCACTGGAAACAGCAGAGAAACACCTATTTCAAGAACTCTCAACATCGTACACTGTACAGATAATTTGCCAAAGCAGGAATTTAAATGTACTTCTTTGTACCGAAATACATTTGTAAGCATTTCAGTTACAGAAAACTTCAAACCAAAACTTTAAGTTTTCCCTTGCAGATCAGCATTTTGTCTCATACATGCAAAACTTCTAACTTAAGGGAGCTGAAATGGCTCTTTTCAAAAGAGAAACAATTGTTGTAATTTAAAGATGATAAAATTCATAAAGAATCTACCATACAGCATTGTAAAAACTGTATTTGACGAGACGAGATGTTGCACAGTTACCCTTACTCGACAGACCCGTTCCCTTCCCTACACAACATATTCCAACCAGCACACTTCTCCCCGGCTGCCTCGCTCCGGCCGCACTCCCGCAGAAACAAAGTACAGAAGCAGCACACAGACATTGAAGCGAGCAAATCTTGACACCCCCTTTCAAAACCAAGTCGATACGAGATGCTTACCACCAAGAGCTGGCTTCTATTACAACCTGGGTAAAAGAGGAGAAAACGGCCAGAGCCACTACGAGGTACTGAGAAGCCATTGTACTGCCAACTGTCCCCACAGCACCTCCGTGGATTAATACTGCACTGGATTTCTAGAGGGGGGAGAAAAAGGATCAGATTGTTTATTGCTTCTCAGACCATTTTCGAGCATTCAAGTTTAAACAACGGAAGTCTCCGGGCCCCTTTTAACTTGACTCTGACTCGCCGGCCCTTCTCCCCGCCGAGGCTCTGGTGCCAGACACAGGCACGTCGCGGCTGCCGCTGCACCGGGCAGAGCCCACCCCCGCACCCCCACCCCCCGACACCGCCTTCCCGGGGCGCCCGCCCGTCCCTCTGCCCCGGCCCCGCCGCTCCGCACCCCGCCCGCCGCGGCACGGGACGGGACGGGACGGGCCGGGACAGCTGCTCTGGACGCGGGACCCCATCCCCGTTGCCCCGGCGCGACAGCGACTCGCGGGCCCCGGGCCGGGCATTACCCCATCGCTGCCCGCGCCGGGGACACGAAAGGCTCACGGCTGGCTAAAGGCGGCTTCAGGTTTGCAAAGCGAGCCCGAGAGGGAGGGGGGCCGGTGCCTCGAGGGGTCGGTTCCGCGGGGGGGCCCGAGGGCTCCCGCCCCGGGACGATGCGGTCGGTCCTTGCCCTTCCCCGCCGGGCGCTCACCGCCGTCCCCTAAAACATCCCGGCGCAGCTTCGGGGCTCCCTCTCTCCGAGATCGCTGAGACAGCCCCGAGCTCCGCGCTGGCACCGCGGTGACGCCCTGACGGCAGCCCCGGGGTCGGTACCGGCCCGGGAGGTACCGGGAGCGACAAGGAGCGGCTCCGCGTCCCGACCCGGACCCTGGAACAACCGGGCTGCCGCCCTTGGAAGTCAAATGCTTCCCCCGACAGGTCCCGCGATCACCGTCTGGTCCTCACACGGGACTCTCTCACTCGCTCCCCAGAGCCATTCCCGGGGTTTATTTCCCCTCCCCTCGGAAGGGTAAAAAAAAAAAAAAAAAAAAAGGAAAAAAAAAGGAAAAAAAAAAAAAAGAAGGGGAAAAAAAAGGGACATTTCGACACTTGGGGGCTCCCTATTCCCTATTCATTCTCCAAAGGACCTTAACGCTGAATTGAAGGTGTTCTTAATTCTAATTTATTTCTGTTTGCGAAGGGCCGGGAGGAGCGGAGCGCTGGCAGCGGGGCCGGACACGGAACCTGCCCGGCACACGCGGGGAAGCTGCGGCAGCGTGGGGACCCCCGTGCGCCGCTCCCCGACACCGCGCCGGGGCTGCAGCCCGGGGACGAAGCCTCCCCGCACCGTGCGGGTTAAACATCCCCTGCCCGGGGGAGCTGAGCCCCCCCAGCTCCCCACTGCTGGGGGTAGGTAAATGGGGGCCGGTCTCTGCAGCAGAAAGAGCCCGCCCGCCCCAGAGGGGCTCAGTCCCGGCAAAGGTGCGAACGCCGAGGGCGTGTGGAGCGAGGGACGAGGCGCGGCGAGGTGTGCGCGGGGCGAGCCGCGACACCCAACAGCACGCGGGGCTTTTCTCATCTGCTACTTCTCAAAATAACGCCAGCGACAAAGAAGCGCCGCGAAACCGCCCGAGCCCCGAGGAGGTCGGAGACGTCGGTGCCCATGCGGGACGCCAAGAGCTGTGCAGAGCCGCCCGGGGGCACGCCGAGCTGCCCCGGCGGGGCGGGCGGCCGCGGAGGGAGCCGGTGACCGGGACAGCGTTGGGCTGATCGGCGGGGCCAAAGGCCGCTGCCCCGTTCCAAGGTGCCCCCCGAGCTCAGCCGGAGCCCCCAGCCCCGTCGGGGAGCCCCGGGCAGCGCTGGCGGCCCGCTCCCAACAGGGGGCGGCCGCGGGAGGCGGCGGGGCCGGCGGCTCTGCCCTTCCGACGGCGCCGCCCGCGCATCGCCCTCCGCGCCCGCGGACACCGCGCCGAGCGGCAGCGCGGAGGAGGCACCTGCGCCTCCAGCCCGGGCCTTCCGCACGCAGCAGCTGACAAGGTGCCACCAGAAACAACGCACACACAAAAAAAACCCCAACATTAAAAAAAAAAAAAAAAAAGGAAAAAAAAAAACAAACTGCCGCAGCAGCATGGAGCGCTGGAGATCGGGAGTGTGAGGCACCGTGTTCAACTTTGTAGGGCCGCGGAGATTGGGTTTTGGTATTTAACGCACCCCATGCGGAGCCCGCGCTCCTTGCCGAGATGAAAAGAGAGGCTTTTACAGATCCTGCACCGCGGGATCGCCTCTGATCCTGTTTTACACGGGGTGTCTGGAAAGCCTGCGAAGGCATCTGGTTTTCTAGGAGCACTAGCAGCGGGCAGGCAGCATCCAGAGCCCGGCTCCGGGGGGCTGTAAACTGCGGGAGGCGCAGCGGCTCCGCGGGGACCCCCCGGCCGCCCCCCGCTCCCCGCTGCGCCTTCACAGCCATTTGGAGGAGCGAGACCGCGTCTCACGTTCGCAGCGAAAGGCACTGGTCGGGTCCCGGCCCAGCTCTCCCCAGCGGAGGCGCAGAGGGGGTGTTTTCCCGGGGGTGAAGGCACATCGTGTCCCTCCCTCGGCGCCCGGGGACAGCCGCGCTCCTCGGCCCCGCTGAACTCCCCGTGACCCTCCGAGCGCAGCCCATTTACCACACAATTGACAATTAAAAACAAACAAACAACAAAAAGCCAACAGCCTTTCCAACATGGAGTCCTCGCAGCGCCAAGGGGACCCCGAGGAGCCGCGCTCCTCCGCGCTGACCCAGGCGGGACCCGCTGCAGATGCAGAGTGATAATCTCCAGAAACTGAGAATAAAATTAAATAGGGGGGGAGAGGGGGGGCTGACTCCGGGTCCTCCGCTGGCCCCCAGCCAGCTCTCCTTAAAGGTACAGGCCACCATTAGCGCCGACGTTGGGCTCCTCCATAGCGATCCTCCTCGGGAAAGTTTGGGAAGTTTGGAAAGATGTCTTTAAACTCGCATTAGGAGCCGCTGCCAGAAAGATGCACCGGGACGCGGCGGGCAGAGCGAGCCCAGCAAGTGTCCCTGCGGCGGGCAGCTTCTCTTCGGGGGGAAATTTAAAAAGAGAAGGAAAACCAGAAAACACGAGAGCTTTTCCCAAGTGCGGAGCAGCGCTCTCCGCGGTGGGTGAGAGCAGAGAGGTGGGAGCGCCCGGCGGCAGCCGAGGAGGGGAGGAGAGGCCCCGCACCCCGCCGAGCGCAGCCCACCCTGCGCGCCCGCGGCCCCTGCGGCGCGGAGCCCCCGCGCCCGCGCGGACTCACCTCCATCGTGCGGGATCGCCGGGCGGGAGCAGCCAAGTAATCCAAGCGGAGCGGGAGGAGAAACAGCCAGACGAAAGTAAAATCCTGGCTCGCAGGAGCCGGGCGGTATCGTCCCGAGCTGCGGCCGGGGGAGCGCGGGGGCCCGCGGAGCTGGCGGGGGGCGGCGGGCGAGCGGCCGCTCTGTCCGGCGCAAACCGAGCGTGTCCGACTGCGGAGCGGGGCACCAGTGCAGCTTTCTTTCCAAGGTCCATCAGCAATCGCAGTAATTAGGGCTTTCCACCAGCAGAAGAAGAAGGAGTAAAAAAAAAAAAAAAANAAAAAAAAAAAAAAAAAACAAAAAAAAAAAAACCAAAAAAAAAAAAAAAAAAAGCCAACCCAACACACGCACACAGCGCCCGTGGGCGTGATTGTGCGGAAGCAAATAAAAATCTTCACAAGCGGCAGCGAAAGCGCCGCGGGCGACGATCCGTCCCACCAGCCCAGGTGGTGCCGCCGCGGGGCTCCCCGCGCTCCCACCCGGCTCCGCCGGCGCTCGGGCCGCCGACCGCCCCCTCCGCAGCTCGGCGCGGACCGGCCCGAGAGTGGGACGAGGGGAGCCGAGCGGGTGCAGGGCTCCCCCCTGCCCGCCCCCCTTCACTTGCTTAAAGGCTGGGCGGTGCGGAGCCGGGGGTCCGCGGCTGCAGAGCCATCCCGGGGCCGGCTCCCTCCATTTTACACTGAGAAGAAAAAGCCCAAAGAGAAAAAGAAGTTTCTGCACAAGCGGGAAGGGGGAGGGGGGCTGTGCACGCGTGTGTCTGTCTTACGGGGCGACTGATCCTGCAAGGCGAGCAGGGGCAGGGGGAGGGGAGCGGTCCGGGCTTCAGGAGCTGCGGCTCCCCCAATCCATCGGTGCCAGAGGCGCCCAGCGCTGGGGAGCGGGATACGCGGGAGAAGAGCCGGGAGAAGAGCCGGGAGAGCGAGAGCAAGCCGGGGCAGGCGGCGTCGCGGCAGCCGACCCTTCCTCCGCGGGGCTCTGCCCCCGCCCGCCGCAGCCAGTCCCGCTCCCCCCGCCTCTCTCCCTCGCTTCTCTTCACCCCGCTGCTTAAAACTGCAAAAGAAAAAAAAAAAAAAAAAGGAAAAGAAAAAAAAAGTTAGAGAGCCAACGGCAGCTGGAAAACTTTCTCGGCAGCGCATGCGCCCCAGGCCGGCCTATTGCAGACGGGGCTGGATTTTAAAGCTGTACGGCAGCGAGCGAACGGGACCCCGCGCAGCCCCGGGCGGGCGGCGAGCGCCTTGGGTTGGTGTGTGCGTCCCGTCCTGTCCCGTCCGCCACGCCGAGTCCCGCATCATCACCGAGCTCTTCTCGGTGGTCAGGCTCGGCGTGAGGCCCCGTGAGCGCAAACTCTTCCCGCAGAGCAGTGCCCCGTGCGCCCGTCCCGGCCCGCGGGTGCGTGCGGGGGGGTCCGGCCCCTGCAGCACCGCCGGCTGCTCCTGCTGGGCCGGGAGGGGGGCACGTACACACCCATGTACACCCATATAGACACCCACAGACACCCGTACACACCCGTACACACACATGTGCACGGGCGGGCTGTGCCGGGCCGGCCCGCGGCGCTCCCCTCGCACGCATGTGCGCACAATGTGCGGCGCACATGGCCGCGCCGAGGGGCTCGCTGACAAGCCCCGCTTGTCGCATGCTCCGAGGCGCGGAGGCGGCCGCGTGTGCCGCCTGCCAAAAGGGACCGAGTGAGCTCGACGGCTCGCGTTCCTCCTTCTGCAGCGGCTTTTGCCGCTGTAAATTTGGCAAGTTGTTGACAAAACTGGGTTAAAGCAAGTAAGACCCAATGAGAGCTACAGGGGAGGGGGGCTTCGCGGACCCTTTGCACCTCCAAGCTGTTTCCCCCCTCCGCAGCCCTCGGGTTTTTATTGCACCTCTCCCGTCCCGTGTGCACCCAAGCACAGGAAATGGGAGCGTTCCCCCTGCCGTGCCGTAACTCCGCAGTATTTCCCCTCTCTCCGTCTGCAACCGTGGGTCCACCAGGGGATGCGGGGGAGGGGGCACAATATCAAAGCAGCCCTGGGAAACCCAACCAGGCTGCGAGAGCAGCTCCGCTATCAATAAATGCATTCACTCCTTCAAAGCCATTCCGGTGCAAATAAAACCCCTTCAGGAGGGCGATGGGGGGAAAGGCACATCCCGGGCGGCCCGAGCTGCTGCCGCTGCCCACCTGCTCCCGAGCCCGCAGCTCGTCCGCCCCGCCGGGGCGCTGCCCGCCAGGTAAGCGCTGCCCGCGTCGGGCCCCGGTCGCTGCTGTCGCCCCTCCGCCCCGCTCCCCCCGAGCCCGCCCGGGAGGAGCCGCGCTGCAGGGGCCGCCGAGAGGGGCCGAAGCCGAGCGGCGGCAGCGCGGGGCGCGGAACGGGAGCGCGGAACGGGAGCGCGGCGGGGCGCGGAGCCCCCTCGGCCCACGCTGGGCAGGGGGTCAGCCCGGGACTCTGCGACACCTGAGCGGGGTCCGAGGCCGCAGCATCGCTCCCGGCAGGTTTCTTTACTCCCTGCTATCCAAAGAGCCTTTCCATTGGGCATCCTCACTGCTGTTCATTCCTCGGGACGCCTGGTGAGGAATTTATAAATTAGGTGTAGCACCGAGTCCGGGGAGGGGGAAGGAATAAGGGGGCTGTTCGTTCCTTTAAGAAGACCAACCTTAGTTTTATGCCTAGTAAATGATATTTTATTGCCTTTGGTTTACTGTGGCATTTCAATTATCCCCTTTAGGAGTCTGCAAACTGCGTAGGTTAAAGGTCATTTCTCAAATCACTAGAATTAGTAAAGAATAGCAGAAAACTGTAAAAGGGGGAGGAGCCGCGCAGTAAAACAAGAAAGATCGCCTGGAATAAACTAATAAAGGGCCCCGAGCTGTTTACCTCTCGCATTTGTATTCCCGAATGATGTTTATCATCGTGTAATTGCATAATGTCAGCGGGCACAGGAAAGCTGCGAGCCCGGGACGATCCACACGGGCAGGGCTGTGAGTTTGGCGATGGGCGAATCCAACACCAGATCATTTTCTTTGCCGGGATTCCTGGTCGCTGCTTTTAAAAAGAGAACTGAACAGGGAATTTATAAAACACGGGCAAATTTTCAAGCTATGGCGCATATAAGTGGAAATAAAGGGCAGAAATCCAAACATCCTGCAAGGCTTTAAGAATTTTAATTTCTCCTCACTATTTAAAACAGCTGGGTGAAGCTAGAGGGGGCAGGAGGGAGAAGTATTGACAATGTTACAGGCATTCGTGCTGCCCAAGGTTTTGTTTTCCAGGTTTGTTAGCGATGGAGCTCTAAAGGTAACCAGAAAGTTGATCTGTCTGGCTTTACTGCCAACGTCGAAGTGTTTCCTGAAAAAAAAATGCTCAGGGTAATGCCGCAAGAAGTGTGATGATATCGTTGAATGGCCAAACAGCAGAACTTCGAAAAGCAGCACTGCAGGATTTGAGAAATTTAGGTCTGTTACAGCTCTGCAATTCTCTGTAGGACAGAAGTAAATTATTTCTGGTCTTTTCAATGTGTTTCTGCCGGTTTTCCGCAGGGTAATGCATTTCAACAAAGGAGTGGTCACATCAAAACCTTGCGCTCTGTGCTCATTGGAACGTGTGGTGCTGTGTGATTCATATCTTTCCACCTTGGCCAATGGCAGGGTTTTCGTCATGAAGAATCCGTTTGGGAAACAGAGCTTTCAAGGAAAGGAGGTGTTTTCCTGTATGTCTTTTTAGCTCATTATGGAATTTGAGTATATAATGTAAAGGAATTATGATACGTATCACACCGAAGCACTGTGAAGGCACAGCCCATGTGCAGCTGGTTTGGCACTATTACAGTGTCTGCTCTTTTAGGTGAGGGTCAGACCATAATGCCCATTTGACAGAGCAAAGATGTCCTGAACATGTAACCTGCACTCTGCCCACCAGACCATCTACTTTATTTTAAGCTCCTAGGGATTTAGATGTAACTGCCTTGAAATCACATATGTACTTTCCTAAGGCTGTTTTCTTTCCCAAAACATGCTGTTGCTTTTTTTTTACAAACCACTCTGTCATTCAGAAGATGGCTGAACTACAAAAGAAATGCCAAGGATGATCATTTTATGCCAAATCTTGCAATAATTGTTATTTACCTATTCCTCATCCAGTAGAGGCAAGAAATAGCATGGGAAACTCTCTTTTTAAACAATAATTTTGTATTTCTGGCTTGCCTAAATTCTGAACAGACTTTGACAAGTTAAGAGACTAGAAGACAAAGAAAAAAGTAGGGATGTGTGTCCATGTATGGATGTACCCCACCCTGTTCCTTCCCATCTCTCAAATCCCAAATTCATGATGTTGAAAGAAGCCAAGATATTTGGGAACAGCCATAAACCACTAGAGAGGAAGAAATAAGAGTCTAGATTAGCATTCATCTTTACCAGATGAAGACATATTTTAGATGCAGCGAGATGCAAATAAGAGGCAGCAGGCAAGAGAGGAAAGTTTGCAGGGTAATGAAGTGTAACAAATTCAGGTGAATACACCAATCTACAAACCTGCAAAGCCTGTAGAAAAAAAATATACCACTTTATATTTAAATTGATGATAACTATACCAATTTGTTATTACTAGTAATGAACTGCATAGCAAATAGCCCCCATTTGTCTGCATTATCAGCTGGAGAAAGACAGCTGTGGACTCATTTTTCATGTGCACAACACAGGTGGGTTCTTTCCATTCCCTTCTTTTGAGGTCTAATAAACCTCAGTGCCACTGCAGAAACCACAGCCTGGGCACAACACATGTGTGTGCTGGGTCATGGGGGAGAATAAAGAGATGAGAAAAAAATTTACAAAAAAAAAAAAAGAAGAAGTAACTAAAAGCTATTGAACCAGGATGCCAACTGGATGTAGCATGGGGCTCCACTGCTGTGAGCTCAGCCAGGTGGAAGATGGTCAAAAAATGCCCTCTCACAAGAGCAGGGAAGGCTGTGTTTTGGTGCCCCACAGCAGTGATTACTGTTCTGGGAGACTGGGTAGCAGCTTGTGCCCTGCCCTGGCTCTGGCACACTGAGCTCAGCGAGCTGAGGTGCAGGTGCTGATGCCAGTGAAGGTGTCTGAAGGTGTTCAAGGAGGACATGACTCCCCTGCAGCCAACAGGATGTGGGAAAGCTGTCTGGACCTCTCGAGTTAGAGAGACTGTGGGAGGGTTCTGACAGTTTTTAGTTTGATCTCTGGAACAGCAAGGTTGTTGAAGGTAACTATGCAGGGGATAAATTTACACCCCTAGAAGAATGTGCTGTTTTCCCTCCCATCCTGCCTCTCTCTGGGGCACGTGTCCCTCTCCTCACACCTTGTCCCTCTGTCTCTGTGTGGGTCTTTATCTCGGTAATACCTCGCCCGTCCGCATCTCGGCCATCCCCCTGCTGCCACCATATGTCATTGGAATGTTTCAAGTAGTGAGTCTGGTTTACTTAAAGAATAGTGCTTTTAAAGGAATAATACTTCGCTTTGTTTCCATTAGGACCTTAAAAAAAAACGTTTATGGGAGGAAAAATAAACAATCCCACCACCACTCCTTAACAACAGAGTACTTACCCTCTCCTAATGCTACCAGTTCCTTCTTTCACTGAGGCCAAAGGCACCTCCCATAGACTCTGGAGGGCTCTTACATGTTTCTTCTGAGTGCCCTGAACATAACTCTCCCCCATACACACACACAAAGGCACACAGAGACTTCGTTTTCCAGAGATAACCAGGCAGGGAGTTTTGTCACAGTGACTGCAGCCCAGTGCAGGGTCCTGATTCCTCCTCAGAGAGCTGCAGAAGAGGTGGGACATGGAAGGCCAGGGCTGCAGAGGGGGTCAGACGGGAGGCAGTGGGGAAAGGACAGCACAGGGCTCTTTTCCACAGCCCATCTGCATCCCTGCCATGGAACAGCCAGTCCTGCCCTCAGGGCTGTGCTTCAGTTCCCAGTGCAGCCCCAAAGGGCAGGAGGAGCAGCCCAGCAGGAGCTGTAGAGGTGAGGGATCACACTGGGATCTCTTTGAACACCCCCCGGACCTTAGGAGGTAGGACTCCTACCTTAGGAAGCTTTTAAATCCCATTTTCATGGTCTTGGTGTGATCGCTGTGCCACACTCATGAACTGCAGGGAACAAGGACTCTCAGGAGATTTTACTGATGGCAAATGAGCAGACCATGAACTGGGAAGAAGGAGAAGAGAGGAAAGGGCTCCACAGACTTTCTCTAAGCATGGACCAGTCTGACACCCACTCCTGACATGGTCACAACCATGTGTGGTTGCCTGGGGCCACACCTGCTGCTGAATAGCACTCCTTTACCTCCCAGAAGATTAGAAGATTAGGCTGCAGTTTATAATTGTAGCAATATTAGATCCTCAGATTCCGCACAGCTCAAGGAGGAATGCAGGTGGATGTTGTTTGAAGCTCTCACCTGAAATATCTCTGAGGATTTCTTTAGTATATGTACACACACATGTCATCAGTAAAGTGTGTTTAAGAGTGAGAGAAGGGATCTTGGTTAGCCCCTATATGACACTTATCTTAAAGACTACTTAGCTAATTCATCATTTCCTTAGGACTAAAGATATGTCATAACAGCTAAGCCAATGTATATTTGTCCATGACTGCTTAAAGCCAATATAATTCTGAAGATAGCTATTAATCTAGGCACCATGAGCAAAACATCTGATATATTTAACCCTATCTTTCAAGCTCCGTAGTAGTCTGTCAATTGCCCTTGTTTCTTCCAATTTATTTAGAATGCATCATTATTTTAAAACTCATTTTTAAAGATATTTAAGGTTGAGATGAGTTTTGAACTCTTCATTTTAAGTATTTGATTAAGCAAACCTTGTGACTTGTTGCCCTGGTGATATTATTGTCTTTATTTTTTCATGATCAAGGTACTATTTTAGCTCTACATTATTTTTCTCAATTTAAATGAAAAAGGTGAAGACTTTTGAAAATGGCACTGACAGTGTGAATGTTTGCCCCCTGTGAAGAACACAGGGATCCACTGACAGCACAGACATGGGACCAGCCTGAGGAATATGTACTAAGATTCCACACAGAATAGGTGAAAAGGGCACGTGGCACTTGGTTCTCCTGCTAAAATCAATAACTTGAGAAGTTGGAAATCAGTTTATCATGAGCCACCTCTTATTCTCTTCTGCTCTTTAGAGCCTGTAGAGTGTCACCTTTTGAGGAGTGACCTGACAAAGTATGTTTGCAGTATAATCTTGGAAGAAACAAGGACCACAAGCAGTGAAAGGTGTATTGTCCTTCCAGGCAGGACCTGGCCACACAGCAGATGAGGGCTCCTGCAGTAAGGCCTTCACTGCCCTCCAGCCTCCCCGAGTCCTGGTGCCCAAGTCCATAACCTGTGTGTGTGTGTGACTCCTCCTGTTCTGTTTCTTCATGCACAGGCAGAGAAACACCATCTGAGCAGCTCCTGGAGCCGACAGTCGCACAGGGAGGGAAGATGATCTTCTGTTCTCTCCAGTGGTACAGAACACTGTAAGCATTTTCCTCAAGTAGATGTATTTTTGCTCCTGGGAGAGCGTGACAGGTGCTCATTACTGCCCAGTGTGATGGTAATTGCCCAGCCCTGCCTTACTGGCACCTGTCCTGGTGCCAGCATTTCTTCCACCCAGCCAGTAAGAACCTATAATTCACAGCAGAGTGGTGACTCCATGATATCACTTTTAACAAAGCAGCCAAGCAAAGGAACAGCTACGGGAGTAGCCAGTTAATTGCTTGGTAATAGTCCTTGCACTTCAGTTTATCTAATAGTCTTTATTACAGGTTGCCAATGTTGCATTTTTTCCTTATTTAGTCAGTTGTTTTGCCAATATTTTCATAAGACACTTCCTTCCAGATTACCTGAGGCTTACAGGGGAACTTAGCCAGCACAGAGGTGGATGTACTCAGTGATCCTCTGCTGCTTGTAGTGAACTCCAGAGGAAAGTCAAACCTCTTTCCTTTCTGTAAGGTTTTATACAGAACATTTACTGCATTTTCATGATCAGTTAGATGTATTTCTACAACCCTTTTTTTTTTTTTTTTTTTTTTTTTTTTTTTTTTTTTTTTTTTTTTTACAATATGGTATGAAGTTATTGTGGGGGCTGCATTATCATGGGTAAGATATTCTGAGGATATTTCCATAGAATCTGATAGCATTTCTTCACTATCCCACAGCATCAGCTTGTATTCGTTCGGAAAACATTCCCAAGATTTTCAGTGTTTTCTCTGTAGTTCTCCTCTGTGTCAAAAAGGTGCCTTAGTTGTAAGATCCCAGCTTGACTCTGTAAAAAGAGTATAGAATATACATTGTAAAAGTCACTTAAATAGTTAAATGTGTGTCACAGCAGGGCTTTTTGCCACTAAGTGGGCAGGGCACTCCCCTTCCAAATGCTGGACTTTATACTATACTTGCCATTTGCACTGCAGTGCATATTGACAGTCCTGTCCCCGAGACCAGGGCACTTTTGGGGAAAGCACTCCTTGTCTGAAGCACAATTTGAGCAGTATTTTATTATACTGTGACCCTGTGAGCACACATTCAGGAGGGACTTCTGGGGTTTATTTCAGCTGATTATGGAACACAGAGCAGAATACAGCCAGTGACCTCTGTAAATGATCACATATTTGACTTTTGGATAAGAAGTCATCTAGTCATAAATGATTTATCTAAAAGATTCTATCTGATCTGAGACTAAGCTTCACCCAGCTGCATTAGGAAAGCATGTAACAATTTATAAATTTCACATACTGTAGTACTTTAGGATATATATTTACGTTCTATATTCTTTACATATATCTGGACTGGATTTTGAAAGCTAACTCAAAGTAAAATCAGATTTTTGAAATGTTTGTTACAAAGCCCTTCCTAAAAGTCTGGTATTCATTTCAAGATGGTATCCTGTATTTAATAAGAAATGTTAATATTGTCTCTGTAGCATAATTACAAAACTTTACTAAGATGTGGCACTCAAAAGAAGTGTCCTTTTCATCTTCATTCCTGCGGTGCAAGTAGGATGTGCATCACATCAAAACTATCTCTTCAATTGCCATTTTGTTTATAACATAGTCTAAGGCAGCAACTTTGAAATGAATATGCAAATAGGAAGAAATTTAGAAAAATAAAAACATCTGATTTTTAAAATGTGTCCCATTCCTCTGGTGCTTGACCTTCCTGGAAGTAGTGGGCTATCACACATCAAGGCACCATTCCTTTCATACAAATTACTCAGTTCAAATCCATTTACTTTATTTTCAGACTGCAGTATGATACTTTAGTATCTGTGTTGGTAAGCAATCTAGATGCCTCTCCAAACTTGCTCTGGTGGCAAGGTCAAATAAACCAGTCGCAGGAAATGCCCCTCCAATGCAATTTCTCACTAATCCCTCAGAGTTTAACGAATGTGCATGCATCACAACTTGTATTTGGAATTTCAGAATTGAGAGGGAAAAATAATCGAGCCAAACCAGGCAGGTGAATTCTGAAAAAACATTTCTAAACAACCTATTTTAATATTTCCTGGTTTGCTGATTCCTTGGGATCAGGATGATGGCAATGTAATATATATCAAGAAAGTTTTATAAGGTTTTTTTTTGTATTTTAGTCTCTATTGTGCCAGATGCTGATTATATTCAAATCCCACAGCAATCAAAGGAAGGAGGGCATTTCATACTGCACAAGTCTGAAGCATGTGTTTAATTTCAGCCAGTCTTACCTCAGGTGCCTCCTACCTCATGCCAAGTTCTCTGTGCACCCCCAGAGAAGATGGCAAAGCAGCTGAAGAACCACAGGGTTCCTTCATGAAGAAGTCTTCAAAGGCTGCATACGGCACTTCTGTGTGAGGGAACTTAGAGCTAAAAAATGTGCAAAGCAGCGCAGGGAAGTAGAAAAAAGCAGTCCTGTCCACCCCCATGGCTGCAGTGGAGAAGAGCAAACAGAAGAGCAGCAATGCATAAACATTTTAACCCAAATCTTCCCCTGTGATCTATGTGGAGAACAGATGTGGACAAGGATTGCTGTGAAAAGGTACCAGTATGACCACGAGCATTCACATTAACCCAAATGCATTTATAATTGATTTCAAGCTCTAAGTCCTGTAAAAATTTGCTCACATGAGTAGTTGTATTCTTCTATAAGCTATCTGGCCAATTATAGCCCCAAATGCCAAGCACTGATATCCCTCACTCGCTGGAGAAGGACTCAGAGTAATTCCTTCTGACTTCAGTAGCGTGGGAACAAGGTGCTTCTCCTGCTTTCTGGTTTTAAACTTGTAACCTGTTTCACAGACACTACTGAATACAATAACATTTAGAGTCAAATTAGTAAATGGTTCTCTGTATTTAGCAGAATAACTATATCCAGTCTGCTTTGCTTCACAGAGAAGGAAGATTGTAAGGCATTTCAGTTAATTTAGCTGTGAATTGCATTAACTGGTAGTAACCTTGAAGAAAAATTAAGAATATGTGCAAAAAATCAGGTCTGAGGAAGAGGCTTCCTCTGAAATACTAATTCTCTTTTAACCAAGAAAAGAATTCTTATCATATGAGCTGGACAGGTCTTTTCCTGTAGTTTTCAGACTCTGATGTTTTATTGACCAAACTCCTTGCTTTAGACTTGAGCTCATGTTCTCTGAGGAAGTACAAGTGGTAATTATGCAAGTCTTTCCTTCCCTGTCATGGGCAACATTCACAAGGGAGATTTACAACCTTCAGCTTTCAGATACGGAGACTGGTTGTTTAACTTCAGAGGGAACAACTCTGACACGGTGAATGGCATCAGAATTGGAACAAATCCTCTAGAAACTGGCTACATGGACAGTTCTGGGAGTTAATAATTACAGCAGGGGGTTTTGCCTTTTCTTTTTCCTGTAGTAACCCCAGCTGCAAGATTGCTCAGAATTTAATTTGTTTTAGAAAACAGACTCCTAAATAAAATGCATTTTACTACTCTAGGCAATAGCAGATCTACCTTTAGCAATAGCAAACTAACCAATGGACTGAATGATATTTATTAAATGGTAACAAATTCAATGAGATAAGTGATCATAATTGAAAGACACCATAATGAAAGATTGTGTTAAGAGTTGGTAGGAGCTGAGTGCTGGCCTAGATACATAGTCACGATAACTATAGACAAAATACATTTTAAATGAACTTCAGTAATGAGACCTAACATGTATTTTCTTATCACAAAGCGTTCAAAAAGTCAGGCAGTCTGTTCATCTGAATTACACTTAGCTGAAATTTTGATATATAGAAGAAACAGTTTGGCCCCATGCTCCTGTAAATGTACACATTAGCTTCAGAAAGAAGAAAGTGGGTTACAAGCAGAAATTTACTTTAATCAATGGTCTTTCATTTCACTTCAGTAAAGTTTGGATTAGCCCCTTAATGCACATGCTTATCATGACTGACAACAGTCCGGCCTTCACACATTGGGTTGATCTAAGCCTGGAGAAGGTGCAGAGGGCAGGAGAGTTGCACGAGGAATACGGCTGGTCTGTAATGGCTGCGTTTTTGTGACCCTTTGTGGATTGTAATAAGGATCTTTTTATTAAAACAAAACAAAACTGCAAGAGCTCGGGGGCAGATCTGTGTTCTCTTTTGGCCTGTGTTAACCTCTAACCAAAATCTGGCCATTTAAAAAAAAAATGTACTTCAGCTGTTTTTCTTTATTTTTGGAAGTTTAAAATGAAATATAAAGCCCATAATAAAATGCATATGAGGACACAGATCAATAGACATGAGAACTATGTTAAGAACTATGCAACCATAGAGGTCTTCATTAACGAGGGTGTTCTCCTCGTGAAATTCAGAAAATGCTCTTATTCACTTGTATGCATGTTGTTTGTGCCATTATTTATTTCTATGGTAACCAAAACAGTACAGACAGCAATATTAGACAACAGTAATCAAGGAAAAAAAAAAACCAAAATAACAACCTCGTTGCAAAAGGAGACAACTAAGAGCCAAAACAGAGGTGTTTAGATGATGGTGTAATTTGCTATAATAACTGTTTAACCACATATTTGGCAAGCCCTGGATAACTCACTTATGAGTAATGCATTTGTCCAAATTACATTCAAATAAAAAGTAGTTACTGTGCTACATTATCATGTGTTCTGCACAGATACTTCCTCCCTATCGATTTTCCCACGGCAGGAAGGCTTCTCACTGAGCCCAGGTTAGCTGTGGGTTGGTGCTGATTTCTCTTGAGCAGCCTCTGCGAAGCTGGTTAGGTGCTCTGGAGCCACATATCATCAGTCCACTGCTATCTGGAGCTATCTGACTTCCTTGTGCAGCCTCCCACTCGCCTCTTCCCTGTCTGCTCCATCGGGAGGGAGCTTGGCAGCTCTCCTCCAGCCCCAGCTCCCCGAGTGCACGGCGGCTGCAGCTGCCAGAACATCTGCTGTCTCCTGGCCTCGCCGGGGTGAGGACCAAAAGCACGGCCTTTTTAAAGTTGGACACTCGCCTCCATTTGGAACGGGATGAGTTCAAAGTCCTTCTGTTTGTCCTGAGACTTGCAGCTTCATGGGAATAGACAACTGTCTGTAACACAGATTCAAGTGCACGTTTCAAAGGGATACAATGCATTGTCTTTAGGATGCACTGGCATTGGGCCTGCTCTTCCCCTGCATCTGTGGAGATTTGGGGTTAGAACAGTCTCATTCTGAAGAAAGAGTCGTGTTCAAAAGCAAGGAGTGGAAGGAATGCAAACCCAAACAAAATTAGTCCTTGATTCTGCTTCCATCAAAGGTGGGCTTCTACGGCACCAGTGCCTCCAGCCTCATACAAAAGCTGAAGCTATGTGCCCTGGGCTATTCCTGGTGAAGGCAGAGGTTGCCTCTTGTTTGACAAGGTGCATTTGAAAAAGAGATACCTTATTTGAAAAGTTACGAGCATGAAATAACATCACTGTAATCTCACAGGAGGAAAATCTGCACAGCAGCCCCCCATCAGCTGCATTTGTCATCTGTGGGTCAAATCATGCCCTGGCGACATGCAGAGCTCCCACAGACTTCATAATGGGAAATGTATTACTTATTTAGAGCTGACTTGGCTTTATTGAGAATGATTTAATACTTTGGTTATTAAAAGTTTTGTGGTTTGGAGAAGCAATATCAACAGGTGACACAGGCCCTTCTTTGCCACTCGGCTCTGTACTTTCTGACAGGTTTCTGCACGGGGTGGCACCCGGTGTGTGTTGGTCAGTGAGGCTCTTCCAGGAACAAATCCTGGACCTCGAGCACAGTGTGAACAACCTGGGATGCAGGAGGAGTTCAGCTTTATCCAACTCGTTTTGGCACAGAGCTGTTTGGGACTCTCAAGATGTGTCTAAACTGACGTGTTGGCTTGAAATGCAAGCTGACACAGCTTCATCCCCTGAGCGTCCCCCACTTCTGCTTGCTCAAACCTTGAGCTACTCTGGCTCTCTGGAGGGAACAAACAGGCTCTCTGGGGAGGAAACCTCAAGCTCAGAAAAGCTTGATCCTTAATCAGGCGCTCTCAGAGCTGGAGGAGCTCTTGACTCTATGAACTCAAACTTCAACCTTAGGCGAGATGTTGCCCTCTGAGGAGGGATGTTGCCCTCTGAGGAGAGCTCCCCGGCCCCGTGGCACCCCCAGACACAAACATGCTGGTCCTGCCCCTGCCCTGGGGCCCTCACAGCTGCTCTTTACAGAGGAAAGATCCTGACCGAAAACCATCTTACAGAAAATGGGGCTTAAGGGCCTTTGACAGGTTCCCCAAATCCACTGTGGTCCCCTCTAGGTCCTTAGTGCGACACGTTGGCACATCCCTGTCACCATGTGGGGAAGCAGGAGCTGCCTCTAAAGCAGGAAGAGATCAATACTGAAAAGAGAATAAAAAACGTGTGTCTCCAACGGGATGGGCAGCCCCCTGATACAGACACCAACTGAACACAGAACAGGCCCCTCCAAATACTTGTTCAGGTCTGGAAAGAAGACAGAAGCTACTCCTACTCAATTTATACCTTTGCAGCTCAAGGCTAAGAAGGCATAAGTAGAATACACAATAAATGTATATTTAGCTGTAGTTAAAAGTTAAACTTAATATCCTATGTTAGTGCATAGTACTCTCTTACAAAGAAAATTAATTTATAGGTAAAGAAACAGAGCTTAAAACTAAGAGACTGTGTTTTTAAATAAGCTAAGTAAAATGCATACTTACTTACCTTTTATTCTCCTGCTGTGTGTGCCCTGAGCTGGTCCAGGGAGTTCTATGAGGTAAGAAATTCCTGGTCAACAAAAGTTCCCTTTCTAAAAAAAGGTGAACATAATGGAAACGGGGAACCACTTACCAGGCAGCTGAAAAAGGAGCTGACTGTGCAGAGAATTTCACACCTTATGGCTTTTGGTCAGTAAAGTACATAAACAAAATGTAATTTTCTATGCAATTACACAGGGTCACACAAGAATATTATGTTTTCGAAACCCACTCAAAAGCATATTGCTCTCTAAGAGCCCAATCCAGAAAATGGTTCCTCACTTCAGTAAAGTTGCTCGTAAGCGTTTCTGGGAGTGGGGCCTACGAGACATTTTCCTTTTTATGCTTTCTTAAACAGTTTATGTGATAGTAACAACAGGAAGATAAATTACTTTGAATGGTAGCAATTAGAGAAATAAGGAGTGTGATAGATTTACCATGTGGAAAACATCTCTCACACATTTTCCTACAGTCATTAAACCCGCTTTTAATGACACAACACTGATTTCAGAAAGAAACAAAGTTTATTTGATGAAAATAAACAGGCTGATCAACACTAAATACTTCCCATACACATGATAACAATGTTATGAACTCTAAATACCTTGGTACTTTACACTTCTACAAGACATTAAATTACAATGACTGTCTAATACATGCCCACTGGTAATTTCTAGGAATTCCTTAGTTTCATATCAATGTCCTTAACCATATATCAATATCACAATCCAGAACATGCCACTCACTTGAAAAAATTATTACAAGAAGCACTATCAAATGAGGATCTAAGGTAAATAGGGGATATTGACCCATTGCTGCAGAACATCACATTCAAACGTCACCCTACACACACAAAAGAAACATTGCGGATATAGTTTGTGTCAACACATCTGAGGTCTTTTCATAAACACTGTTTAAAAAGTAAATTGAAACCCACTTTCAAATGAAAGTCAATGTGCAGGTACGTGCATACCAGATACACAAAATTCATTAAATACAAAATTCATACTGTACATTTAAATGAAAGAAAGAATGTGCAGTACAAGACTGATCTCACATTAAAATAATAACCATTATCTTAAATGTTAAGCAAAAGTTGATTCGCTTCCTTACACTTAGAGGGGAAAAAAAAAAAATCTACCAAACATTGCTCAAATAAAATATTTCCCAACATCACAGTGTTTATTGTAAACCCCGAGATTCTATTTTAGTATATGAAAAGATTTTCTCCAAACATCATAGAGTATCACATGAAATGAAAAGGAAAAAAAAAAAACAAAAGCAAGAAAGAAAAAAATCAATGTTAGACAAAATTTTCCTCTTCAGGGGCTAACTTTTAGGCCCTGATAAAAGTTTAGATCAATACTCATACCAACATGAGTGGAGCAAAAATGCCCCTAAAACAATATCTGTGACAAAATTGGCACATACATATAAATATCTAACTATACAGCTTTGTATCTGTGACCCTATTTCCCCCCTAGTTTATATCCTACTTCAAGTATTCGGTTGCAGAGTTAAGGTAAAGACCTGATTGTAAGAGACACAGACGATTGTCCCCTACTGCGACAACAAATTTGTCATGAGAAACCAGTTTTGTTGTCTGAGTTTCCAAGTGCAACATTTGTCATATGTGCTAAATATACTCCCAAAAGCTTTGCTGTTTCAAAAACAAAGATCTAAAATGCCATTGATAGTTAAAGGACAAACTTTTTAAACATGAATGAAATTGGGATTATCTACGCTATGCTAATTCTATACATTTTACTCTATTTACTGAAGACAGTAACATCCAGCAGGACTCCTGCTCAAATAAATTGCTCTTTGATTGCACCGAGAATTATGGTACAAATAAATAAAATATCATCTCTAGACAATAATTTTAAGGGGATTACTATGTATGGCTCATGTAGGATGTTTAGGGTTAATTGCACCACAGGTTCAAAAAATAATTTTTCTAAATTCAGTGCAAGACTTTAGGAGTATCCATTTAGATTTTTTTTTTTTCTTTTTTCTTTTTTTTTTTTTTTTTACAGCAGCAAAGAAAAACTACTAAGGATTAAGGCCACCCATGCTTAAATTTATTGTTTGTCCTTTAAAAATGCAGATATTCTATTTCCACTGCCATCAGCATGGAAGCATTTCTTCCATGGACAAAAAGATGCCTCAACAAGACAGCCAAACATTTGCACATGTTTGCCAGACTGACTGAAAATGTTTGTGGAGTCAGAAGGAACCTCTCCTTGAGAAGTGGTAGAGATCTGACTGTCAGTTAAGAGTCTCTCACTGAATGTAATGACTTCACATTTTTATTTTTCCTTGCATGTGCTTTAAATTAATTTTACTAGACACATTTTGTTGACACAAACAGCCTTCCAGTGCTGTTTGTTCATTGGTATTTTATTTAACATCTAAGATTCACTGGGGTCCATGTTGGAGACTGTTTTTCAATGCAGAGAACAATAACAAACAGTTCCACATTTACAGGAGACCTAGTGCATATACTGTATTCACAGCAATCTTCTCTTTATTTTTGTTTTTGTTTGTTTGTTTTCTTAAGAGTCCCAGCTTTTATTGTTGAAAATATGTATGCACTTGGATGGTAAAAGGTTGATGCATCCTTGTGTACATGTCCATATATACACATACATATGTATTTATATACACCTCAAGCTTTTACCATCCAGGAATAGATACATCTTGTATATAATCATATATTTATGTTCAAATTAGATGTCCTATGCATTGTCAGAGACACACACCATATTTTCATAAAACTAATCTTTGTCATCAGTTATTAGTACCAAAAATTGATTTCATTTCCAACCTGGCCCAGAGCTGTATACCGGTTATAGTATCAATATTTGGTTTTGGTTTGTTTTTAATTTATATTATTTTATCAGTAGATAAAAGAAAACAGAGGAGGGTAAAGGCTTGCTTTTATTTTTTTGGAAAAGCCCATATCTAACTGGGGGTAAAGTTAATGCCAACACCCTTATATAGCATTTTACTAATACCTCTTTGATAATCTAGTGCAATAGAAGTGATACTTTAGAATAGACTAGGTAAAATCAGCAAATGCAGATACCACATCTAAGGGAATCTGAATTACTTATTAAAATCAATATTAATTTACCAAAAATTAGCTAAATAACCTGTTTAACTGAACTTCATCAAACAATCATATTCTGAACAGATGGTTTCTTTGTAAAAACAGAATAACTCACAAGACCCATTAAAGACAGAAATGAAGCTCTTATAATTTCTGCTTGAGTCCCCTTCATTGTTTTCCAAAGCATCTAATTTCACAATAGACTACAAGAAATAATCGAGAAAATGCCAATTAATGCAGCATTTCATTAGATATCAACCTTAGCATTCATTTTTTGCATCTGTGATCTTCTCCAGGATATCATGGTCATGTTTGGAGATCCAATGCAATAGATTATCATTGTTACCTTCCAGTGCTACAGTTTTTTCTTCCTTTTTCACTAGTTCCTCTGACAACTGTAACAAGGGAACAAAATATTCCAATTAACAACATGATTGAAGCATCCAGAACATCTTAGTTTTCATCTAATCAAGCTTCTCATACATGTGAGTGGAGACAATGCTTTTCTAGGGGCTAAGGATTAAGTAAGGCATTTAAATTCAATTTGAATTCACTTACGTTCCTAGGGTGGCAATTAGTTTTATTGCTGAGTTGTATGACATGATTCCCCCTACATGGGAAATATTTTAAATTCCTAAGATGTCAAGTTCTATTGTGCTGGTGATTCTGTAAACAGTGAGTTTTCTGATCTTGTCTATAAACACAGTAGCTTTGAAAGGGAAATGCTATTAAAAAAATTAAATATTTTTCTGTGGAAACCAAGGGAATCATCCATTCATTTCCACTCAGTTCCATGGCAGGTGGGAATGTGGAGTACCTCTACCAGCTTTCCAAAACTGAAGCACCATTTTCCTGTCATATTTTAAGCACTTTATGTTCACTTTAATTTGCAGAACAGTGGAGAAAGGTTTTATGGATACAAGAAGCACAGATTTGCAGAAGTTAAAACACACAGCAATGTGTTAGGAGGTTTTCAGCCACACACCCACTAATCACAGGTGGTTGGTTGCTCTGCCTGGCGTGGCTGGCAGTGCTGAAACCCAGGGGCTACGAGAGGGAACCGGTGTCAGCTCGACTCAGCCACCGGGAAGGATCTTCCTGCCTTCCACCGACTTTGGATGAGACTCTGTGTCTGACTGTGGTACAGAGTGAGGCCTCAGTGATTTTTATTGTTACTTTAGTTGTGCTGCAAGCAACCAACACAGGATTCTTGAACAGAGAGCAGTGATGTGGTCTCATTCACATTATCTGTGTATCAGATGAGTGGGAGGAATTGAATGATTCCCTTAGAGGGCAGTTGTTCGTTTATCCACTGACTTTGTTTCTAGAAAATCTGAAATGCATTACGTATGGGATTCTCCATTATTGCCCTTCCTTTTGTGTAACCTTAAAAGTTTCCAAAACATCCCATTTTATGAAAAAAAAATTTCCCATATGATCCTTATGCTTTTTACAGCTGAAACTTGTTATGTTTTTAAAATAGAACTACTTGACTAAAATTCCTCTTTAAAAATTTTAGAATCTAATATTTATCAGAGAAATTATTCTGTGAGTAAAGTGGAATACTGTTTACAGAATAAACTTTCAAATTATTTTAAATCCCTATTTTCAAGTTCACATCTTGCTGGAAAGCACACGTAACAGCTTATATCATACAAACTTAGATGAATAGTTCTACTTTTGCAGTGAGAGGTTGGTACAATTCTTCTGGTTAAAACACTTAGGGACTAATCCAAAGCCCACTGAAATGTGGAAAGGTTCCCACCGATTTTAACAAGTTTTGGATCTGGCCCTTGAACAGTCTAAAAATGACTTCTGCAGAGCTGGAAAGCCAGGGAGTTCCTAAAGTAGATCATGTTACTAGTTCTGGCACATAAAATCGTTGCAAACTTTTTATGAAAACTGTAAGTCAGAGCATGCATTACGTTTGGTGAACTGTGCATAGCTCCCATTCTTTTGTGTGCTGAGAATTTCTTAATCGGCATTCAAAGAGATACTGGGGCAGAGGAAGCACACCTACAAATTAACCAGGAGAGCACATTCCAGAAACTGCAGCACAATAATGCCTAGGTTTTTAAAACTAAAAGTAATCATAGCAAATCTTCGATGCAGTTGCTATTTTACAAGCTGAAGTTCCTTTGCAATTAACACTCTTTTATGCTCGGAAAAAATAAGAACTCAGAATAAAGTGTCCGATCTGAGGAAGAGCAGCAAAGCACAAAATGCACTCCCTCTCCAGCCCTGCTCCTCAGATTTTCATTGGGGTTTTACTACAGAATGAAACCCCCAAATAAACTTCACCCACTTAATCAACCCACCCATTCATCAGGAAACCATATATGTATTGGAAGTGTAACAAAAACTTGTTCACCACAGGTAGGAAATGCAAAGTATTTCTCAAGTAAGTCAAATAAATATATAAAAGGATATTGCTGTCAAATACCAACTGAGGTTGAGTAAATTAAATTTATATTTGTTTCTTCAATGCTGTACTTAGTGCAAGTCACTGAACCTCTAAAACAGAAATAAAGTTTGGTAACAGGCATTGGGCCTGAATTCAGCAGTGCTCCAGCTGAAATTAATGTCTTATGAGTTTGGCACCTCTGCCAGTCCATTAGATACCAGTCAATGAAAACAGCAGAAGGATGTGAAGATATAAAAGTGTAGTAGCCCACAAATATTTGTTCAGATTGTTTTTCCTTTGGATAGAGACACCTGCTTGATTAGTACTTTTTACCTCCAATCCTTTCCTCTCAGCAGTGATTTGCAGAAACAAGCTGGAGAGGGTGGGTAAACACAAAGGGGTTAAAGGGGAAACTGTTTAATAACAGTAGTAAAATGCAGGCTATTTTTGACATCTGGGTTAATGTCCATTATGCTCCATATGCTTTCCAAATGTTTGCAACAAGCACCCAGATACAAAAACAGATACCCATTCACAGAGGCTTAAATTGCCCTCTCCTAACCTGTTACACATGGTACCTACATAAAAGGCCAACCACTGATATGGTAATTAGTGAGTCAGAAAGAGAGGGAATAGACACTTTATTGCAGGGGATTGGTATCTGACCAAATGTTAGTAGAGAAGGATATCATTAATGAAAACCTGTGAGGGCTATTTCTGCTCCCTAATCTATGACAAGGCCTCTGTACAATAACGTGACATCCTTTAAAAAGCTGTCAGGATGAATTCCTCAGTTTCCTTCTCCAGACTCATTCATCATCACTGCAATCAGAGTACCAACAAATGATGGGAAATTATTTCATTTTCTGGAAACAAGTAACCAGACTGGAATACAGCTATAACTCATAAAGTCTTTCTCAAGTGATGTCCTGGGATTTGCCTGTGCCTCTTACAACAACATAATGTAAATTATAGGAAGGAGAAAAAAAAGCATTCTCAATTTTTACCTTTGTCTGTGCAACACTATGAAAAGAATGACTCGATTAACTAAGACAAAGCCCTGACATGAACCACTCTAAATTCTGTCCCTGCCACCAGTTTATTGTGGGACTAAGGAAAAAGTCATATCATTTTTCTGTGCCTAACTTGCTCTTTGCTACGGCAGGCTAACATCAGGCTCCTCACAGGAATTTGCAAGGCTTAATGTTTGTAATGTGCCTTAAGAGTCTTGGATGAGTGCTAAGTATTATTATTTTTCAGTTCCTGCATTTGATTAAAACTGAAATAACATAGTAAAAATTAAATTAATATATTAAGTTACAAGTAAAGAGCAAGCATGTGGTTTGTGGAGCTACTTGTAACACTTTTAATACGAACATGTATTACAGAGTAGGTGATTCCCAAGGTCTGTACTGACATGTACCATGTGGGCATAACTTAACAACTGAAAAACCCCCCAGAAGTTTGATTCAGCCAAAAATCTGTTCGTGGCTTCTGTGTGAGCTCAGAGCTCGGGCCAGTGGGAGCACTGTGGGCTGCTTTTCCCTGCCCCTGAAGTGCAGTTGCAAACACGATCACAGCCCAGATATTTGCAACTCAGCACAAGCAACAAAACTGGGTAGCACAGATCTGCTGGAGCGCTCGCCACTGTACAGGTCCCTTAGCACAGGGTGTGACAATGGCATGATATGTGCTGCTTGAACCTCCCTGTCATTACAGCCCCAACCATAAATACAGTTTTTGCTGCTTCCTCCTGGCCTAACTCTTGAGGAAAGAAAGAAAACCCACCTCTCACTTTCTAAACAACACAGTAACCTGTTAAAGCCTGTTATATCGATGTGAAAATCTCTAGTGAGGAGGGCCAAGAAGAAAAATAATTAAGACATAAATTTGTATCCAACCTACCTAGAAGATTTTCAATGCTGAGATGCCAAAGACACCTAAGACACTTGTTGAGCAGAGTGAAAAGGTAAAATCTAGTTTAAATTTATAGCATTCCTTCAGTGTCCCTCTAGGAGTTTGGCTTTTTGCCAGTGTTCCTTGTTAAAAATTTGTTAAACGTGTTTGGCATTAATGCAAACACAAAGTGCTCATTTGTTACAAATTCTATTGGAATGCATTCATTTAAGGCAATGAAGTAGTTACCAGAAAAGAAAAAATGTTCATTAAGTACATTTTAAAAATACAATGATGTATGCGGTGCATAACTATGGCGCCCCAGTGGCTATATAAATATCTGACAGAATAACCACAAGTTGTGTTTGGTTTGAAATTGGAATCTCTTAAACATAACCGATAGAACAAAAACTGGTTTTGTTTGTTGTCAAAACTGATGTTAAGTCTTTCTTGTTTAGATCTAGTTATAATAACCAAAGTTTTGCCACACAGTTTTTTACATCTCAAATCAATAAAGCCCACGGGTTAAAGTAATGCTCAAGGAGGTTCCTTGATTCCAAAGGTAAGTGCAGCACTGCACATTATCTGGAGAACACTGGACACAGAAAGCAAACACCCTGCCTGGAGGAGAACAAATTTTAGTCATTCTTAAAAATTCCACTTAAGGAAATGTTACCTGGGAGATCTGCAGCTGTCTGACAACATTCAGGTTCACCTCAGCAAAAGGTGTCCTGCTCTACTTCTTTCAGAAGATAAAGAGCTCAGACCTAGTTTACAACATCCCAATAACAAATCGCTCTTTTATAATAATGTGAAATATCCCTGGTAATGATAACTCTTGATTTCGAATAAGCAACTCTGAAGTCTATTTCTTAGATGTTAGAAAATATCTTCTTAGCTACATTGTAAAACTCAAACCATTTTTCTTTTCATTTTTTCAATGATTTATAGCTACTTATAAAAAAGTTTAAAAATGATAAATACACAAGTAAAGCATACTCAAAAAGAAAGATCCAGGAACTGTGTGATTTAATTAAATATTGAAATGTTCATGAAAAACCACCAGCATAAAAAGTTATTTATAAAGACAAAATTAACTTTGCTCCAATTCTGGCAGAGAAATTATTTATCCCATTTGTTGCTATTTATGTTTTAAATTCATTACACAGTAAACTTCAGAAGGATCTGCAGCTGGTGGTAGAATCACTGCATGAATGTGATGAACTTTCCATATTGCTATAATGCCAGAATTGTTAATCTTAGTTAGGGATAAAAGCAGATACCATTGGGATGAATAAAATCAAATGCATTGAAGCCCTCTAGAGAGTAAGAGTCCTTGAAAACTACTGTACAATTATATCATAAAATTAGATGAAGTTTATGAACCTTGAGACTATTTGGGCAAGGATGCCTTCTCTACTGGGAATGTTTATAAATCAAAATTAGACAAGTGCTACATAAGTTAAAAGACAGCTTTTTTTTTTTTTTTCTTATAACCTTTCTCTTTTCATAAAACAAGTCTAGTCCAAATCAAAGCTCTTCAGAAGTATGAGGAAACTCAGTACATATCCTTCAATCTGTCAGTTGGACACGGAATTAAAAAGAGGGAATGTTAAGGATGGCTTCAGAGCAGGACTCCTCCCTGGGCTGAGCTGGAGTGGACTGAAGATGATGGAAGAGTTTCCATCGATTCCTGCAGATGCTGGAGCCGCACAGGGAGGCGGCCGCGATTCAGCAGCGCCGGGCACGGGGTTCTTTGTCAAGACATTTATGACTTCCTAAGGATGGAGCACATTGAGGCCATTGTTACTGCTTTGTTGCTGTCGTTGTTATTTAAATCGAACTGAAGTGACAAGAAAAGAAGAATTCTTGCGTTTAAGCGCCTCAAACAACGCCGCTCCCAACGCGCCACTGAAAGCTGTCAATAGCAGGGATCACTTGGCGAAACTGGAAGGTGCCTTTTCCACGCTGGCTGATGCGGAACGCCATTTATTCTCGTGCGCGGGCCTAATTAGGGGTCTCTTTTTTTTTTTTTTTTTTTTTTTTTTGTTGTTGTTGAAGATCAAGGTTCGGCGCTCGGTGCTGCCTCACAACCCGCTGTGCCTGCCCGCCACCTGGCCCGGCGCGGCTCGCCCGGCTCCCGGCCGCGGCAGCGCCTCGGGCCACGCGAGTGCGGCCAGGAAACGCCGCGCTTAACCCGCGCCCTGCCGGCCCCGAGCCGGCCCCGACAGCGACAGGGGACCCTGCGGATGCCCATGTGCCGCCCAGAGCCGAGTTATCGCCCCGGAGGGGGCATAAAGCTGGCACTGCACCCCGCGCCCTGCCCGGGGCCGCGGTGGGAGCGCACTCGGCAGCGCTGGCGCGGCCCCGAGCGCGCACACGGCGCCCGTGCCTGGTGCCTGGGAAAAGAAGTGGTTAAATAAACGCTGTGTCAAGCCCCCAATCTAATAAGTCATCTTATTAGGAAGTTGTGATGCCCTGTTTGCCCTCGCCTGTGGCTTGTCTGCTCCACTGAAAGGGCTCCTGCTGGGACCTTTGTGGCATTATACGAGGTAGAGAGGGCTGCTGCAATATATGAGCCTTGGTTTGGAGCAGCCAAAACAGCAGGAGAACTAAGCTGCAAAGAATTAAACATGTAACAACTTTGTAAAAGCACAGACAGTGATTGAGGTTGGCCCTTTTGCTGTTGACACATTCTGGCCCCTGTAGGTTGTGGTCACTAAGCCCATTAGAGCTGCAGTGTGGCAACATCTCGTTCAGCAAGTTCAAAGTGTTTCTGTTTTATTTCTAAATACTGGACGCAAGCTGGCAGCGATAGGAGAGTGGAATATGGCACCAGAAATATGTCATAAACACAGTCGTCATTGTCAGGGATGTGAAATTGCTTTTCAAACTATTTATTTTTGGCAGATGGAGGGTGGGTGTATTTTTGCACTTTGTTAACTGAAATTTAATTGCGACTTGCTGCATGTTTTGTTTCATTAAAAAAAAAAAAAAGAGAGAGAGAGAAAGGAAGCCTCAAGATGCTGTTTTCTCTTAAAAGAGAAAATTTTCACTGGAGAGAGAAATCTTTGTTGCTAGAAATTCATTGCAAAATGAAACCAGAAAAGAAACGAACCCAATAAAATCTCAGCTGGGATAAGTTTCCCTTATGAGCATCCACTTATTTAAATCAACACTCCCCATTGTACTTTTTTTTTCCATTTCTTTAAGATAAAATATACATTTAATACAGATTTTAAAAACTGGGTTGTGAAACGGACAAGAAAGATTAAATAAATTAATGGAAGGAGGTATTACAGACATAATGAGGGGTAGATTTAAGTTCTAAACCCTAATATGCAGAATACACCTTCCCCTCTCCCTGTGGACCACACTTTTTCAGGGAACAGTGCAAGGTTTCTATTGCACACTAGTGAGGATGCTCGTGGTCCCTCAGCTCTGAGGGCTCTGTTTGCCTTTCAAAACTGTGTTGTGGTCCCAGGCTTTGTGAGCCCCTGCAGATTCATCTCTGCCAAGAGCTACCAGTCTGTAGACACGGGGCACAGGATGAGTTGGCTGAACACTCGTGATTCTGAAACATTTGTCTCTCCCTCGAGCCTGTTACTTGCTGCCTCTGCCCTCCTTCCCAGATGAGCCAAAGCTTATGTAAGAGGTTAAATGTGCAGAGAGGGATAAAGACAGGTCACAGCTGAAGGAGGGGAGGGTTTGGTAATCTTTTGTTCTCTCTGTCCACAGTGCAGGCATTTCCCCGGTGCCCTGCCCTGTCTTTTCCAGGGGTTTCTGCTCAGGCATGGTCGCCCGTTGGGTGCCCCCAGCTCCCTGCTCTGGCAGCACAGCTGAGGGCTCCCTGAGCTCCAACTTGCTGATCCACAGAAATGACAGGCCACTCCTTCTGAAGGGATGAAAATGATGTCGGGGGCAAAGATTCATTCTTTCTTTGGCCACCAGTGATGAAGGAGCATTTCTTTTCTGTTCTTAAGAGTTTGCCTGAGCCAAGCAAGGTCAGAGCTGTGGCTTTTCTCTGGATGAGGGAGATTTCTAAAATTTGTAGGAGTTTGTTGGGGTTTTTTTCTGCCATCTTTTGAGATTTGCTGATAGTTTGTGACGAGAAGGAAATTCTTAAAATCTCATACATATTTGTCTGGTTGTAGGGAGTATGATTTGGGTTTTACCTCATGCATCCCACCAAAGTCAGTCAATATTTAATAGCTAAAATTGGCTGGCTGTTGTGCTTGGATAACTCTAGTTACTGTGGCTGCTACCACACTGTTGTTAGAAGCATATTGGTTACTAGATGTTGTACCAGAGTAAATATTAATAAATTTGGTGGTTGTGGAGAGGAAGTTGAATCCAAAAGCATTCCAGCCAGTGAGGAGGCACACAAGGGCTGTATTCCTTTTGATGTACCCAAAGGCTGCATGGAGTCGGGCAGAAGAGAGGTAGTGAGGGCTGAGTGCAGGTTTGAGGTGCTTTATGTGTGTGCCTATTTCTGCCCTTAGGAAAAGGGTGGATCCTTGGCCAGGGAGAACAACTCTTCTTAGAAGTGCTGGACACAAGCATGGTGTCCTTCAGCCACATGGCTCCTGCTGGTCAGTGAAAGTTTGCCGGGGTTATTTTTAACTTAACCAAGCAATAACAAGAAATTTAATAAAGGTGCATCTCATGGCTTGCGCCTGCTTTCTCAATCACCTCAGATTTCTCATCTTCTAAAGCTGAGAATAAACTAAAGAGCTTCAGGGTGTTGCTCTGTGGATCTGAATATTTGTACCAGCAGCTGTATGTCCCCACCTATACTTCATAATTTAGATAAACCACTAGCACGCCATTTCATCAGTTTGTTCTAATTAGCTAGTTAATAACCCAGTACTCACTGCAGTAATCCTATCAGGTATATCTAAATACTGATTGTGCTGGGGAGGGCATTGTCAGGTATGCTTATTGTATTAATAACAGCAATATAAAAGAAATCAATATGTCAAAGTATAGTCAGAGTTCTATTGTATGCAAAAAGCCTGTTTTACAGTGCATGAGATATACTCTTACCTCCTTCCCCTCCAAATGATCCTAAATATATATTTTTTTTATTTTACATGGCTCATGATATGAAACTGCTTATAAAAATGGTGTCTTTGCTACATATATATTATATATATATATATATATATATATAAAGTTGTATCTTTTAATGTTAAGAAGAAAGAGATACAACTAAGGCAAGTGTTAGTAGGTTTGGTCTGTTTGAAGACCAATGCTGGATCCATTTAAACCCCTTCAGACTCCTGAAGCACTACAATGACTGTGTGTGGCACTGGGAACAGGACCATACACGCTCAACAGCTACTTATTTTTTAAATACCCATCCAAGTAACACGCAGCATTTTGAAATCTAACTTGTGTGGTCTAATTATGCAATAATTTTTATAATTTAAGCCCCAATATTATGAGCTTCTCCACAATTATGGCTCTGCCCACGCATTTCTCAGTGCACGATAGGGAAGACTTAGGGGCCAGCTCTGTTAAACATACAAGCATATGTTTTAATTTTTTAATTTTTACTCTAAGCGAGACTTAAAAAATGCACTTAATATTAAGAGAAGGCTTAAGAGTCTATCCTGGAAGGGATCTTAGAGGCTTTCATTTAACCAAGGGCACATATATAATATTCCATGCAGATTGAAGACCCACAGTTATCAGCATTCCAATGATAATGAGTATTACATAAAGGGAAATAATAAAATAGCAATAAACAAAATTTTGCTCCCTCCCAATCTTCAAACACCACCTTTATAATCACTGCAAACTCAAAAACATGAATGTGTGTAAGAGTTGGAGAGATGAGAGGCTTAGATTGCAAGATTTCCAAAGACACTCAGACCGTCCATGCAAGTGTCAAATGACAGGTAAATACATACAACTGAAAACATGAACTTCATTATGAAATCATGTAAAACTACAATGGTGACATCTTCTACTTGACGTTTTTATAAAAAAAATTGATGCATTGCAATTAAACTGTTTAGCAAAACAAGACAAGGAAATTAATGAACAAGAATTATCACCACAATTCATTGTTAACTACAATTTTCACTGAGTAGTGTTTTTTTCTCTAGAGAACACCTATTTCTCTGTGCCCGTTTTCTTTCCCCTATCAATCTCCCATTCCAGCTGTGCACAGACCTTGTCTGACTTCTCTCTCTATTTTTCTACTTGCTTAAACTCTATTTCTCTCTACTTTTTTTTTAAATTCTGACCGCTCTGTCAGGCTCTGTTGTCAACCTCCGACCAACTCACTGCTGAGTGGTGGCATTGGACAACAGCTGGAAACGGTGTGACACCATCACCCTCTACTTTACCTGCACCTTGCAGTTCTGGAACAAGATAAAACATGAGAAGAGTAGTTCATAAAAAACATTTTTGAGGACAACAATTTGCTAATTAGAAACAGCAAAACAAACCCAGAAGATACTCCTGATGTGCATGAACAAATGTGTCAACCCCACTGAGGAGAAGGTAAAGCCCAGAGTGGAACTTAATTAATGGAAACAACTTGGAAAATAAGAATAATGATGGCAGTACAAACTTTGTTCATTTCTCCATTAATTTTAGAGTGAGCAACAACCAAATTTGTACTTATAAAAAAATCTTCCCACTGAAACAACTACAAGAAAGGCAAGATAGTTTTAGGGCTACTTTTCCAGAAATTTTGTTTTTACCAACTCTAATTCGAGAAGGTAAAACCATATTTGACAGCACATCCTAATGTCTCATTAAACACTCTGAATGCAAACAAAATTATCTAGCCCATTTAATTCTAATTTGCTGGACTTTTTTTTTTTTTTCTCTCACTTGCATATCTTGCCTCATTTTCTATAGGAACTTAAAGACATAATATAGGTCACCACTGCTAGGTATACCTCTACATTCATATTTTTACAGTCTGGAAATGAGACACAGTGGCCTGTGATGTATAAAGAACACTGGATTTGGACAAAAAGATGTGGGGAATTCTGCAAAAAAAGCACAGCTGGATCATTATTTCATATGTGAATGCAGCATGTTGTATTAAGAAAATGGGAGGATTAAGTCAAAGAATGCAGTTTCACTGCATTTTTTTAATGAGGAAACCTCGTTTTTACAAACATTTCCAGAGATCAAATCAAGTTAACTTTTTATTAATTTGTCTAAGCTGCTTGTTCTTTTGAACAAGTAATTTTTTTTGTTTAGAATATACCCCAACTGTAATTTATCAATTCTTTTGTCATCAAAAGTTATTGTTTAAGCCAGGAATAGCTTTTTAGCAGAGCTTAATGGTTAATCATGCAAAAAACAAAAAGAAACCCCAAAAACCCAAAAAACAAACAGTAATTTTCTCATGCAAGTCACAAGTTCACAAACAGGAGATGGAAAAAAGGAGCAGGAGGAGGAAGAGGGTCACCTGTGGCCTTTGCAGATTTTTTTGCTAATAGAATGTTTTGGGATCTTTTACTTCATTAAACGAAATCTTATTTTTGATTCCCCAAGGTATGTACCTTCCACCACCAGGCATTACCACAATAATGATCAGAAAATATTTTGTAGGCTCACAGGAAGTGCAGCTTGTTCCAACAATAATTTCTAGTTTATCTATCTTCCAAATTTCAAAGTGTAGCTCAGGAACAATTCACACCTTCTACTGTCCCTATGCAGAAGGAAACAGGGAATGAACCCTCCAGGCTCCCTGCAATGCACGTGGCCCTGAGAGCTCAGGACTCCTGCTAAATCCAGAACATGGCATTTAATGATCCTCAGGAGGCCAATACCATCCACAAACCACTTAGCACTGTTCCAGTTTCATTTATCCTCATGGTCTCTGCAGTTGGCATGGCAAGCCTGGCCAGCAGTTCCACGCTATTTGAGCCAGCATTGCTTGTGTTCTATCCAGAACCAATGCCAGCCCATTTCACTGAGTGTCCATATTGCAGGAAAATTTACCACTCAATTCATCTTCACCCCCTTCAGATTATATGGTTTTAGAGATTTATCATATTTCTATTTCTTTCCCAAACTGAAGAATTATATTGTAATAGCTTCTCTTTACATAGAAACAATTTAAGATCTCCTTTTTTTAAAGCTTTGCTGTGCTCTCTGTTCCTTCTCGGTGCTTATCAGAAATGAGTAGAATAGCAAAGATGTGGGCAAGCCTTGAACAGGTACAGGGATTAAAAATGGCTTTGTGTTTAAATAACTTTTTCTTTTGCAAGTATTCATTATATTGTTTCCCTTTGTTAACTGCTGCAAATAAAGCTAAGTTTTAGGAGGACTATGTACAAGAATTCCAACATCTCCATCCTGAAGAGTAATAGTTAATATTATATCCTTTATTTAATATTATATCCTGATATTTAGTAGGCAGTCTTAGAGTTTGGGACTGCTTTTCTCCCATACACTTCATTTTACATTTATCTAAAGGTATTTCTCCTGCCCAGTCCCTCAAGTCACTGCAGCCTAGATTCTGAATTTTCAGAATTTCTCCAGTCCTGCAGAAGAACAAAACAGATTTCAAAATCCTTATGTGGGAAATTCCCACATATATATTTAATCTATCTGGTTTCTCAAAAGAACGAGCTGAAACCTGCAGGGCAGCTGGGATGGAGGGAAGGCAAGAGACACAGCTCCTTTCTGTGCATAATTCAACAAAGTGCCAATCCATGCTTGTGGAATCCTTTGCTGTGCTGCTGGCTGACACGGTGTCAGCATTTTTCAGCATTACACCACTATCAGCCTGTACTGGGACCCTTTAAAACAGCTGAAATAAAAGAGCTCTTTCTGCATATTTATGCCATCCTGCTCTGAGCACTTCCTGTTGGCCCCAGTAAATCTCTGCTAAATTTCAATCGACTCTCGTGGTGTTCCAGCTGTTAGATAAACTTCCAAGGATATTTTTGTGACAGGTACAAACCTAGACAGGAAATCTCAAGAAGAAATCCTAAATTAATTATATGTCAACATTCAAGCCACAAGAAGGAGCAATTGTCATAAATTTTTGAAGGTTACAATCCAATTTTAGTTGTAAGTGCAAAAAAGGTCACTGACTCAGTTGTGAGTCAGTGCCAATAAAATAATATACTTCATATTCTTCAGCAGTTCACTTTGGCTAAACACAGAAGGGCAGAAGCTAAGAACAGTGAGCTGTGTATTTAAATCACACAAAAAGAATTCAAACACAAGCTAATAACAAATTGTAGATTCACAGTAAATAATTCAGAATTGGCTAAACTTATCCCACCTTTCTGAAGACACGTACAAAATATAAACTAATTCTGTGTTAAATGAAAACATCTTCAAAAATCTACCTAAATCTACCTAAAACTCTGATAATGGTGCCAAGAACATCTTTCTGCAATTCCCAACAGCACAGACTCCATCTCTCTCCTCTCTCCCACACACGGTGCCTTTCGTGTGTTTTGTGAACACTGGTAAGGACAAGTGTGGAAGGGGTTGAGAGGGCAGAGGGTGTTGTAAGAGTACTGACCCACAGAGGATTGCCCGTGTTTTCGTGTTTTCCTGGCTTTAGCATTGCTGTGGAATTCTTGACAGCTTTTCCCAAAAAAAACCAAAAAAAACCCCAAAATGGGAAACTCTGCAATGTCTAATTCTAATTAAGAAAAAAACTGAAGAGTTTTTAGGAAAAAGTTGAGAATGTAAAGTCAGAATCTATTCTAAAGATCCAGAATATTCCTTACTGTGAAATATTTAAAATACTCAGCAACGTGTCCTTGGAGAAACTGCGGGTGGTGTCCAGGACACAGGGGCAGTCTGAGTGCTCTGCAGCAGCACTGGCTGTGCAGGTGACAAAGGTTCCATGTCCTGTTCCCCCGATATCCATAACTTTTTCCTGCAGTGCTGTTGAGTTCCATAACCCTTGCCATGCTCCCCAGACGTGTGGGTTCCTCTCCAGGTCCATCCCTGTGGCAGCCAGCACAGAGCTCCTTACCCCGAGCAGCTGAAAAAGCCAAAAACTCTGTGTCAAGTGCTCAAAAGCAACCTTGTGCTCAAACCTGGCAGGGGGCCCTTCCCAAACCCGTCTGCCTAAAGACAAAAGGGAGAGTTCTGAGACACCTGTTGTGTCAGTACAGAGAAAAATGTGTCACGGCAGGGGGAGACAGGGGGTGGGAGAAAAACCCACGAAGCTTTGCAGGCTGTGCTGCTGGATGCAGCTTTGTGGCACACGTGGGAGATGCTTGTGGTCCCCATCTTGGCACCAGCTCTGTCCCAAGCTCTGGCAAACAGCCGAGCACAGGGCACTGCTCCAAACCCTGCAGCCACTGCTCCGGCCCTCGGCAGAGCTCTGTGCCCTCGGACATGGAACCAAGGCAAGAACTCATTGCTCCAGGAGGGAAAGCCCAAGCAAGGAGACGCAGCCACCTTCCTCACACAGGCAGGAGGAGGGAAGCAAGGCAGGGGATCAGCTGTGCAGCAGGAAGAGCTGCAGTTCAGAGGGAGAGCAGGATAGTTCAGGCTATTGACAGGAGAGGCAAGGGAACGGTGATCGCACACCGTGGGCACGAGGCCACGGCTGAGTGTTCTCATAAACAATGTTCTTTTATATAATGCAGGTAACTTTCCCCCTGCTTTACTGACTGCTTTCTCTCCCCAGACACTAAAAGGATCCATCCAGACTCTTCCAAATTATTTCAGTGGAGAGACATCAAGTAGTCCCAGGAAGCAACCACTCAGAGCCCCATCTGCAGCCAAAACTGGGCCCACAGCACAAACACAAACGCATCAGAAATCCAGCAAGGAACCAGCAGAAACATGCTGCACTTAACTGACCACCTTGATTCTGTGTCTCTGAAATACTGTGGATAAATAACTACTTATGTCACCCTGGGAGAAAAGGAATGTATGATATGGCTATGAAACCACCTGGATTTTTTTATATATAAAAAGTGTTTTCACTACTTATGGAAAGCCAGACATGTAAATTACACTGCCCTTAGCAGGAAAAAACATGTGCCAAAGACCATGCCTAGGAGCAGAACTCAGGAAGAATGGGGGTATGGTCATGCCAGCTTTGCAATGTTTTCTTTTACAAGCCTGTTTTACTGCTGAGGTGGGGGAGACTAGTGTTATTGCTTCCTCAGAAAGCTGTTCTCACAGGATTTGGCTATTGGTCATGAAAATCTTATAAGGTCAGACAATCCTGCAAGATTTTAATGAACTGAAGGTTTAAACGTGTTCCCAAGATTTTGGTTATGTCCGTTTCTAAGTTGGAAAGTAATCCCCTTAACAGTGTGCATCGCCTGGGAAACAAGAATTAAATAAAAGTAAATCTGGATTCTGATCTGAATTCAGTTCCTTTGAAAGTTTACACAAATTTGTTATCAAATGATTTATCTACTTTCAGCCTTTCCACGTGGACAGATACAGGTGGCACTACCAGCAAAACTACACCTGCATATTCAGCATGGAAGTGAATAGGCTTGGCCTGTTCCCCTGGTGCTGATTCTGTGAAGATCATTCTGCAAGAGCAAGAAGACACAGCCTCAGCATCCTATGCCACTAGAGATCCCTTCAAGGCTGATTGTTAGCATCAGAACATTAGCACCCTGGGTATTTATCCAAATGTGGACACTAGAGTGGCTTGAAGTAGTTTCACTTCCTCTTAAATGATAATAAATTGGCAGCATGAGTGTTGACTGCCTGAAATGCAACTTCATTACTTCAGAGGTTAATGGAGCAACCTCTCTCTGTTGATCTTCCTGTCACCATTGGCTACAAAAGACTCTCTGACACAGTGCAGTTTTCAGGAGAGGCACAAGTACAACAGAGATTAACCACATCAAAAAGAATACTGTCCCACTCCATTATATTCTGCAAAGCTGGTGTGCAGCAAATGGCAGTGGCCAGCAGTGCCATCTGCCTTGTCTGAAAATGAAATCAGCATAAAAAGAGGTGATGATGCTGTACCAGAGACAAACACCTTTCCATCTTAAAAGAAAAAGAAAGAAAAAAAAGATGAAATAAAGGAAAAAGAAGGAAAAAAATAAAAAGGAAAGAAGAAAAGCAAAGAAATGAGAGGAAAAAGAAAATGAAAAAAAAAAAAGAAAATTAAAAAGAAGAAAAATACTCTAATTATTATGTAAATATTGGTGCCACTGACCTTGAACTATTTTGCATTAATTCTATAGAATTCCTCTTGTATTTCTTATAGAAAGCTACACAGTGAAATAACCACACTACTATTCTTTTGAAGGCTGGATTCATGATTTTTCAGGACATGAAAACTGACAGGAATAGAGTAGGAGGTGGCCATGAGATTCAAACTGACAGGAATAGAGTAGGAGGTGGCCATGAGATTCAAAGAGGATTACATTTAATGCTGGCTAAGTGAATAACCCTCTGAATGAAAATGTGTTCATTTAGGGAAATGTGCCCCTTCTTGTTACAGGTTACTGCCCTGGAATGCCTGGCAGGCGTGTTAACTTTCAATAATTCATCACTCCTGTTGATCACGAACAGCACAACGAACGTGTCCCTCACAACCCTGCACAGAGAACATTGCCCAAGGAAGCTGAACATTCTGTACATCCTAAACACAAATACTTGGAAGTCACTTCCCAGAAGGGAGGTTACACCTGTCCTACCAGCAGCATCTGCTTTGTCAGGAACACAACCCCAAATTCACAACACACCCAGGTTAGTTTTCATTTTGTGAGCATGTGCATGAAATGCAGTGGCCCATTGGAAATTTCATTTTTTTGAATATTTCTGTTCTCTTCAGCAGATTAACAGATGAACAGGTAACTAAAAGTGCCTCAGACATGCAATTCCAGCACTGTAAATGCATGCACATATCCAGTAATTATGTGTGTAGTTGTGCAAACCATTCAGGGGTATTTCAGGTCACTTGTCTCCCTCCACTCTCCACTTCCCAGCCCCACCAGTGCTTGGGATGGGACTTAGCCAGTCTGACAACACCTCTACAGCAAATACATCAAATTCTTGTTGACCTCTTATCTTTTGGAGGTCTCAATTAGAAGTGAATACCTTTGAGCATGAAAGCCATCAGCCTGAATGAAAGCATCAACTTCCTACACGCACACAGTGGCAGGTATTTGGACTTCTTATTAGCAGAAACATTGATAATGAGGAGTGTCTACTGATAACATAAGGGAGCAGGAACCTACTGGAAATTATAGGAGAGAAGGAAGACTGGGATTTCTTGCTGGAGAAGCAAACAGGGGGTGAGATTCCAGGACAAAACTCCTCTGAATGCCAGAGCCAGTGTGCCTTCCCAGCCTGTGATCTAAATGTTGTGAACAAGACAGGAGTTCAGTGTTCAGCTCTGACTGTGTCAGTGGCTCTTTTTGAGACCTTGCTTAATCTCTATCAAGATTTTCTCAACTATAAAAACCAAAAATGCCGCTACTAAACCTGGAGGAGTCCCTTTCAACCTGCAAATCAAAGCAGAATGTAAATGCTACACTTTCTTCTGCATCACTACACCATTTTCAGTGTCTTTGGGTTGAGAAACACATGCAGTGTTATCTGGACTCAGGCTGATTAGGAACCATGGCTTACCTTTTAAAAGCATAAATAGTGGACCTGGATGCACTAAAATTTGCAAAAAAAAAAAGTTAAATGTTTTACTTTCACAAAATACTCAGCTTCTCTCTAACAAGGTCCAAAAATGAGGTCCACCAGTTTGAAGTCATGTTTTTAATAGCTGCTATGCAGCTGTGGAAAGATAACCCTTTACTGAAGGATTTATATAATAATTAGAAAGACACCTCATCCTTGGGAGTGTTTAAGGCCAGGTTGGATGGGGCTTTGAGCAACTGGTCTAGTGGAAGATGTCCTTGCCCACAGCAGGGGGTGGAACTGGGTGAACTTTTAGGTCCCTTCTGCCCAAACCATTCTATGATTCTATGAATTGAAGAGAAAAAATTGGTAGTTCAGTGCCATGTTGGCTCCATGATTATTAGAGTTGAGAGCACCTTTCCCATAAATACACCAAAATCAAACCAGACATTTCAGATGACAGTGCTGCAGGTTCTAGAAGTTCCCATTTATAGTAACTCAAAAAGACATTGTCCTACTGAAAAGAGTTTGAGAAATTACACAATGGCATACTGATACTAATTGAACATGAGAGTGTAAAACCACTCTTAAACATGGGAAAACTCCACCTCTGCATGCACAGAATACCAGATGCAGCAATATACACTTCAAAGCCACATTGCTGCAGACAGAATCAGCCACAGCTTTCTTTGTAGGCTTTCCTTTGAAGAAGGAACTTTATGGGTAAGTGGGTGCATAACCATTCACAGCTACACAAAGTTGTTCATCCTTATACCAGAACACTTCATTTTTGCTCCAGTCAAAAATTGCAGCTAAAGAGTGGCTGGTCTATAGGTTAAGAAAATATTTTTGGATATCAGTGAGAATTTAATTCCAGCTTTTCTTCAATGGCCATAGATCTCTTTTTTTTTTTTTTTTTGTACTTATTCTTTATATCTCTAAATCACGTTCAGCTCCACTGAAATGTTGCTGCTGCAATGCCAATATATAATATAATGCACTGCTAACATAATGTTCAAAATTGCATAATTCCATCCTGTATCACAATGAATACTGCTGTGGATACATTTATATAAAAGCACTTCACTTGAACAACCCAGAGGAAGAAAAACCTGGTAAGTATTTCAGAATCTATTCAGGACCACCACCTAACAAAACACATGTGACCTTGGACAAAGGTAAATCATACGAAACAAGAAACTTGTATCAAAAATCCCAATACAACAGCAAGTTTTATATTTTCTGAAACAGTAATATCTTATTGTTGATATCAGGTGTCGGTTTTTATTGATGTTGTGTGTGGTTACAGATTCCTTGTCCCCCAACACTGGAGCACAGCAGGGCACTTTTATCTGAGAGGGAGCAGTTCCCATTCTCAGCACATCACTGGAATTAAAGCAACATCCTGAATTGCAGAAATAACTGAGTATAGACAGTTTATAAAAAAACTACTGTTAACTACACTTTAATGAAATGTATGGCTTCAAAAAAAGTCAATGGTAGGAAAAACAATCCTAAGTATTTTAAACATTTCGCAGTAAGGAAATATTCTGGATCTTTAGAATAGATTCTGACTTTGCATTCTGGACTTTTTTCCTAAAAACTCTTGAGTTTTTTCTTAACTAGAATTTTTAACAACCAAAGGCAGAAAACTTAGAGGGAAATCTGTACCAATGTATTTTTCAATGAGAGGCAGACTTTAGAAGGATTTTCTTTG
Source organism: Orthonyx spaldingii (assembly GCA_013397795.1). Classification (NCBI taxonomy): domain Eukaryota; kingdom Metazoa; phylum Chordata; class Aves; order Passeriformes; family Orthonychidae; genus Orthonyx; species Orthonyx spaldingii. Next base: position 4,337,907 of record VZTJ01003574.1, read on the forward strand.
TAAAAAAGCAACACTTTTTTGATCTTTATCTCCATTTGCATGGTAGAAGTATTCAAAGGAGTGAAGTATTACAGTCATTAGTAAGTAAAAGAGATATCAAGTGTACTAAACTCCAAGATTATCCATCAGAAATGAAACAAAACAAAGACCCAACAAGTATAAGATAGGCTCTTTTTCTGCTGGCTGAAATCTTTCATATGGTATATAATGCTGGCAAAACAGAATTTTTCTATTCACCTTTTCCCTATTGAAAAGCAATGCTCTCTTTATCTAACCTTTTCTAAACCACCATTGAAAATTGTATTTTCTGACTCAAACAAAACATTGTTTTTCTTTCTGCCTCATATGGCTAATAATAAAGACTTGAGGTAAATCTCCCTACAGCTGCTTTCAGTTCATTTTAAGTCAATGAAACCTATATAATCCTGTAATACAGTCAATTGTTTCTTTTCCACTAGGCCTGAAGGGCTGCAAGCTTAGAAAGGGAAGAATTACTGTTTTGCTTTTAAGCACCTATTAATATTTTGCCCCTCCAGCAGTTCTTTTTTTCCCCTTTGAAGCCTTTTTCCCACTAAATTAATGTTTAACAATTAAATCAAGCTGAAGGAGATCTTAAAAGATCTAGACAATTACTGATTGGGTAGAAGAACAGGCCTTTAATTTAAATGGGAAACATCTCTGAAACGATGGTATGAGACCCCACAACTAATTACATAATTTTCTGCATCTGAGAAAACATGAGCTGAGAGAATGCAAATAGAGACACACATGGAATACCAGGAAGAAAAGCTGGAACTCTAATATCTACCTATCATCTTTGAGAACAGAGCAACTTGTAGAAAAACAAGCTTTGAGCTACTAGATAGACAGAGTAAAAATGTAACTTCAAAAAAAAAAAAAAAAATATTCAAGGGATGGCATCTCTTTTTCAGGCAAATATTGCCAATACACCTAGAATGGTAATCCTAAGTCTCTCTGTAAATATTACAAGCAGGCCTAAGAGCCCTTTCAAAAGTGTGTATTCTTTGTGTATATAATATACTTCTGTGTACTTGTGAGATAGAAGTGTTCTGCGTTTCCTGCTTGCTTCTACCGCAATGTGTACGGTACCTTAAAAATATATCCACAGTAAGTTACACGAATGGAGCTTTTCTCTTAGGCTTGGATAAATAGAGTTTGTTCTGAATTAAAATCCTTAACCCAAGGGCTGGCTAATGGCCAACTCCTTTGTCAGGCCCTCCACGCACCCGTTCAGAGAACTGTCCTGCCCCCTTGGTTCAGACAGTTCTGTGGGCACTGAGACCTGCTCAGACCTCACCAATAAATCAATGTGTGCTAAGACCACAAACACTGTTCTTTTTCCCTCCTAGCCCAGGGAAATTTCATGTGCTCCAAGAAGAATATTGTGATTAGCCTTGCTTCTTGAAAGGGGCCAGACTGAACTATGGCCAGGGAGTGTTTGGCATTGCTGAGACCTAACGAATGTCAGTGACATTATCCTACATCCAACAGAGGTGCAGAAGCACCTAAGGGCACCTGCTAGGACATCCAAGAAAATGATGGCTCGTGCCAGCAGGAGCTGGATATGTCCATGGTGTGAAACTTCCAGCACTGGACTCGCGCCTTTGAATTTTGTCCATCACAGCAGCATTAGGGACAGACGTTCAATGAACTGGACACCTCATTTCCCCATAGACCCTCTAAAGTATTTCCGGAGGAATCTGGCTCCCACTGATTCCAAATATACAAGAAAACAGCAGTTTTAAAGAGAGATACTTTATGTCAGTTCCAGTTAAAACAGAACTGTTGAACTCTCAGAGAACTTGAAGGTTTTGTTTGCAGTTTCAATGTTGACCAAACTATAGCTATTCTTTAAATATTTCAGAAATTGCACATTTTTCTCCAGTGATCTCAAGTACTTCTTACTACAAGACAAGACACAGGCAAATGAATTAATAAAAATCCCAATAGATTTTCATGGTTCAAATACTTGCTTAATATTTCAGATGGAGTTTTCTCTAATTTAACAGTTTTACTCATCCCTAGATAGAATCAAAACATGATCTGAGGAAAAAAGTGTTATTCAGTTTTATGAGTCATCAAATAATTTTGAAACACCAAGCACATTTTAGCTCGCCATCTGTTACATAACCTCAATACAAAGTAAAAAATATTATGTTTTTGGCTACAAACCTGAATTCCATTTTCAGAAAAAGGTTGGGATGACAAACAGACTACTATGAAGGACACATTCAGCCAACAAAAAAACTCTAGCACTTCCAGGAATTAAGCCTCTCATTCCTATAATAACAAAAACCACCACTAACATAAGAAGGTCATGTCCTTTCCTGCTTTTAATATTTTTTTAATATAAATTCTTTAGTATCTTTCTATTATTCACTGTAAATGTTTCATTTCACCAAGCCAATTATAGTCACAATAGATTTCCCAACACAGACTGTAACTGATTCATGAATGTGTGTGTAGCAGAGGCATGTGCACTAAAAAGCAATCTCCAGTCAAATGCCTTCTTTTTGTCCACAGAAAGAACTAATAGGTAACCTCACATGTGTGTAATATACACAGCACAATGTTAAAAATCAACAAAACTGAGAATCATGTATATTATGCAAAACCACCAAAACCACACACCCACACACACACTCAGGACGTTCTATAGTAACATTTCATTTACGTTCCTGAAAGGGATTGACTCTCTCAGGGAAATATAAACACTGAGGGCCACCATGAGCACCAGCCCCTCTCAGACAGCTCAGCACAGGCTCTGCTCACAGCTTTGTCCCACTTGTCCTTGTTAGAAAATCCTCTGCGTGTGAGGGGCTGGGATGGGTGACAACCTCTGGGGCTGTGACCGGGCCGGCAGCAAGAGGAGAAGACACAGTCAGGGAAATCAGGCTGGAGTTCAGGGCTTCCACCACTACTGGCATCATCTGGGTGCAGAATGTCTTGGAAGTAACTCTGAAATGACAAATCTGGGGTGTGGTTGTAAGGCTCTTACTGAGCAACCAGCACTGATTTACCTGCTGCCACTTTTTTCCCTTGTGAGTCACTCTCTGCGTGCTGCCAGGAGCATTTGTCCCACACATCCAGGATGATGCTGGAGCTTAGCCCAGCCCCAGGGTCTCCAGTGCTGCTCAAGTGCTGCTTCACTGCCTGGGCAGGACACAGTGCAAAGCCAGCCCACCCAGCAGCAGCATTCTGGGAAGCAGCCAGTGACTCGGGAAGGGACACACAGGACAGATGCTACCAGGAAAAATACCGATGCCGGCTCCCACTGAGCCTCAGATGCCCGTGGCAAACCAGTGCTCTGCCCTCACGTCCTCACTGTTTCCCCTCGATTCCACAGCCCAAGTAAATCCGATGAGGACACTGTCCTCTGACACCTCTGTTCCAGAGAAACTACAGAACAAGCAAAGATGTTGCTAACGCTCCAAGAATGTGCTGAGCTGGGCAGCGAGTTTGCTAAGGATTGCCTGAGAAGGCAGAACCACCCTCCTGGGGCAATCTGAAGGGAGCACGGTATTAAACACTGTCTGTAAATCCATGAAGATAGGGTGGGTCAAGAAGACGGATGATGCAAAAAGCAGGAGAGGGATGAACAAAGGCACAGGCTTTGGGCCAAAGAATAAACCCTCCTTACTGTGTAATGGCAAAGGTGAAGGGGAGTTGGCTGGCAGCAAGAAACACCACAAAGAGGGACCGTGCCCCCCCTCTAAAAGCTGTGCTCCTAACGCAGGAAGAAAATGACGCAAGGACATGGAGATGTTTCTGTATTTTGGACTCAGCATATTCTGTGCAATGTCAAAAGTTCAGAGCGAAAACTTCCGCCTCAGCCTGAAGAAGAACAGTGCAAATATTTGAGTTTTGTGAGAGCACGAGGTTGTTCCTGGAGACGCGGTGCGAGAGCAGGCCCCGGCAGCGGAGAGCAGGTCCGAGCAGCCGGGGCAGCGAGCTGGGGACGGCCCTGAGCCAAAGGCACTGCTCAGAGTCAGGGAGATGGAGAGAGCCCAGCCTCAGCCTGGTGGGACCTACAGACAGAGCTTGGGGAGCCTATCCAGAGCCATGACACCTGGTAACAAATCAACAGCAAACAAAGATGTGCCGGGGACAACAATCAGCCTCAGAAGTCAACAGGAGAAACCTGGAAAGTGTAAAACGTGTTTGTGTTGCTAGGCAAAGGCACTGAAACTAATTCTAGAGTAATGCTGTGTCAAGTAGAGTTTTGCACAGACGAATTCAAAGACCAGAAAACAAGGAAGATTAATTGTTATTTAAATTTCCAGACTTGGATCGCTCCCATAAGCCTGACAATGAAAAATTAATAATACGGATTCATGAGGTCTGCAATAAAAAGAAAGAGGCCAATGTTACATTCTGAACAGGCATTAGCTAAGGGGCATGGAAATGTTTAAACTGTTACCATTCAGAGCAGTGATGATGAGTGAAAAGTGACACAGGAAACTTGGGGACTGTTTTTAATCACCCTTGCATAGCTGTTAAAGGCACAATAAAATGGCAACACGACATTATAAATAGAGCATGTAAAAGAGCCCTCTGTGACAGGGAGAACTGTGACAGACGTCCTTATTAGACAGGTTGGCTTAAGCATTCACTCTGTCACCCTCCCCAGCTGGTCAAATGCTCTGTCCCTTCTCAAAGCTAACTCAGCCTGTTCAGCTTTGCTTGGCCCATCTTTAGGTTAATATTAAAAGGGTGATTTATCAGAGTTAGTTTAAAAAGCAAACCAAGCACCAGCACGTATGTTAAAACTAGTTCAGTTTCACAGAAAGGATGTCAGCTTTGTTGTAAAAGCCTCGCATGATGTGAAATACAATTTAAACAATCTGGGATGCTTGGAAATAGATTTGTAGAAAAGAGACCATCTTCCCACAAAGATGCTGGGAGAGGATGGAGCTTCCTGGAGATTTCTGGTTGTGTCAGAACTGAATTTTGCACATCTGTCTGCAAACCATCCCACAAAGAGCGTTGCACAATATTGTCTTTGCCATGGTTTTCAAAGAATCATAGTACCAACAATTCCCACTAAAGTCAGTGGGAACATGCAACCAGTGAAAGGAATCTGAACGTTTATGTAATTTATGAGGAATAAATTATCATCAATCCATTTAGTCTTGAAATGTGGCCTGCAACTATACGAAATTCTAGATGTTACTCATAATTTACAGCAAGAGTTTCAGCACAGAGTCTGAAAGCTTAAGAAAAAAAATCAAGACAAATATTTCTGGTTTTTTAATAATTCACTTTGGATTCTTATTTCCCTGCCAGATATGAACTGTACTATTGAACATAAAAATCAACTATCATTCACAGTGAGCACTGAAGAATTACAAGTTTGTTTCCAGCTGTTATTTCCTTTTGCTATTACATCACAGATGTGCACACATTTATTTTACTGAAATGTTTATGCATCTAAGGCCACAGTTAAAGAAAATGAGGTCTCCTTATAATGACTTGTTAGCAATACCTGTTCTTCATAATCATACAATAACATATAGCATGGAGCCCATAAAAAGTAATATTGGTGCTCATGTCATTTAAATTTCTTATTCATCCTTCCTTTCCCCAAATGTGTATTGTGTTCACCTAATCTCACTTGTCATTCTCAGAAATGTTTAAAATAATGAAGAGAAACTCCTCAAAGAGAAAGATGATTTCCCTTAAGGCTAGGCATAACTGAAGTATTCCAAGGAAATAATATCTACAGTGCTCAAAGATGAAGGACCTTTCAAAAGACCTACAGTTTTGGACATTTTTATTTACATTCTTCTCCCAAAGTGAGGCAGAATATCAATGATTAAGAACAATGAATTTTTGGTGGATCACCCAACAGAATTAAAAAAAACACCCAACAAATAATAAAAACCACACAAGAATCTTTAAAAGGAAATTAAACAGCAATTAAATATGATTATATTTAAGTGTGCACTTAATACATGTAGTAAATCCTCCCAGTTTTTGTAAACAAATGAGAATGCAAAGAAGAAGTTCACATATAAGTCAACCACCCTGCACTTCTGCAAACAGACATGCCCCACCTCACCAGGAGGCAGCTGTGTGCACAGTAGACCAAACCTTTCATATGTCATCTCCTAAGATTAAAAAGGAACACATAGCAGCGTATCTTACTCCTATTATCTGTACTTTTTGAGTTGTACATTTTTGTTCTGTTGCAAACTACTCCATTCTCATTGCTTAGAGTAGCTGCAGACAAAAAAAAAGCTGCCATAAAGTTATGCCACTACTTCCCTGCCTCTTCTATTTTACTGTATTCAGCTGTTTTTAAAGGAAATACATTTGAAAGTCTTTTTCCTCAACAAATACCTCCTTATGTAAAGACTGTCTGTGAAATAATTAAGATTGCTCAATGCTAACCTAGAAAAGGATTGCACAACACTGACAAATAACCCCCTAGACATAAGGACATGGCAAATGACAGGATGTCAAAAGCAAAAGGAGGGAGACACCTGCAAATTAATTCTGTCATCTGCTCACTGCACACCCACTCACATCACGTGGGGCTGAAGAATGAGGGACCTCGCCTCGGCGGGGTGGTGAAGGGATCAGAGGGAAGGACAAAGCAGAAGCTGATCATAACAGTTAAAATTGAAAATTGGAATGGAAAAGCACAGGGAAAATTGAAAAACTGAATATAAATACAGAGATGGAGAGAGGCCAACAGAGAAGAGATAAAACACCCCGGGCAATTAAAGAGGGAAGACGGCATTAGAAGGAAAGCAGGGGTCAGCCCAGCGTGTTAAACAAAGGCAGCAGCAGACTCACACCTGAGGGCCCCTCTGTGCCAGGGCAGGCTGAGGGGACTGAAGGGTGGCACTGCTGCTTCTGAGCAATTCCCCAGCTCTGGAGGAGGAAGAAGGCAGGTACAGGCATGAGTGAGATCCACCATCCCTGCTGAACTCCACTGGAAGGCTGCCAAAAAGTGAATGCAGTTGAGGATTAATTAAACTATGAGCAAACTACCATTGCTGAGCAAACCCTTCCCTCCTCCCCATGCCTGAGAAACTGGGAGAGGGAAGACTGAAGGGAAGAGGTTGTGCAGGAGCACCCATCACCCTGAGGATGACTTTGTGGCTCTGGAGGATCCCCTGGGATATTTGCTGCTCCCTTCACGGGGGCAAACCACACTGCTCCTGCTGCACTACAGGCTAAAACATTTAAAAATGGAACAACCAGCAGGGAAATTATCTGTATTTCTTGTAGGCCTTTTTCCATCAGCGTTAGAGCAGGTCCTAAAACCAGGATACAGATGCCTGGCTGAAAATCTGCAAAGTTTACCTGACAGCATGCCTTCGAGGAAATATTTGTGTGGAGAAGGGCTGCGTTTGTGGGAATCTACCTTAGGGTATCCTTTTCAATGCGCATTTGCTTTCCCTCCTTGGGAGCAGGTACCACTATCAGTGGAAAATGATAGCTTGATTGTTGGAGCATTTACATGGTTTTAATGAGTAGCTGCTTAAATGGTCCAGCAATTCCACACACAAATATTTGACCCCAGGGCTACAGTAATTTATGGACCTTCCAATTATAGAAAATACTCTTTTTTCTTTTGCTTTGCACTTGGACTGCTCCTTTTATTACTTCATATCCTTTCCCACTGTTCCCCTATGGAGCTTCAGGTGATTGTGGAAAGTGACAGAGGGAGCTGGACATTACCTTCACATGTCAATTTATTTACAGTCCTGGCAAACCAAACACAGGAATTGTGGAGAAGTTTATGTGGAAAAGTTCCAGGTAACTTTTTTTTTCCTCTCTCTAGAACAGTGCAAAAAGGGATGTGAGCTAAAAAATGGGGTCCACAGCTAGCAGTTCAATATATCTGCCTGTAGTTAAATGTTGAAATCCTGTCCTTTCAGGTATGTGTCAATAGCTGCTGTAAATGTTTATGAGAGGGGAAAATGGAAATTCTCATCTAATTCAAGTCATGCCAGAAGTATATTTGCATTGTCTACAGCGATATTGAAACCATATCAAGCATGGCCTGATCATATTAAAATTTTTAATTACAAAGTCCTATGCAACTATGAACAAAGTCTTTGGATATTTCTTAATGAAGTCCAACTTAAGACACACATTCCAGTACTTAAAAACTCTTGCTGTTTATGGTAAGGGTTTCATCAAAATACTTTCAAAATATAAATTCTGTGTCTTTCATATAATATTTGCAAAATCTGCTTTAAGTGTGTGTTTCTCAGTGCTGATAATACTACAACAGAATTGGAAAAGAAGACAAAAGTAATCTCTGTCTAATGAATAACAACATTTTCAACTATTTGGCTGAGCTAAAAATACACTGCTTGGACGAGGAAGGACAGCTTTGAGCTAAAAATACCAGAAACAAAGAATATTTAAGGCAAAACAAAAAAAAAAAATCCCAAATAATTCTTAAGAATTTGTGCAGAGCTTTAATATTTATAACCTCTTTTCCCAAGCAGAGCTTCAAAACACAAAGAGGACGTGAAATTGATAACAAAGGAAAGACGCCAAGAATGTACAAAATAGAAAGAATTTCTGCATTCCTTCTGTGAAGATGGAAGTCCTCCCTCTGAAGCAATTTATCTTGGCTGATGAGGGATTGGTGGGTGTGCCCAAGACAAAACTGGTCAGACAAAGACATGTTTGTTTGCTTTTCATTTATCTTGAAGTCAAAAGCACAATATGTGTCAGTGCCAATGTGGGCCTTTCCAGATCTTCACTCTGCAGTGGGATATGAGATGAAGAGAAATATTTCTTCCAAAGGGAGGGTAGGTCTGTAACTAACTCCGTGGTTATCATAAATTTGTATAATAAGTAGCCTTTGGGATGGCTGTACAAGCATAGTGAAAAGCATTCTAAACAGATAAGACAAATAAAGCCTGAAAGCAGCATCAAAGGCAGAGGTGACACAGTTTGTCCCACCTCCTACAGTAGAATAATGGCCCACTCATTGCTACAACTGCTGGGCTATAGGGCCTTGCTCCCTGCAGTGCTGTTCCACCCCAAAGAAATGTAGATCCTTAAATTAGCATAAATTAGGCACTCAGAGCCCACTCCAGCTAAAAACTCAAGCCTAACTGGAAGACAAACGTTGTTATTTTATGTTTTTGATTCCAGTCTTGCACACACTGAAAATCTATCTTTGAATGTGAGGTATTATCCAAAATTAATAGCTTTGGGAACATGACAGCAGAAGTTGTTGCTTGGGGAGTAGGAAGATGGAATGGATGAACTGACACACATATTTTTTAATTTGCCCATGGTTCCATGTGGACAAAAATTGACCCTGAAAGCTGCATTCCCAGTAAGATTAAACAGAGTACAATTAACTTTCTGTTTAGAACAAGATTAAAGATCTCTGGAAGACAGAGAGCCAATGTTTTACTTCAAAGATAGGTACGCAAATTTATTCTGACAAAACAAAACAATATAAAGTGAAAAGTCAGAAAAAATTGCCTTGGATCTCTGCTAAACAATATTGTGTTTTTCAAAATGGAAGTCCAAGAGATCCATCACCAGAAATTCTTTGTAGATGAACTACATGTTAAGTGACCAGTTCAAATCAATTTATCAATGTCACATGTCTGGATTTTCATGCATTATAACTGATACTATTTTATATTTTTAACTGCAGCTTGGTTTAAGATGCAAAGAACATAGAATTAATGCACTGGACATAGATCTTCATTCTGTTTTGTACAGTGACAATTGCAAAGCAGAATTTTTGGAAATTAGGAAGTTTTGAAATCCTGAATTGTTGCTACATCACTCAGGGTTAATTTCTGCCTTGTATATGCTTTGACATATTGACTGACAGCAAGAATCAAAATAGTACCATGATAATCCTTTCTCTTCATGAAATCTGACTAATTCCAGTTACTTTAATAACCTTATTAATCTCTTTGGATTACTAGTTTCAAGCTACACAAACTAGAATGTATTATCTGATGCAATCATTTGATAGAATTAATGGGCTGAGTTATTACTACAGAAAATGAGTGTTCAGTACCCCAGGGAATGAGGGCCTAGCAAGGGGATAGCAAGGCATTGCTTTTTTGTCCAAAACTTAATAGTTACATAATATTTACTGTTACCCACCCATGTATTAAAACACATAATGCAGATGGTATTTAACTTGAATTTGTCTCATTCTCAGAATAGCCCACGGTGATTTTATTTATTTACAAGGACGCTGAAGAAAGAAGATATCCACTGCATTGCATAATTCCTGGTCAAGACCTTGGGCTGGCTTTAGGCTGCATGAGCTTTAGAGGACTCACGGCCTCCCTTCTGGAGTGTGCCAAATCCTACCAAAGCCTGACTTTTAGCCCTGCTATCCTCAATCCTGGATAGAATTCTATTGCATTTTTTAAGGAAGAAGACCAGAGGGAAAACACGAATCCCTCAAACTCTGTGGCAATAAATGGCATTTGATAGTTTGTCCATGACCTGTTTACCCCAGGAAGAACACATGAAGAGGGGTGAGGTCTGTACCTTCCAGAAGCAACGTGGGGGAAAGAGCTTCTGCCTCAAAAAGATGGTAAAAGGAATTTATCATGAGTTTCATAAGAAATAACAACAATATATTTATTTTTGTTACAATCCCTTTTTTCCTGCATTCAACTAGTTCTATCTTACATGCCCATTACTCAAATATTCAAAGACCACTATAATGCCCTAGTCCACTACAAGAACCATTTCTGTTTCCAGAGGTAGGTCAGCAACAGAACATTGTATATCAAATGTCGATTCTCTCACGCAATATATGAGGTTTATCTTTTAAGCAGTGGCTGGATGGCACAGAATAAATGCAATTAAGTAGCAAATCCCAGCAACAATGGGGTCGGAAGGAAATCTTGAACAGTCTGCAGTGCAACAAATGATCCTTTTCTATAGCTGTTACTCCTAAAGTAGAGAAACCTTGGAAAAATTGTATCTTTTCATAAGAGTCATAGAAAATGTGAAACATTCATAAATATGGTTTTAAGCTATTTCAAATATAATGCTGTAAATCTTATTACAGACTTCAGATGCAATTGTTCTGCTGTTTGTCTCATAACGCTGTGCCTCTTAACTTTATATGGTTACAAAGGGGATTAATTTTGCTTTAGTCCTTTGTTTTCTTTTGCTAATAAAGACCAGACTTGTTTGTTCATTTTCTTTCAAGTACTTCTGTTTCTTATAGCATGAGTTCATACAGATGTAATACAGAAAATTAGTATAAAAATCTAGATGGTTCAGGTAAAGTACAAAAATTTGGACAATTTAAGAATAATCAGAAGCTTTGGGGATCACTCATTCCACTTTTATTCCCTCTTATACTTCTCATATTCCCTCTTATATTTATCTATCTCTATACTTTCCTTTTATTTCAAACTAAGAGAAACTTTTTTTTTCTCTCCTCCTAACTTCATATGCTTTCCTCTCAAAATCCTATTTTCTCTTTCCAAAATATCCCCTACAACTGAGAATACCTTCCTATAAAGGGCTTATACGCTCATCTCCTTTAAAGGTCATCTTGACAACAAGGATGGACATTTCCAGAAAAGTCCATCTTATCCTCCTGCCAGCTGAAGGCCCCTGTGCATGTACAGAGCTTTGCTGGTATGAATGTGTAGGTGTATGGCAGATTTCCCATACTGTATATCTAGATCAGGTCCAATAGTAATAACTTTATACATTCAGAAAAAAATTAAAAAGAAAAAGACCTTTTGTAAAGTAGGAGAGTAGAAATGCTTTCAAATTTTAAAAATAACATAAATATTAACTGAAATTATTTTGTATTGTGAGCCCCTAGCCTGTGCTGTGAACCTGAATACAACAGAATTGTGAACAAAAAGACCAGCTCAGGCAATTGCCAAAATGAAATGAAAATGTGCAACTGAACTAAGTGTTAAAGTCAATACAGATTTTGGTACTCTCTTCAGTTGCAGAATCCCAAAATATTAGTAACAAATAGGAGCTACACAGTTTACCTTGACAACCTTCCTTTACATTCTCCAATTATAATTCTCTTTAAAGGAAGAAACACTGTTTTAAATAAAAGAATCATTAAAACAGGTCTTTTCATTGTATTCTTCTAACAGAGGCACCTCTGACCTGTAACTTCCTGGACTGCAGCTTATGTGCATATTAATGAAGCTCTCGCTTGTTATTGGCAAAAATTGCCCTCAACTTAATGAGAGAGAAGCTCTTAGAATGCAAATACCAGAAATACCAGAAAGTTTACTTATAGTTTGTTTTTTTGTTTTAACCCATCTCATGCAGTTGTCTCAGGCAGGATGAACGAGACTCAAACGTTTCTCTGCTGCTTATATAGACCTTCATACAGACTTTGTGACTCCACCTCCCCTTCCCCTCTAAATGCTCCATGTCCTAAGCACCACGCAGCTCTGCTTGTGCATGCACTTGGTACTAACAAGCTTAAAGTAGGAGATGATGGTGATGCGATAGCAAATGAATGTTGGCAAAATGTCAAAGGTCCGGTGTAAAATTTTATGAGCACACACATTCCAAAGTAATGTGGACACAAGCCATCCACTGTAGCTCATTTTGGCAGAAATATTGCAAAAAAGATATAATTTTAGCATCTATTACAATTCACTTGCGGATACTTAAAAACGCGTGCGTCAACCTCCCCAGAAAGGTCAAAGGAACACATGGGCACACCAGATACAAGAGGAACTGGTGCATCCAAAGAGACTGGTTGAAAACTGACACAGACAGATGTATTAAAGCTCTTGCACAGGTTCCTCAGTGCTGACTAGAAGTAAAAACATGTTTGACATCAGGGAAACGTAAGAGAACCGGGCTGTGCTGATGCTACTGATGTTAGCGCCAGCAGGGTGCATGCAGTCAGGCACTTCTGAACCAAATCTCTGTAAATCAAATCTCTGTGCACCAGTGACCGCATTACAGACACTCAAATTCACCTCTGAAACATCTTTATAAATATACTCAAGTCTACAATGTATAATATAGGCAATATATCGTGGACAGTCGTAACAGCAGGGAAAAAAGCACAGCAGAGTTGAAAATTGCGTTAAATCTTTTGAGGTGGCAGGTTTTGAAAAGAAGAACTCATTATATTATCCAATTTTATACTTACACACACATAGTCATTGGCAATTAGCAGTTTTCAGAATGGATGTAAATATGCATTATAATATTAACTCTTATTTATGTAATCAATCCAAGTTCACAAAAGGAAATGTGACATTTGCCACACGTAGAGACCTGTGGTGTGCAGTATTTCTTCATGTCCCAAAAATCACGTTCTTTAGTTGGCAGAAAACACCTGACACCTGGAAGAATTGACCTCTCAGAATATTTATCTCTAGACATTATTTAATCACAAAGCATTATATCTGTGATAAAAGGGGAACCTAGCCAAGGCTTTGAGATCCTCTGCTATAACTTTCAAACCCACTAACTGTCAGACAAAACCCTTCTTTTAAAAAAAACATATGACATCCCTCAAAGCTGTTTCTGTTCAAAGACTCATTAGCAGTAAGTGATAAAAGACATTAACAAGGGAGATATTTTTAATGAGCTTGCACACTGTGTGTCTGCAGGCAGCCTGACCCCTTCTTGTGGCCCTTGGGCTCCTGTCTTACCAAAATTAGATCTCTTCTAGTGCAATTCTGCTCCTTTGGCTTTTGTCATCACTTTACAAGCTGTAATGAAACAAGTAGACTAAATCCCAAATAAAATCTTGCTAAACACCAGCCAAAGTATTCACTATGGCTGCACAAGAGTCTCCAAACACATCAATTCAGGTCCCCTGGATAACAACAGGCAAAGTTGCTTTTGCTGCAGAGGTTGTACAGCATGTGCAGAGAGTGTCCAATATCTGCTGCTAGTGATGGGTTAATAGCAGGTAAAACCAGCCAGTGTCCTTTACCAGGCTTTGTGTGGCCAGGATCAACCCCCAGCAGTGGGAACCTTCAGCTCCAAATAAAAAAAAACCAGGCAAAGATCCTTAAGAATTGTTGTGACTATAGAGTCCATGAGAAGTTAAGGAAATGTCCTACTGGATCACACACCCACAAAATCACTCCCATAGGCATTGGCTGGTCTGTAGGGTCAGCTCCAGGCAGAAGCTAATGGAGAAGACCTCTAACTGTGGAGTGCAAATGGGAAAGCAACACTGATTGTCAAAGGTGCCCTGGGAACACTGCCCAAGACACTTAAGAACCACCTCGATGACTTTTTCATTTGTCTCCAGAGTTCGCAGAAGTCTAGACTTACTATCTTGGAAATGTCAGTATCAGACAAATTTATGGTGAGAAGCAAAGTTCATGAGATAATGTGGGCGGGGAAAAGAGGATACTGAGGGGAAGGAGAGGGGGTGGGAAGAGAGAGAGATAGTAAGTCTAGACTTTATTTTTAATATATCTTCCATTTTGTGACATCATCTTGACTTCTAAGGATCTGGTTGATCTTGAGCTCATGAGGAAATAAATCCAGTTCATAGACAACGGCATCAGTTCATTTGACTATGATACAAATGGATAAAAACAACAAGGCTTGATTTTATCCACTTGGAGCACCTAATGACCAGGGATTCATCATGATACATGTACAGCTAATGCCTAACTCAAAGAAGTATCAATTCAAAGTTGCAGAGAAATACTGCAAGCCAGGGTCACACAGAAATGCATAAATATGATGCTCAACTACCAGAATTTCCTTAAGTGAGCCCTTCAGTCAAAGCTGGGACTAAAAGTAATGTGGATGACAGTACTGCCCAAGGTTCCTTTCATTCTAAGCATTCATCAGTCCTTAATTCATGGTTGTGTTGAACTTTAGTTGCACTGTACATATTGTACATATTCCTACGCAGTCTGCAAGCAATTCATGCTTAAAAATGTGCCCACTTCACCTGATGAACAGGCTGACCAGAATGAGCTTCCAACCTGTCTGGTTAAACAAAGAAGAAAGGCAAACCTGAAAACATTAAAGGGCTTGAACATTCCCTTTGATTGTCATTAACTGATGTACATCTGGAAAAGGCATCAGAGAACATAATGTGACAAAACTAATAGGTTAAGATGTTTGCAGAACAAGATTAATCCTTATGCTATAGACAGGAAATATTCAACTCAGAATAAAGTTTAATGAGGGCAAAATAAAGCCTAGGCATGTGGAAATGCTCCTCTTTGAGGATATTCTTTATACCAATTACTCTTCAAAGGTATTGCGTTAATGTTTTTGGCAAAAGATTACAATTAAATCAGATGAATAGTTGCCAATGTTTTTGCATCTAACGTGGTCAAAAAATGTCCTTTTTCTCATATTATGAATCTGTCATCCTTGTACTTTATTTTGGCAATGCATACATATGCTGATTTCAATTTTGTCAAGAACTAAAAAACATCTCAGCCTATGAATTTAGTTTATAACATGACAAATAATTAATTTGTTTTCATTATTGTTTTTTGTTTTCCAAGAATATCACATGGGGAGAAAAATTGCCAGTTAATTCCTACTTGTTTCCTATTTCTTCCAGAAACTTATTTTCTTATTTCTCTTATTAAAATTTTGTCCTTAAAGATTGACCATTGTCTTGAACTTAATAGTCTCTTCTAATTTCTTTCTAAAAAATTCTTTTGCTCGATGTGCTTCTGATATCAGCACAGTAACAAAATAACAAAATAATTCCCTGATAAAGCTCAATTTTGGGACACAAAAGAACACTGAGTGCAAAGTGGAGAGGCACATCTGAGTTGGGTTATTTATCAGTGTTTAACATCCCACGTATGACCTCAAAAATTTAACGCTGTGTTTCAAAATCAATGCTCTAATAGTTTTTTTTTCCTCCCACAAACTTCAGTAACAGCAGTAAGGCATTTTTTTTCCTTTTTGGATACAGAGATTCCTTTTCTCAGGAAAAAAAAAAGTACCTAATAAAGTGATAAAGATCACCTTGAAAAGATTCAGGGGATGAAATGCACAACAAAGTAATGAACGCACTTAGGTAACAAGAGCAGGGGTTGAAATCTCCCATCTCATGCATTCATAGAAACCTTAAACTCTGGATTCCTCTCTCACAACTTTTCCTGCTCTGCCCTCCCCACTACTGCAAGTTCTCCCATGTTTGCTCTACCCTGCTCTGCACAGGAAACCCCACCTTTGCAGGACTCAGCAATTCAGCCTTTTTTTTGACCTGTATCCTTGGACTATTGAGTTCTTCCCCAAAGTAAGGCCATGCCCAGTGGAGTTACACTCCACCGAGGTCTCCTGCAAGCACTTTTGGGTCTCAGAAAGCCATCGGTAGAAACAAATGGCAGTTGGGAGATAATGGATATTTATTCAAAAAACAGAAGGAAATTGTGACATAGAAGAGAGTAATGGGAAAAGACCTCAGAGGGGAGGAAGATTAGTCATTCATTGCTTTCAGACAGAAGTAGATTTTTAAAAAGCCCTGTCAAAAGAGTTGGAGGAAGACAATTTTTATGTAAGGATGCCAAGCAAAGGAGGCCTGGGCTGAGACAAAGCAGCCTCGGGCAACAGGTGTTGATGGAAAAAGGATCCCTGACAGTTTGGCTCAGGAAGACACTTGTCCCTTTCATATTGTCAAGACTTTGAATGAAATAACAGCCAAAAATAAGTGTGTTGAACAGAGCTTTTTGGGGTTAAAGACAAAAAAAAAAAGAAGACATTTATGTTAAGAATAAGTCACCCTTGTATTTAAACTTCTGTTTTTAAAGCACACTAGTGAGCAGATAGGGCCTTATTATTAATCTAAGTTTTCTGGGTTTCTAGAGATTAGCACTAATTACCTAACCAATATAATTAGAAAATACCGATATGAAAGGTATGGTTCTCTCAGATCCCCACCTAGCTGGATTTGACCACCACTTCCTAGATCCCAGTTACTTTGAACTGCAGTTCCCAGTTCTTGTGTGATTCCTCTTGCATTACTTAATGTATTACTTTAACCTCTTTACTTAGTCCATACCTATTTCCACTGCCATGCTGTCCAATACCAAATCCTCATGTTAGTTTTTTATATATTATAATTGTTTATAGCTTTACTTTTGCAGGATGACAGGATCACGTCAATGACAGAATATATCCTCCCTTTGTGTCCTAGTGCATTACAAAGAATCCACAGGTAAAATCATTTATACACCTAGCATTTTTTTCTTCTCATATAGTGGGGTTTGTGCCATTCTCCCTGCAATTCAAATGAAAATAAAATGGATACACTATGTCAGCTACAAAAAGAAAAAGAAGAAATTTGTACCTCTGGTAGTATAACAGTCCATTGAATTAGGAAAACAAGATGGATTTGAGTGGAAACAGTGTAGCTTTTCTACTCAAATACTGCCATAAACCTGACTCAGCATAAGTGCTTTGTTCAGAACTGGTGTCAGGAGCCAATGTCCTGATGCTCCTATTCACTTTTCCCTTCACATTCTTCAGCAGTGAGGAACCCTCACTCATCCCTGGGCTTTGAAGTGCATCCTCAGCCAGAGATCCACATCCCATCACAAACCCTTGAGTAGTTTGATGTCATTTACCTTTTTAACTATATGCTCTTGGATAAGATATAAGAGAATAATGGGACAACAGGTATTCTAATTATAAATAGCTGTAGACATTTCACTCAGGTCTTCCAGTAAAATTGCTGTAAATTTGGAAGAAGTTATTGAGTGAAATGCTTCTAAATCATGTCTTCAGTGCCTGTTGCTGCTCTTCATCCTTTTTGCTGCAAAGTCTTTTGGACATTGCTGTAGTTCTTTGGTTTTACCTAAGGCAGAGGAGTCTGCATTCCTGTTTAATCACTGTGGCCTGATGTGCCTAACATTGTTTCCTGGGGTCTGGAGTGACCAGAAGCCTGTGGGTCACAGGTTAAACTTTCTGGGACCCATGCATACATTTCCAGCATTAATCCCAATTTTGATTTTCAGGATATTCAAGAACTTCGAGGCTCAGCTGAAAGAAGTGTATTGTCCTATTATGGAAAAGGGGGGATGGGAGGGGGAAGTGTATAGAAAACAGTTCTCTGAAAGGCAGCCTCTCTTCTGCCAGAATAATTTCAAAATACCAGTTGAATTGCAAGTACAATTTCTGTTCCTTGCACCTCTAAGTGGACTTGACTGTGGATTCAAAAAAATGGTACCTGTTTATTCTCTAAGGGAAGACTATTTAGAATAAGTGTATGCTTACAATTATGGTAATGCATAGAAAGCTCAGTTATGAAAGGATTTGGTTTGGTTTTTTGTTGGTTTTTTTTTTTTTTTTGTATATAAGTTGCAGTGAAATCTAATGAATTGTATTGTGAAAGCATGATTTTTGCATTCACATCACATTGCTCCTTCTCTGTTCACAAAGTCTCATAAATGTAACCAAGACAGATCAAGTTTCACTGAGAAAATTAGCCTAAGAAAAAAAGCAGAATTCCCTCCCACTACCACCCTTTCTGCTTCCCTCATACACTCACAAGAGAAGGACTGAGGTAGTATCAGCTGCACAGAGAAGGAAGAAATTGGGTCCACACTTGACATTTCATGCTACACATAGAAGACCATGTATTTAAAAAGAGAGCTTCACATGTGCTCATATTTGTCAATAAAAATGCGGCTCTATTTAAATTCACAGAAACCGTGAAACACACTGAATATTGCCTTTACTTTTTACTTATCTTCTAAATTTTGTCTCCATATGCCGAAGAATGAAGATTACCTGTCAAAATAAAATGCTGCAAGAATGAAATATACAGCATGTACTGTGGGAAAGTCCTTGGTTTCCTTACAGACGCAGCAGCTGGTGTGCACTGCTCACAAGTGCTTATTTTATTCAGCCAGAAAAATAAAAGAGTTTATGGCATATTTCAAGTGAAGACATCTTGAATTTTTCACACGCTTAGTATTCGCTATTTTTTATTTTAATATTCATAAGTCTTCACTGAAAATTAGCACTTTTTTACTAGAAACTGTGAATTTTTAACTCTCCCATTCAATTTAATATAGTATTACATAGCAAGGAAATCAAGATATCTTTTAAATCCAGCTTCAAGTATCCACACATTCCATGTTAAGCTGCAATGCTTAATTTAATATCTGTACAGGACTGGTAAACATTTTACACAATGGATTATGTAGCCTAAGGGACAAACCCACAGCATTCAGAAGGTGGTATAATAGGTTTGAAGGATGACTGTACACTTGAGAGGAGGCAGAAAAACCCAAAGCAAGGAAAACTTTACCACAATTGCCAGAAAATAATGTAGTCACTATGTGAGCACACCCTCTGGCACTCTCTTCTGTCAGGACAGGAGAGAAGTCTACAGTACTGTCATGGTCCACAGGCTACAAATGTTCCCAATGTAGCTTTGTATTCAAAGCTTTTGACAAAAAAGGTCAACAGCTGTGGTTCACTGAAAGTCTGGGGGCAATAATTCTGTGTTTTAATGACATAAATGACAATAGTTTTTCAACAAGAGAAAGAACAGAGAGAGAGGAGAGACAGCAAAGATGGAAAATAAAATTAGTCTTATTTCATTTCCTTTCTACATTACTAGTTGGAATAAAACATAAAATATTGTTCCAAATTCCCTCAAGTGCTTGAACTCATTCTTCAAAATGAAAAGCGATAATTACCTGCAGCAGTTACGCTCATCCAACACAACAAGATTTCATTTAGCCTGTCCAACCTCCTCAGAGCTGCTATTGGACTTTTATTTGGGCAGTGAAGGGAGGGCATGCATGTTATTATGAAAAGGCTCAATCCCAAATATGCAAGCAAAAATTCCTCAAGGATCAAAGGAAATCAGATCATTAATATCATACTCGCACATACATTTGAAATTTTATTGCTAAATACTGGCACAGATAACAAAGGATTCTAGAACTACTGCACATGACTCTGAAAACTGCACACAGCACTTCCAGGAGTGATGTAAAAAATCAGTGCCTAGGGAAGATAAAATGCTTCCTACACGATATTAACATTATCATTTAGGATGAGCCAAAAAATATCCTTATGCAGGTTCAACTGAACTGCTTGGGAAACTCCGGGACTAAAATATTTACTAGATACAGATGTTACGAACTTACGAACCAAAAAAAAAACCAAACAAAACACCAAAAAAAACACTAACTTCTAATCATTCCTTCTACACTTCTTCTACTGTTTTCCTACCATTCCTACCATTTCATGATGTGCTTGTGATTTTTCACAGGAGCTCAAAAGGTTCAGCTCAGCCAGGGAACCAATGGAATAACTTTCCACTCTCTTGTTCTCCCATAATCTCTTTTATCCCCCAGAACACGCCTCCCACCACTGCCCATGCGTGTCGCCTGCGAGATCCTTTTCTCCTTCACCGACACCAGCAGCCTGGGTGCCACAACTTTGTCTCCAGTTTGATCTCTAGGAGCTAAATTCTGTGGTCCTAATGCAGATTTTTATTTTTTTTCTTCCTGCTCTCAGATTCATAACAAAGCCAACAAAAAAGGAGAGTCTGCTCATGGAATCAGTTGCACACGTACTTGTCTTATGGAGGTGAATAATCCTGCTGATTTCAAAAGAATGACAAATGTGCATGAAGTTCAACATAAGTGTAACTGATTGCAGGCTCGTGGCCTGGATGCTGATCCCAGGATTTGGCTCCAGCAGCACAACCTTATGCAGCTTGTGCTGATAAGTCTTATTTTAATATTAGTAAAGGGGGTATGGCACAGAATGTGTCTGTTAAAAGGTTTAAAATACATGTGTATTTTATTTAAGTAACGTTGAATTTCTGGGCAACCTCCCTAAATTCCTTTAGTTTGCTGAACAATTAGAATCAGCTTTGGCATTCTTGTGTAATGATGCAGCGGAGAATTAAATGACAGACCATATGTATATGAAATGTATGTAAATTCATACAAACATGCAGCAAAGTTAGACATATTAGACAAGAAAAAAATTCAAAAGTAATATATGCTGGTTTGTGCACACGAAGTTCAACACTGTGGTAAAAAACCTGCTGTGCTTGTCCATGAATTCATCCTAACTTGCCTCATCTATAGAACAAACAAATGTTTAAAACTTTTTGAAAAGCTTCTTTTTCAAAGAGAGTGCACATCTGTTCACCAAATCTGACCTGAATTTATTTGCACAATGTATTGCATCCTTCAAAACATTTTTTTGGAAACAAATTTCAATTATTCAACAAAAATGTTCCTAATTATCCCCATATAAAGATAATTTTTATACACTAGAAGACACTGAGGCCCAAACTAGCAACAAATACCAAATCCTAGGGAAAGGAAGCAGATTTCTCTTATCTGTGTGCCCAGACACTTTTCTACAGGAGTTTGAAAGCCACACAGAAACACAGAGGCACTTGTGCAGGCAATCAGGGGCAGCGCTGAGGTACAACATTTTAGTCATGGTGTGACCCACACACAACTCTGCACTTACAGAATGTCACAAGTATTCTAACACCCACAGCAAGATGTCACACTGCTTACAAAGCAAGCTCTCAGGAGTACAGGCAAACCCAGTGATTAGCTTTCCATGGTTTCGCTGGTGTTGTTTTCCTGACACTCCCGTGGGACACTGGACCCAGGGCTGGTGAGATCCACGCAGACCTGCCTCACACCCAGGGGTCCACTTCCAGGGGAAGTGGAACTTGCATTTTCCTGCTGCTGCTGCTGCTCCATGGGCAAAAGGCAGCTCCAGCAACCGTCCAGCTTTTCCTGAGCACAGCAGCCTGAAAGAATCCTGCACTTCAGCAGCGCTGATAATGCTGGGAAAGGGATGGAGAGAGGGGCTGTCACCTGGCAGAGCACAGGGAGCGGCAGCTCCCGCTGCCCAGGGGACAGCAGAGAAGTGACCAAGAGGGACCGCCCAGAGCAGGCACCTCCTGAGCTCCCAGACTCCAGGGCCAGAAGAGCTGGAACCTTGCAGTCCTGCTCTCCTGGGCTCTGCAGTTTGCACCTCACGTTAGAGCCTCCGAAACTGGCACGACACCACCTGTGGTATGGGTGAGTGCTTTTGGAAACAGGAATGAAACTCTTGTGTTTGTAATCTCATGCCTTACTTGTTGGTTATCTTTTTATTTAAATAATTAATAAAAGCTTTGCCAATGCACAGTGGATTTTGAAGTACATCAGTAGTTTAGCACACAACTGGAAAAAAAAATTAAAAAGTTAACCTGTGCTCTGAGAGAAACCACTAATCTGGAAGAAGAAAAGAGCACAGCAGATTTTGGGAACATTTCCTGAAATATTTCAGGCCAGAATTTCCGCAGGGTTTCTGAACCACAATCATAGCATTTATGATGTATGTATGATGACTTATTACAGATTTCCATCTAGCCTAAAGCATTTACTTTCTTAATTTGTTACATATCATAACAAGAAGAAAGTGAAAATAGTTTGCAATGACCACCAATGAAGAAAGATTTGTAAAATATAGACCACATAGATCCATGACAATAAGGAACAGAGGTTGAAAACAATTCTCCCTCAAAATGCTCAAAAAACCCTCTCCAAAAGCAGCACTGATTTATCATTAAAGAATAGGGAAATTTAAAATAAAACCCCATCTCTAGTCATCCTTCTGCTTTAGACATCAATTAGGAACAGAACAAATCTGTATGGTCCATAATCTAGACATAAACACCTGCTAAAATAAAGCTTTGCTAACATTTCTGTAGTCATTTACTACATTTCTATGGTAATGTTACTACAATACAATTAATTGCTAATTATCTTTGCAACAGGAGAAACTCCTCACCAAAAAAACTAAAACAAAAGAACCCAAAATCCAGATATTAACATTGGTTGAAGCCATTAGCAAAAGCAGTCATCCTTATTGTGGAAAATTCCTCATCCCTGTGGACAATCCTAACTGAGGAAGGAACATTTCCAGTGGGTTTTGGTTAACTAAGGTAATCTCAAATTAATGTGTTTGTTCTTTGCATATCTTATTTCCCCGTGAGCCAGTCCAAGCTCTCATCTGCTACTGCAGTTTCCAACTGGTCTCAGAACTGGAACAGACTCCTTGAATTTATGAGTGTCTGTTCGGAAGCTGGACAACTTCCAGGACACAAGATCTGAACGTGACCCTCTGATCTGCAGTCAGCAGTTCAATACTGCTCAACGAAAGAGCTTTCGGAGTGTTCAACAGGAACAGAAACTTGCATCCACCGAACACAGCCCTCTGTGCCCCCCAAATTCTACCCAAAACAGTAAAGTTTGTATCCATACACTTGCAGTTGTATAGGGACTGGGAAATATAGCTGACATCTGAAAATTATCTGGTAATAATGGGAAGAATTTATAAAAATGGACATGGTTCTTGCTTCAGAGAATTTTATATTCATTAAAATGAAAGTTGAGTTGTGGAGCTAAAAGAAGCCACACTTCTATCCAAGTCACACTCCTATCCAAGAATTCCATGATTTTTCCAGCAATTACTTATGTCATATACACAGCAGTAATTCTTCTTCAAAAGAAACTTGTTCTATGTTTGTACATTTGCTGCATGGATTGGTGATGACAAAATCAACACTGCTCACAAATCTTTGCTGTAAAACAATTCAGTTCACCAAAAAGGTAGGGAAAACTACCAATTTTGCTGTTTGAAAGTATTTCCTAACAAAGTACTAAAGCAAAATATAGTTCTTTTCTACTTTCATAAAAAATGCCAAGTGGATTTTAAGCATGGAGCTTTATTCTTCAGCCAGATTCTATGGATACACAGATGATCACTAAAGAAAAAAATCCACTAGTGGCAGATCCCTTCATCCCAGATATCTGTCACTGCAGATTTATCAGTTTAATTATGGCATCCAAGAATGCCTGTGCAGCTGTTTTTGTTATTAACTACGTATCCTGTGGTAGTGCTAAGTTAAAAGCTTTCAAAAGAATGTCCTTTACTCGCTGCTGACTGCTCAGCAGCTCCATCCCCACGGCACAGCAGAGCTGCTCATGCATTTGACAGAGTGTTTATTGGGAGTCACACATGACTGAGCTTTGATAGTCATGCTATGCCCTTCTACCCAGAAAGAAAGAATGCAACTCATGTACCAGTCAATTTCCTGTATTTTATAATTTAGATATTCTCCTCGTGCTTAGTTTCATGCTGTAATATTAATAATTACTAATTGATTTATGAGGAATTAAAAAATTGTTCTGTAAGCTTCAAGAAACTCTAGATTTGCCATTAGATATTTCCAGACCTTCTGTATCCAAACTGAGGGTATAGAGCAGGAATGCAGACTAGAAATTGAAAACAGATAACAAGTGCTTTCCCTGTGAATGACACAAAAGCAGGGAAGGATTTAGATGAGACTATGATTGGCATTGTTTCAGTGCTTCAATAAATCACTCCTGGTCTCATACAAATTTAAAGCTGCCAAATATTATTTTTTATTTTTTAACTATTCTATTCTTAACTATTATAGTCCATGTTGTGAATGGATTTAATAATTAAGTGTAACTAAGGAATTCAGCTACCTCAGCCAACTTCAATTTATGGTTTTTTTCTGGTTGAAAGAAAAAACAATTACTATACTCTGTAATATTCCCAAATCTTAAAATACATGTAAGCTAAATGTAGACTCAACATTAAATACAAATAAATGCATTTCATCCAGAGACATTTTGCATCAAATACATTTATAAATATTAAGTAACAATTATAGATCAAGTTTTTAATTGCTGATAAATTCTAATTAACTGATGAACCAGTTACTCTAGAGAGCCCTTTAAAGTTCCACTCATATTTCTTTTTTAAAAGATGTGCAATCCCTGGAACCTTGTAACAGGCTTGTATCAAACCTTATGTACAGTGGAAGATACGGTCATATAAAAAGGACCCTCTTTGGGGTATCATCAAGATTCACTTTTTATTAACTACTTTATTTAAGATTTGCAAGTTAAAAGGCTTAGGTCTGACTGATGAAACATTTCTGCACATTCTGTATTGAATAAATAGTAATTACTCAAAATGTTGCTTAAAATTACTAATGTTGATTTTATATGTCAGGTCATGAGGAGTATAATATTGTCTGGAAGATTCAAGGCTTCAGTGATCAGAGAAAATCCTATATGGGTGTATATGTATGAAATGGACTCAAAGTTCTCTATAGGAACAGCAAATCTCTCAATATGAGGATGAGGGGAGGTGTTGAAGTTCTGACTTGCATAAATAACAGAAAGCAAAACCCCAAAAAAAAAAAAAAAAAAAAAAAAAAGACAAAACCAACTAGGAAAAAATATATTAATACTAGGAAATCTGAATATAAGACAAAAATAACTACAGGGCAAGCTTTGGATTAGACTTCTAGAAAGCCCAATTCAATCAAACAACAGTTGTCAAACTGGAAGCTGACACGTCAGCCACGTCCTGTCCAGTGCTGCCCATCACAGAAATAAATTTACCATATTATAAAGCAGTGGGAAAAATGCCCTAAATAAGGAACTGTAGCAGAGCTCTTCCCCGCACCCCCCATTCGTTATTTACATTAAAATAATGCCCAGAGGCTGTAAACAGGATTGGAACCTGGAAACGAGTTTCGACAGCTCTTTGCATGGCGCTGTCTAAGCTTGTTTAACTGGTGTGTACACAAAATGAACATGTTTGTGTACACACACAAACACACAAACACAAACCAGCCCTGCTTACTGCACATACAAACATCCAGGCCTTGTTTGCATACCCAAACCCACCATCTTACGCTATCAGGGTCACAGATAAATACATGTTTTTGTATCCTACATAATGCAATGACCTCTTGGCCATAGGTGGGCTGAGTAGACACTTGTTTCATTTAAAAAGCAACCCAGCACAAAATCATCTGAGACTTGCTAATTTTGTAAGCAAAGCCCATGGCAGTCACAGGAATAAATGTCAGTTACATTTCAGCACTAATTATTTTCCACACTCTTCTCCATTTTATAAACTCATAATATATCAAGAAAAAAATCAAGTTATACTTATTTGTTCATTATCTGACCAGTATTTTGAACATGGGATAAGGCAGACATAATTTTTTTTGCTACTTTCTGATTGCTGAGCCCCTGTAGCAAATACTTGATCAAGACTAAGGTAAAAATCCTTTAAATAGGATTTTTCCTTATACTTCATGTTAGAAGACATGGATCCACAGCAGCTCTGTTAACTAGGCATGTAAGAATGCTCTTCATCTCTGTCCAGAATTACAGAGTATTATGTTCCGCTGTGGTTATCAAATCCATGGATATTCTTAGCCTGGACACACAACTCCCTCTGTAAATCACTTTACACCTTGTGACAATTTAAGTTTTATATCTGTGTGTGCAATCTGAAGAGGAGGGAAGGCAGAAAGATAAATCTATAGTATATCTTAGTTCCATGATGAGACCTCCGTTAATTAGGTCTTCCTCAATCATCACCTCTTTAATTGGCATTTTCCTCATGTCAGGAAGAGATGCCTAAGATTTAGGTGTCTGATGCTGCATCAAAAGGCCACCAATAATGCACAGCCCTGTGCCAGCAGGGCAGCATCTACTGACAACAGAATTACTCCTTGTTTTAAAAGCAAAATCAATGAAGTACTTATAGTGTCAGAAGGGGAAAAAAAAAATGGGGAAAGAAAAGAAGCAGAAGAAGTGTTACAGGTTTTTCCTGAAAAGACAAATGTTCCCCAGCCAAATGGACATACCACCACCAGACTAGGAAGACAAAAATAAGAGATCTGTACCAATGGGAAAACTCAGAGCCCAGATGGCCAACTCGAGTTATTCCACAGGTTTCTAGGCAGAATATTCCAAGATATTTTCTGTTTTAAGATGTATAGAGTAAGATTTCAGAGTTACAATACATCTCAGGCTTCCATGAGCTTTCTGTAGGGTTTGTATTTTGGGGTGTCTTGGTTGTACGAGGACTAGGAAAATAAATGTAAAACACTTTAAGATCTCTTGCCTCCTTTCTGGCTCTACAAATTTTTTTTTTCTAGTTCTGTAATATTTTTCTCATGCTCCTTTTTCATCCTAAGGAGCTATATCTACTGGTAGAGCTTCCCTGCTAATATTGTCAATCATTATTTAAAAAAAAATACCTGCAGAATTCAAAACAATATTGTTCAACTAGGTATTAATATATTTATTTATGCATTCCTTCATTCCTTTCGAGCAAAATCTGATTTGGCCCCACATCTTATGTTTCTTAAAGATAAACAGGGTGTTATTAAAAAAAAGAAATTCTTGTTTAGGCATAAGCCATATGCACTTTGGTGAATATGACAACAATTCTTATTCATGCACAAGTAAATCAAGGCTGTATTTGCACTACACAATTTTAAGGATTTTCTGACATTATGAGTTAAATTGATTCCATTAATTGTTTAGGTAAGATGAGAAACATTCAGCTCTTTGATAATATTTTATGCTGAACAACATTAACTTACTGACTTTGATGGTTATACCTCTTGTTCAAGATAAATGTTTCTAAATATTTATACTGAGAATGTGTTCTAAATACATTTATCTAGCACTGCATTTTATTCATCAACAAAAGTGCTAGTGATGAGAAGCTCGCGATGTAGCCAATAGAACTGGTTGTCTGAAAATCTACACATCTTGAATAGAGAAAGAAAGAATGAGGGCAGGATGGAACAGTTTTTTTGGTTATCTAGAACTGGGGATTGTTTAACTAGAGGATTGTTTAATAGCTTCTCAGGCTTTGATTTATTTCACATTGAAGGGATCCTGTCCCACATCAAAGATGTCTGTTAAAGAAAAAAAGAAATCCTTTTCTTAAAAAAACACCCCCACCCCCAACCTTTGGCTGAACACATAATTTTCAATTTAGGAGCAGGTGACACTAAGATATTTCCCAAGGGCAGAGTATTTAGACCTTTACAGAACTAAACAACCCTGTTGTGATGAAAGCTGGACATTCCTCAGTGCTGGGATCGAATGAAAATATTGGTGTTTCGCTAAACTTTGAGACTGACAAAATAAGAGTTTTACAGGAACCATTTAACATTTATCATCACATCCTGCAAGTTACATTCAGACGAGGGAAACAGTTACATAAAGCAAACAATCTTGCTGAGAGTAACAAAAAGGCAGAAGCTTCTTAAAATGGATGCATATTTAAGAATGATGCCTCTTTGCAATAACCTGTCAGCAATAATGGGTTCACATAAACAGGAAATGGTGTTTTAAAAATAGGAACAGATTATTATCATCTCTGATGACAGAAACGACATACTTTCTTTTTTCTGATTATGTTCAGCGCAAAGTCCATCAAGTTGAGCACTTGCACAGACCAAATAGCAGGAAATTGTAAGGTCAGAAGAGAACAGTGGAAGTTTCTGTAACACAACTGTGGCAGAAGTTGTGGCCGCTGGAGATCAGCAGGAAAATGCTGAAGAGGCAGGAGGGAAAGTGAGGATTTCAGTTTGGAAAAAGAGGGTTTGAAGAGCCTGCAGGTTACTAGAAAAGAAAGGAGGGAAAAGAGGCTGGAGATAGGCTTGAAAATAAACGAAATGAACTTGAAACCCTGGAAGGAATGTTGCAGCTGGAAAAGGCTGTAGAGGGAACGGAGATAAGAGAATGAAGGGTCACTAGGGGCTCTAAGAAAGGAGACATTGAATTCCTGAATGTAATATTTTAAAAGAGAAAATCTGAGAAAATAAGGATAAGGTGCTTCCTTGAATTAGGAAGAAGAAGTTGAATATGAGGCATACCCATGCAAGTGTTGAGATATTAGCAACTGGAATATTGCAACATTTTTCATTTAGAAAATTTTTCTTAATGACATGAGGCAGATTGTCTTTGATAGGAGTGGCTGGCAGAAGAAAAGTTCTTGGTACTCAAGAGAAAAACTAGAAGACAAATTTGGGGAGATAGCACAGTTCATCATTTCTTGGATGTCAAGAGTGTAGAAATGATGAAAAAGACAACAGAAACTGATATTTTTGTTTGTCCTATAAAGTCTAGGACAGGAAGCTTCTATGTCTTACAACTATGTCTTACAAATCTTACTAAACAACAAGAAAATTAGTTAAAGGAGATCAGTTTTAGGAACATATGCCACCTTTAAAATATGCCTTTAACTGCCTGTACAAACCATTGCTATAAGAGAAATTGCCCTCATCTGCTTTGCAAAACACCGTTTCCAGAAGTGAAGCTTGGTCTCAATGAAACATAGATAAACATTTGTGTTCAGATGATGAATTCACTTGCTTGTTCGAAAGATTCATTGTTTGATTCTGCATCTATGAGGAAAACAAATTTGCACAAAGGTTTATCACTATACCATTTCAATTGTGCACAGAAAACTGAAACTGTTGGAAATGCACAACTGTGCTTTATGCAACAAAAGCCTATTTATAAATTATGACTCTATGCACAATATGCCTTGGGGATTGTTCCTGTTCTAATCAAATACTTTTGCAAATTTGTTGCCAACAACTGAAAAAGTATTTACCTGTAATAGGTGAAAAAAATGATACTATCAAGTAAAATATGTTTTCACATATACTATGGATGTTTTATTCACTCACTAGGCAGCTTCTAAAGGTCCCACAAAAAATTAAATCACATAGCTTAAATATTTGTCTGCAAATAACACTGGTTAAATAACTCTGCAACATCTGGTTTCCTTTTCTGTTTGCTATTTGAGAGCTTTTTCTGAGTATAATTAATCCTTATAAAATGGGAATAAAGCAAGTTATTGTCTTCTGGAAACTGATGAAGTATATTACAACTACAGAGAAAGGGACTGTACTTCATTCTGCACAGCAGAGTTAAGATGCCCACAAAGAGAAAAAAAAAAGTTTATGTTCATGTGAAAATGGTACTTGGAGCTCAGAGGTCTAGATTCACTTAACAAATTTAGTAAAATGAAGTACTCAGAGTAACCACAAAGCTGAAGTGGAGAATTTCAGCAGAAGGACAGTTCGAAGAGTTGGAAAATAAAAGCACAGAGAGACATGACAGAGACCATTTCTGTCTGCCTTGATTCTCCAGGGCCCTGTGCCAACACAGACTGAATTTGTGGGCCAGGACAGATAATCAGAGTGGGGGAAAAAAACCCAACATGTGAATGGTGCTTCTATGGGAGCTGTGGTAACATACACAAGTATTTGCATGTTCATGACAGTATTGATCTAAGACCAAAAAAAGGTTTTGTCCTCCCTGGATCTGTCAGTCTGCACAGGAGAACAAAGCCACACTCCTAAGAAATCATCTTTGAATTGAGGATTCATTACTGTAACGCTTCAACCAACAGACCTTGACAGGGCAGCTCCAAACCAAGCTGTTTAAAAAACTCTACATTGAAAAAAGTCTTTATTATGCTAATTACAGTAGGCAAAACTAGCATATCCCAATCTTCCTTTTGGAAATCAATAGAACTTTTGCCTCTGTGTTCCATAAATGTAGGTTTAACATAAGAAGGTCAACAAGAGCCACTGCATCTTGTCTAAAATACTGGTTTAGCCTCCTGTTTATGTTTCACAGGGAAAAAAAAAAAGAAAGAAAGAAAAATTAGAAGCAATATTAAATTTAGTAAAACGGTCTTTCATACTTCTCAGGTATGAAAGGTACTTGGTCCATATATAAAAATAAATTAAAGGGTGGATTTTTTTCTCCCCTTTAAAACCAATTCTGTCACCTCATCAAAATCACCAAAGGAGATTCATGTTGATCAGCTAACTACATATCTATAATGCATAATAAAACATGATCTACTTTACATTTCTGTTTTGAGGCTTGATCTGAGTTTGCCTTGTAAACACAAAGCCCTACATTTGTAACTTTCTTTGTCATCTTTTATAATCAAAGCTCATTTTATGTTTCAACAAGACATAAAAGGATTCAGACTTTATGGAAGAGGCTGGTCCAACCCCTTTGCCACCTACACAAGCAACAGCTTGAACTTCAGACTCCAAAACATAACAAAGAGCTTGAATTTTTTCAAGAAAGCCTCAGTAGGACCCAGGATGTAACCTTCAGTATCCCTCAGCGCTTCAGACTGTCCAATATATATGAAAGAAGAGTGGGTAATGCATGTAGGAGTCACACAGCCACAACACTGTAAAGCATAAATGTCCACTGGTCATTGCAATCAGTTTAATAAAACTTTAATTTTGCAACCCTCTTCATTGTATCTTAAGAACAGGATCTAGGCCTGCTGCATACATGGACATGTACCGGATTTTGCTTGCATGGATAAAATTAAAACCATGAATTGACATCACCAGTTTGGCCAAAATTAATTAACTCCTCTAGGTATGCCACATTACACCATTTCCAAAAAATCAGTTTGCTAAAGGAAATCTTCCCAGTGAAAATGGTTTTTTTTCAATGTGCTTCAAATTTCTGCAGTTTTCTGCATCAATTTGTTATGGAACTATCTTTCATATTATCCCCACTTTTATTTTGTTCGGTGCTTGTTTTTAAGTAGAGTCATAAATGTATTTCCATTTCATGCTATTCCCAGTCAGGAATAAAATGACGGTACTTTCAAGAAAGAAAATTACCCGGGAATCTGTTCTGCATTTGTAGACAGGAGAGAGGCACTTGGAATGGAGAAGAAGAATTAAATTAGCCCCAGATATAGGGGCTGAATACTAGCCATGTGTTTTTGAAGTGAGTATCTGCAAACCCTTTCCTATAGATCCTTTATAGCCTGAACTTTATAACAATAAAGGTATAATCTGGTAAAAAGTTTGCTGCCCTACAGCAAGCACAAAACACCTTTTTTTTCTTCATCCAAAGGGACCACTGGTCTTTGAATAAAATATTTTTTACCTTCCCCCACAGTCACCAGTTTAGAATGAAAGCATATTCCATGTTTAAGATTCTATATTTACTCAGTTTAAATATTTATGGGTGAGATGTATATACAGTATTGAATAAAACAGAAACCAGATTCATTCCTTAATGAGTGAGAAAGAATAAACTTCATATGGGGCAAAAAGCAGTGCTAGAAATTGTCACTGCTTTCAAGTCAGCAGCCACAAGAAATGTTGTCTTCTCAACTACCGTACAAAATAACAAAACCAAAAGCAAGTGTTATTAGTTTTTCTTCTATATTATCAGATTTTTATGACAAAGGTTAGAATGCTCAAAAATGTGTTTAAATTTATTCAGCTGTTCTCATAGTTTCATGTTTCACTGGGCTGCTACACTGCATTATGTTCCCATATGACTGGATTAAAGCTATCTAACAGGCTGGTGAAGTTATTAGTCCAGCATCTGAATATTTGTTCAGAACCTTCTTCAGCAAGTATTGACAAGCTGCAAAAGTCATATTGATTTGTTTTGGGTTTTTTAACAGGACATCCATGGTATTTGTCAGATCAGCACTCCTGAAGAGTGTTCTTCCTCCAAAGACACTGATACAAGAAAAGTGGTGTTAAACCCAGTTGTAGGGAGACTGGACAGCCCAAGGGAGAGGTAATGGGATACAGAGACTTTAACCTTTAGGTCATCAATTTAAATTCAGCTCAAGTTGATCATGACCAACATTCCCACATGATGAATGTTTGTTAGCCTGTGTAAAGAAATAGACACAATAAATATTGGTGGACACATTACCAAGGTAACTGATCCCCTTGGGTAATCTCAAAAGAATACCTACACTCTGACAGGCCACCAAACAATCCCAGTTCCTCTGCTTTCATGGAATCCATCACGACTGCATATTCCAATACAATGTCTTAACCACCATCAAATTACTTTCAACATGTTTTGGAATTTTTTTTTCATTAAGTGGATATTTCAACTAGAAACATCTTCAACAGTGATCACAGAGTTCAGCTTATCATAATAGAGTGTGCAAAGAATATGGAAGACTATATTGAAAAATGGCATTAAATCAAGTGTTATAACCCAAGTACTACTTTTAGGCAGATTTGGTGGAACTGTTGAAAGGATGGATATAGGAAAAACAGAAAAACCTGAGACAGCTGACAGGAATAACCAGAGGCATGGAAAGACACTTCTATATGGAGTCTGAGATTGAGATTTAGTTTTAGAGTCCAGATTAACAAACGTTGCCTGGTATGAATATATAAAATAATGATTATTACAGGCATTTCTTCAGAGCCTGGGGGTTATGAATAAAGCTAAGCACAAAGGTTCTTTCCCAGCCTATAAGAATTCTGAAGATTTGAGAAAGGTCTTGTTAGTATTAGGACAAATCCTTTCACAATTTTCACAAAAGCAGAGATACCCAACCTATTACAGACAATAGTCCAGTGGTAAAGACAGTTGCCTTGGATGCATTAGATATTCAGCTGGATTTAAGTCTCTATTCAGCTGGATTCAGAAAAGGAAATTGAACCAAAGTCGCATGTCTTAAAGGATAATGCCCTAACTATTAGGCTCTGGGTATTGTAATGCAGATTTCTCTCAAGGTTTCTTTAGAGCAGTTCCATTTCCAATAAATTATTTATTTGCTATTTGAAATTAAACCTTTCTAAAGGAAAGTTCTTTAAACTACCCTTGACATGAGAGAGGTTTCAGGTTTGATAAAGCAACAATTTTTATCAAAAACTCTGTTAACTTGGAGAAATCCCTGTTAGCTTGAGTATTTCCAAGAGCAGAACTGAAAAAAAATTCAGACATTTGTAAACAATCTTTTTCCTTTATAGCAACACTAAAAAGAGGACAGCAAGACCATGCCATGTAATCTTTTCCTGCTTCAGTGTTGTGAGGCTGAGGAATCATTGCTACTAATCATGCTTCAACTAACCTCTCCTATAAAATAAAAATAACAAAATATGTAATAAAATTAAAAAGGATTTTGTGTAAAATCGATCAAGAAAAAACACAACAGCATTCACACTACTTTTTTTTTTCCTAACTGACAACTGAAGTTTTTTCCTAGTCATCTGAAGTTGACTGTTTTTATGGCTGGGAGGATAAAGTCTTTAATGTGAGCTTTAACTAACATATGAGTCATATTTACAGTGATTTACTTTTACCCTTGCAATCTATAGTCTTGGAAGTATGCTGTTCCCAAATGAAACAGCAATCTTCCTGTGATTTGAACTACAAGTCTGTTTTTCTCAGCTTGTTCTTCTATAGCTGATCTTACCTTTGACTACTGCCTCCATCAAGGTGCTTATTGATCACAACTTTTAGTTATTGTAACTGCCTTACGCAGGGCTTCCCAAATTACACCCATCTAAGTCAACTAAAGTCATGTAATATAGCTTAAACAGAGTTACACAAAATTTATTCATTTGTTAAGACCTCTACTCACTGCCCAAGTTTACCAGTCCACCAACTCATAGCTTTCTGTAGCAATGTTTTTTCTTCCCCCCTCCTACTCCAAGTTTTCCCATTCTGCCTTTCATTCAGTCCTCCCTACCCTTCTCTGTCATCATGTGGGTTACTCCAGTGGGTTTTTAGCTATTTATCCCAAATCCATAGCAGTGGTATCTAAAGACCCCTTTAACACGCCAACACACCCCCACTTTACAGCAATTAAATAAATCAACAGCGTGCTAAGCAGTCCCCTGCACCAGTGCACACAGAATCATTAATATGATTACAATCTTTACCAATTTAACTTCTGTTCACTGGGAAAGGAGAGACATGAATGTTACACCGAGCAAATGGTAGCCCTGCTAAAGCCAGATTATGGGAGAGTGGAAGTCCTGTGTGTGGAACCATAAATGCTGCCAAAGGGACTGCACCAAACCGTGAACAACTGGGTACAGACTGCATCCTTCCTACTTCAGAGAGCTCTCCTACTACACAAAAAGTTCTCTTGCAATGAAAATAGAGACTAGCAAGGCAGAAAAAGACTTGTCTTTAAAACCAACTGCCTGTCATGAATATAAGTTTCTATTCCCACCTCCACCACCCCCGATTTACCATATTACAAAGCAGCAATAGTTCACATTTGGATACCAAACTAGGTGATACATCTACTGCCAGAAAAGTAATGTGTAATGAATCACATTATTCCT
This sequence comes from Orthonyx spaldingii, assembly GCA_013397795.1. Lineage (NCBI taxonomy): Eukaryota > Metazoa > Chordata > Aves > Passeriformes > Orthonychidae > Orthonyx > Orthonyx spaldingii. Next base: position 4,372,861 of record VZTJ01003574.1, read on the forward strand.
CTAGTGTTTTAAACAGGTAGAAACAATCATAGAAAAACTGCCAAGGAAATCTACCGTTCCAATTTCATACTGTCTGTAGCTCTTCAGACTAAAAATAATGCACAGATGTCATTTTCAGAATTAGCATTTCTATTAAAAAGAAAACCAGACTCATCCTAGTTGATCTTAGACATTGACTTATTCACCAGAATAATTCCACTGAGGCAGATAAATACATTTGCATGAATAAGGACCTGCACTGCAGGACTTCATAAAAACATACATACGGGGAAAAAAAAGAGTCTAGGAATTAAGTGAGCAATTTTGACAAACTTTTGTTTTATAACTGTGATGTAGTCAATTTAGTTGGCTGTTCCTGAGTTCAGATCTAATACACACTGCTCTACAGAACTGCCTGAACAGCATTAACATGTTTAAAGCAACTTCACTTTTTAAGCTTCAAAACACACTATGTTTGTCTCTGGTTCATAATGGTTGATGCACTTTTGAACCACAAATTCTTCCTATCATCTTGCTTAATTGTAACACGTTCTTTAAAACTTAACTTTTGTTTGAAAAACAGGTCCATAAAAATCTCTCAGTTCTACATCCAAACAAACTGTTAAATTAAACTAATTAAAAGCCCAAACATGTGGGAATGGAAAATGAGCCGTGAGGAGAATTTAGGCATGTGGAGCCAAAATGGTGATCCTGGAGGCCCCTACCTCCTCCTGGAGATGTTTCTGATGGCAATAAAGGTTTTGATGGCAACACAGGCCAGACCCAGAATGTGCATCCCTGTGCATGGCCAGAGTTTACCTGCTCATCCAGGGTGCTTCACCTCACGGCTCAGCTTATGCCCAATCCTGTGGGGAGCTGCACAGCAGATCTGAGAAGTCTGACCCACCAGCTGCTCTCAGAGTCAGCCTGAGAAACACCAGCCAGGTGGGTTTCCCACACAATTCCTCAGGTGCTATTTCTTTCTAAAATGGCACACGAACAACAGCCATTCTCAGCCTGGCAGCAGCACTGCTCATCCCAGGAGCCAAATTCCCTGTTCCCACTCCTTCTCCAGCCCAGGGCCCAGCAATGTCTTTGAGCAGAACGTTCCAATCAGTTGGCCACGGGCTGCAGTAAATGCTGGGACAAGGAGAGGGAGATATCCAAGTCCTACCACTGAAGCTCTATCATTGTACAGAAAATAATTCAAGATTCATTGGGCCAGAGAAAGAACACAAGAGGGAGCAAGAGTCTGTAGCCTAGTGATTTGGGCACTCAGCTGGGAAAAGGAGTTCTGGGTTCCTGGCCTTTGCTCCACAGAAGGTTCATGCAATTTATCTAACAGCCTTTCAACAATCTTAGTCTTAGCTTGAATCTGGCCATGTTTTCCTTCCTGATCCAAGTCTATAAATAACACTGTGTTTGCAAACACCAACATATGTCTTGTATGCTTTTAATGCTAAATTTTAAATAGAAAACATCAATAAAGCTGAAATGTGCCAAAACCTGAAAGCTTATTTCATATTCATTTTCTTTTATAAGTATTTAAAATGCAAGAACTTACTCATGATCAGGTTAAAAATACAATTAAAATGCAAATATCTGTGTCAATAATGCTGCTTTGAATCACTAAGCTGGAATTTATTTTTTCATCTTTCTCAGGATGAGATAAGATTTTTTAAGAAGTTATAACAATAGCAATAGCCTTCTAACATCTTTATTCTGCTCAGTTTCTGATTCTCACTTAGCAGTATTTTCATTTGCTGGTTCTCATTCCCTAGCACAACACTGCAATGTCATGCAGGCGACTTTAAATCCAAGCAAGGTTACCCTGAAATTCCCACTCCAACAATTTCATGGACATATTTCTGGTTTTGCTAAACATTCTTCTCATAATAGCTTCATTTTGGGCCTAAGCCTACATAACAGGGTCCCTTTAAATAATATTCCATGCCTTGAAACATATTACAAAAACTGTTATATCAAGGCGAGTTATGCAAGGGCTCTCTATGGTTTTAGCATATTTACTCTGTCACGCCATGTGTGAGACTGCAGCCTCCACAACAAAACCTTTACACACTGAAGTCATTATCTCTGTGAAGTCTGCAACTGGCATTTAAAACTTATTGATGGCCTGGGTATTGGTGGCTCAGTAGGCAGCACTCTTGCCGGAGGCCCAGGAGGTCAGGGGTTCACATTCTGCTCAAAGAACAAGTTGGACATATTCCAGGTTTGTGTGTGGGCTGTGCTACACTCCTAAAGGGGCAGTCCTTAGGACAGCCAGCGAAACCCTGGCTTTTTGGGCATATCAAAGTCCTCGTGGAAAGGGAAGAGGAAGAGCAAAAGGAAAGTTTAACAAGTGAATGAACACCATCGCACTGGCTGGGGACCTGGATTTGGTTGTGTGCTACAGAAGGGTCCAGCTACAGTACATGGAACAGTTCTAAACAAGCTGCCACATTTTAGTCTCTGTGGTCAGCACATGTTCAAGGGAGGGGTAGAGACTCCAGGCATGCTCAGTATTAACCAACTTCCTCAACAGCAGAGTGACTTGGGGTTCAACTTCACACCACAGAACTATGAAAAGTGCGTGTGCAGTTTCAGCCAGTGAGCAGTCCAAACAAAAACGTTTAAACACTGGAGCAACTTCCACCCAAACTGTACAATCACTGGAAAAATCTCCAGCCAAATACCCAAGTCAATACTAGCAACACATATAGAGAATAATATAAATCAAGATTCGACCTGCTCTGGTGTTAAACTTTGATACTTGAATATCCCAGATGTCTCCCTCCTCTTCTTCTTCTTTATAGACAGGTAAAGATGGATCTCTTGAAGGAACTGGGGATCACACTCTAGGCAAAGGTTGGACAGGTGATCAATGTACAGCATGAGATTTTGCCGTGGCTATGTGCCTCCAACAGTGACTGGATCATCTGGTTTAGAAAAACAATTCAAAATTGTAATATTTTCTAAAGAACTTATAAGGGAAAAATTAGCAAAAGGGAGAACATATAATTTTTATAACATGGAATATATCACAGAACTTCTTTCCATAATTATAGAGTTCATTTCAAAAACTCATTTATTTATTATTTAACATTTAGTCCATTAACTTTTCAATTCCTTAGAAGTCAGCCTTTAGAGGATTACATCCCATTTTTACTAGCAGAATGTGTTCAAAAGTTACTGGTGTGATATGAAGTTACTCTTATAAGTGCCAATATATATTTTTTTGGCATCTAGATTTAGACACAAGCCTACAAAGTGCCAGGGCCAGGCCTGGCCCATTCCTTAATCAGACTTCGGAGCAAGCCAGTAATTATCAGCCAAATGGGATTCTACTCTGCAGTGCTCTTCAGGAGGTAAGCACAGAGTTAATGTTTGTTAATGAAGATACATCTCCCAACACTCCCTTCTACGTCAATAGAATGAATGAGCATTTTCTAAAGGACCATTCAGAGAACCTAAAGTGATACCTTTCCTTCCAGCCTTTAGGAACACCATCTTTTATCTACCTTTTACATGGTGTCTGTTTGGTTTTGGGTTTTTTTTAACCATCATGGAAAAACAAATACTGCCCTCCTTTGCAGAAATATCCATTAGTATAATGGACTTTTAGGTTTAAGTTTGGTGAAATCAACCTGTATTTAAGCAACAGTGTTTACACACAGTAAAAGAGATAATTAGTTACAAGCATCATGACATCTTTAGGCTATCACACAATTGATGTATAAGCAATGGGCTGCTTAAATGAAACAACATATTGATGGCATTATTTGAGGTTCAGAAACAGAGGAACTCCTGACATAATCCCAGTGAAAACTGGCAAAGAATTATGAGTTCATTTTGTTACTAAAATATGAAAAGAAGCTATTTCAAGGAACGAAGGATGTCCTCTTAACCTGCAACAACAAATTTGTTTGTTTTTTTCTCTTCTCAGTAAGAAAGCAATTAGGATTTTTTCCAATAAAAATATCCTTGTCCATATATAAACACTCCTGGTAATCATGTAATTACCTTACCCAATCAGATTAAATTGCTGTCAGTTGAGTTCCCACTGTTGATTAACTTTTGTGTACTCTAAACCTAAATGAAGTCTTTGGTAAAGTCACTTAGTCATTTACAAAGGTGTCTCTATGATTCCAAAAAGGGTAACAGCAATATATTATTTGCTGTAATCATCAAATATCCAAGGTCAAGGATAGATCACAGTGGACCCTTTTTTTAAAACCCAAAGAAACACAGAATTAAACTATGTTGCTTATTTTTGTGCTTCTTGCCATGACTTCTAAATGTAATAGTAACCTTTGACCCCCCCCACATTAAACACCATAATTATGTAATTAAAACTAATTATGCAATTTAACATACATATTTTTGTCCTACAACGGGCAGGTCAATTACCTCACTCATTGACCTTGGAAGCTTTCACAGTTTAAACAAAACAATGAGGCTTTCAATTAATTTTGAAGCACAAACAGAGAAGGAGCAGCAGAACCACAAGTCTTCACACTGATACTGCATAGAGGGATCACTTACAAACCTCTTCAGTTTGGATTCCATAGATTAAATCCCTTGATAAAAGCTGTTAAACATCTTTCTTCCATGTTGCTATCATTAGAAATGTTAACACATTTGTGAACAAATCATATATACACATTACTTGCTAAATGCAAGAAAGGAGGCCAATAATACGTTTCCTTTGTCCCACTTCTTTTCTTCTGTATTGTTTCCTCTGCTTCCTCCCATACTTCACTGCCTCTATCCCTGTTTCACCTTCTCTTTCTGAAGTCTTTTTCTTTCCCCTGTGTTCTTCATTATCTTCTCTGTTCCATTTCTGGCTGTAGCGTTTATCATTACATCAAACTGCTGTAGCTGTTGTCTTTTCCAGTTTCCATCTGCATCCCCAACCCCATTCAGGGAATGGTTTCTCAGCAGGTCTTGGCACCAGGTGTCTCCTGATGGTGATGATGCAGCAAGACTGAGGGAACTTTGGACTATAGAAAGCTACAGCTGAAGCAAAGGTGGTACATGCTCTAAAATGAATTTTCCAGTGAGGGAAGTTTGGTACAAGTGAGAGACACTTTACAAAATTGTTGAAATATATTTCACCTTCATAATGTCTTTTTTTCTCTTTAAACACTTGGGTAAGCTCTATATACTGCACCCAAGATTTTTTACATTGCACAAGAGAGACTCATGCAATATTACACTGTGTCCAAGGAACTTCTTCTTCAAAGAATAAAATTAGCATCATAATTCAACCACATGTTTATTTTTCAGTAACCTAAACCCCATTCTCTAAACAACAGTTCTTAAAGCAAATATAAGCCCAGGAGCTCTGCATTAAGAAGGATCATGTTCTGCTGTCCTGTTTTTTTAATTGCTACATTGATCACAAATAGATCCAGCAAAGTTAATAGGCTTAGGTGTGAAGTAAAGGGTCAGACCACATATATGTAACTACTCCATATATATTTATATGTATATACACACACCACATATATATATATATATGCATACATACATATATATACCAATCAAGCTTTAAGCTGTTTTCTCTAAACCTTGTTTCATGTGGGGATCAGAAAACAGCTACTGGAAAAACATATGTGAAAATCTTTCCTGACTTCTTGAAAGTACAGCAAAAATATCTACAGTGCACTTTGTGCTTTGGTGTAATTTCTAACACCATTTTTGGAGTCCTTTCAGTTCTCTGCTTTAATTAGGCCTGACTTGCACAAGGAGCTTGAAAAGATTTCAGTAAACCCTTGACATAATGGAAACAAGGAGCGCTGAACTCTGAATGAGGAGTTACAACAGGAAAGAAACAATTTAAGATGGTAGCAGGCCTTATAGCAACATTAAACCTCAAATTGGATCTGATTTACACAAAGTAAACCAATATATTGAAATAGTGCCCCAAACTTGTGGACAAAAGTTTGAAGGAAAATAATACAGTGCATGTGTAGAAATTCTGTCCAAGGGAGTGGAGGAGATTATTCCTTATATTCTCATTTAACAAAAAGGTTCCTTCTGTTTTGAACGGAACATTAAAATTCTAATTCAGCTCATAGAGCATCCCAAACAGAGCAGCAAAAGAATCTGTGAAGGAGCCCAAATATGGTGCTATTGAAACAGAGTGGATTAGAGGAATTGGGATAGAATCCTACAAGTGGCTAAGCAGCAGCAGGAGGTCAGCTTCACAAACAGCAGGATGCTGTTCTTGCCAGACGTGAGTGACATAATACAGGCAAAACAATCGAGATTTTTGCTGATAAATGTACGCCTCAGGAAAAGGCCTTGCTGTAGAACTTTCATAAGCAACAAATATTTAAGCAAATTCTGTAGACCTAATTTACACAGGAGAGCATTTTTTCTTATACAAACATGTCACGTTAACCATGTAGAACAGAATTCTTTATAACATAAAGACAATAATTTTAGGAGCCTAAATGTAGAAAACACAGGAGTGTTTCCTCAATGATTCAGTAAATGGATTAAACAAAGGGCTTTCATAGTTTGATGCAGCTTCAATTTTGTCCTAAGCAATTCCATGCACTTTAGGATAATATACAAAAAAGTATTAGCTCCAAATATCTAGGATATCCAGAATGAATATCAGAATCCATGTACCCCACTGGTTATTCATAAATTGCATATATCAGCAGTATTAGACAAGTTTCAGGGCTCTGAAGGGAACAGTTGCATTTGTAAGGAGACACTGAGACAGTATAGCAAGATGGTCAATACATCATTTTCCTTTCTAAATTTGATGGGATTATATTAAATCAGACTTTAATTCTAAGCATCTATTTTTCACTTATATTATTTTCAAAACATCTTTTAAAAGGCTGAGATTCCACTTATTTTCCATTTCACACTATGAGCAATTAAAAGAAAATTTATTCCTTTTTAGCTAGGGAAGTGCAAAACATCATGTGTAATACATTCATCTGTCTGCCCCAAATTCTTCTCTGTCCTCCACAAAATATCATTTTGGGCTAAATACTTCAGCAAGTAAATAAATAAATTGTAATTCTGAGGTCAGATTCCAGCCTGGAGTAGAGACCACACTTCCCCAACTCTCCCAACATTGTGAAATAAGAATTTCTACATGGTGCAGTTGACAGTTTTCATTCAGAAATCAGTTTAAGAGGCAGTTCAGCCTTTGAGAACAGGAGCTACAGTGATTGAGGAAGCAGGACAGAGAGAAGGCCAACCAGAAGCACAAGGGCACAGAATTCCCCTGCCATGGCTTGGGCAACCACGTAACAACACCGTGGCATTGGCAGAAGACACCTGGGGACTTCTGAAAGTGTTCCCTGACCTTTCTGATCACAGAAGGGGCTTTAAACACCGCAGGGACGACAAGAGAGGATGTGTTTATTTTGATAACTTGATGGCCATGTGAATAATCTACGGTCATTTCTGCTGCAGAAGGACCAGACTGCAGAGCAGACCAAGCTTTTGCTATCTGGCTGCAGTCTGTGGGTCTGTAACAAGCTGGCCATCTGTGAGCTTAACATGTATGACTTTTGGAGATCTTTCATAAAACCACATGATCAGGAATTCGAAATGATGATGAGACAGCCACGGCATGGAGCAGTTCCTGCTCCAGGGCCCTGCCCAGCTGAAAGAGGAGGTGATGCTGCTCCTCCCTTACCTGCAGCGTTGTGCTGTTACTGAAACCCAGAGACACCTTGCTCTCATCACCACAGGCAGTGGGACTTAGTGACATGCAGGGAAGTGCTGCACATTTATGGCTTGTTTGGTGCGGAGCAGAGCAGCTCAGTAAAAGCTGATTAAGACATTGTGCTGAGCTAAAAACTGGATGCTTTGTGAATATCTGTGTTTTGGCCTTTCCCCAAATGTCTTCCCCCAACAAGTGAGAGAGGACAGCTGGAGCAGACGAACTTTCTGGACCCAAGAGACTGTTTTTCTTCCCTTTGAAGGTATTACTTGCCTGTTATTACATTTACATAGAAGATTTTTATTCTTTTCCATATATAGTAAATTGCACTCCCGTATGTGAGCATTGTGCAGCCATTTCCCCCCAAATACAAAACAGAATTATCCTCACTGTCACTCAAGCCTTTCTTTTTCCCCCCATTACAAAGAATTGATGCAAATCTATTTTTGTTTGGTCTGGTTTATGCTGACAGCAATTAATTCTAAAGCCTCAGCATAAAGACATACAAGAATCACATATGTTTTTAATCTACAAGCAAGTTATCCAATTATTTTAGGTAAACTTTATGATCACAACCATCCTTACCAACCCTGATATGATAGGCTATTTTCTTCTTAATGGCTTAAGACTAATATACACTGCTACAGGGAATATACTCTTCAACATTCCTCATGTTTTACCTCCTGATCTTGAAATAATAATATAGTCAATGACCACGTTTTGTTTATACTTGTTAGTAAAAAGTCACCAAAAGCATGCTGGGAAATAATATTCCATGCCTTAGGACTCAAACAAGTTCTCGTTATAAATAGAGCTTGTTTAAATCACAAAGTTGACAAATTTCATGGATTAGTCATGGTGAAAACATCAGATTTCATGGTTTAAAACAGATTAATAGGAAAGTCATATTACAATTCTGATTACCCAAATTCTGCATCTTGTTGAAGAATGAAATGAAAAAACAGTGATACTTCTGGAGTCCATTCACTTAATTACACTTGCTCTGAGTTGCATTCAGAGGGTAAAGATTCCTCGTTAATATTGTGAAACCTCTGAAATCTATATTTACCTGCATTGGAATGAGAACATCACAAGTTATAGAGATTATAGTACACTGAAGTTATTTCGGTGAATTTTTCCATCAAATTATGCTAGCATGAAATTATTTTGTCACCTTGAAGAAAAAAAATTAAGGAAGAAACCGATTTGAAATTAAAGCTGCTATTTTCATAATTATTTGTATTTGGTGCATCTACTTAAAAATTAGGGAAATCATATCCTAAAGAAGTTCCACTTTAACAGAATATCTCATTATTCCTGTAAAAATATAAAATTCATACCTGTGAAGAACAACATTTGGATGCAAGTGAAACTATCAGTTTTCACATAAAACTTAAAGGCTTTTAAGTCCTTCATGATGATGTAATTTAAAGTGAGGCCTTATTTAAAAGAGAGGTTACACACAACCATGTGATTCAAAGAGACTTGGTGACTACACAACGATTTGGCTCGATGCCTCCATGTCCTCTGCTCAGCTGCACAGACCACTTGTCATCCTTGCATCCGAAGACAGCCAATTTGTCAGACATTTGCTTTAATTCTTTTTCTTTGTCTCCTTTACAGTGCCCTTCATATGCATCCTGGTCATCAATATCATGTATCTGACTGCAGGATGGAAATTCATTTGTGTTTCCGTCTTATTTTCTTTGCATGCAATCCTCCTGGGTCTTATAGGATGTACTTAATAAGAACCACATTATTCTGCTAAAGGAAGTCCTTGAGCAGATTCTGAGAAGCAGTATGGCAAATTAGTTTCAGAACGTGGAAGGTCAGGTTGGAAATAAAAAGCTGCAGTTATCTACAGTGTTTTCCGCAGTTCAGAAGGTAAGAAAGAGAGGCCTCACCTTCAAGAAAGGATTTGTTTGATGGTTTTCCTTTAGAAAGCTGGGATAATTTATGCACAAACAATAAAGTGTTGAACATTAGCTGAAACTAATTAAAAGTAGCTTTTAGTTAAATTCACGTTTGTAACAAATGAGCAATCACATTTCTCTTCCAACTGCATTTAAATGTTTTTGTTTCCACAAACAGAACATTATTTGCAACAAATTCTATACCATTCAAATATTTAAATTTTAAAGTGTGCTTGAGTTTGAACATAAATAGCCCTTTGCTTGGGAATGCCAGGTTTATAGGTGTCCTTGCAACCTTGATTCTGCCCCCTGGTGTCTATAAATTATGGCTATTTCTAACTAATGATCACACGTTATTTTTCACTCCAGGCTCTGTGTCATTCTGTTCACAGGACAAACGTTCCTTACAGAGTGCAGCTGCTTTCAGCACTACCAAAGTTTTAAAAATGCTGCTTTTGCCAAGCATCTCCCTGAAACTCTAATGCTGTTTGTTTCCTGGGCGTCTCCATGCTGCTCATCACCATATCTGCATCTCTCTAGAGCACTAACAATCCACTTTCTTCTTTGGGATATGAGAAGAGCATTATTATCTGTGTGGGAAAAGATGGTGCACAGACACTGGGCACAGTTTCAAAAATCTTTGTTGCAGATGTCTTGGTCGTTTGCTCTGATGTATTAGGCTTACTTGTGTAAAGTTCTTCAGATTTTATAGTCTTTTTTCATTTTTAAAACAGTTGTATAGACTTCAAGATGTTATATTTGACACACCTCTATAAAATAAAATTGTATTTTTTTTATTTTCCTCACTTTGTAGACGTGAAAAAATTACCTTTTTCCTGGCAGCCCAGAAAACTGTCAGAGATGGCTCAAAACTTAGAACCACTCCTGGTGCTTCAGCCTTGGTTCTGCTCCTGATGACCAGATACCCTGCCTGTCATCATGGCAGAGTTTTTATCACTGAAATTGCAGGGGGTGTTCTCTGCACCTCAGACAGGCCCTGACTGAATTAAATAGAAGTTCACACAATACCCATATTTCGGCCTACACAGTTTTTTAGCACATAAGAAATCTCAAACAAGAGTCTGGGTAGAGCTAAGTTGCCCAATAACCTAACTGCTTGTCTCTTCCCACAGTTACTGTCTGTCCCATGTAAAATGCAGCTCAGGAATGAAGTCAGTACAATGGGGAGCAAGCACGAACAGCAGTGAGGAGCTACAGAAAAGGCAGGAAATGGCTGTGGAACTGAAAAGTGCTGTAACATGTACCCAAAAGGACACCTAAAAAAAAAACCCTATATGAGCTACTTTAAATCTGGCACTTTCCAACTTCCAGCCTTTCAATTTACACGTTAATACCCATTTAATGAAACCATGGTGTTATCTTGCAATATGTATTTGTTGTATTAAAAGATAGAAGTTATAGGTGACTTTAATGATGGCTTGTAAGTATCAGAAGCAAAGTTTGAGCTTTTACAGAGACAGCTGAAATACAGGTACACACCATTTAAAATGAACCTGCTGCTATTTGGGATCACTTCGAATCAGTGTTGTGCACTGAAAGAAATTCTAACTTATATACCTGAGCAAATGAAGGCGTTTTGATTTGCTTTGTTTATTGTTGAGGCACACAGGAGCATAAACTCATCACTTACTCTCTGAACAAAATCTCAGTGCCCTCTGGAGTTGTCATGCAAAATAAAACACAGTGAAAATAGGGCTTCTGATTCTTTAAACCTACCAGCTTTCCTTCCCTACATTGAAAAAGATCTGATCCAAAAATCAGCTGGAGTTCTAAGGAGCTTTTTTGCTGCTTGCCCAGTGCAGCTTGGAGCAGTGTGAGCAATGCATATGATCAGGTTAAAAATATCAGATCTACTCTTTATTTTTACTCTCTGGCTCTCAATCACACAGACCTCAATGGATTTTGGGGTGCAAGAATTGCAAAAGACATATTTGATTTTCTATTGACTCTGAAATGAGAAAAAAAACCCCACAATGTTTCCTTACAATTCTAAACCCATTCTGCAAAATAGCAACAACAAAAAACCCAAACAGAAAAACAAACAAACAAAAAACCCAACCAAAAAAACCCAAACCAAAACTAATTTGGACTACTTTTGGTCAAAACTTTGACACAATAATCTGTTCCCCACCTTCTTGTATACTGAAAGAAATAAGTAATCCATGTTTGTAAAGTGCTTTAATGACCTCAGAGGAAAATTACAGAAATGCAAAGCAAGTATGATTGTTGTTCTGATGATGAAAATGTCTCGCTCTCCTCACCATGTTCATTGCCTAAAGTAACACAGTGGGTAGCCTGTTATTACTAAAGGAATAAACTTTTTCATCAAACACTCTTTATAAAAATATTTCCCTGGAAATGTAACACAGCATGTAGCAAGACTACTACAACTTTCCATCAACTATGAGTACATGTAGCATAGGCACTGTTTGTAGATAATTTCACTCGAGCTTTTTGGCAATAGTTCCTCTCAAGGAAACCTACATTAACCAGAAATTTAGAGTCTGTTATCCCCAGGCCAGCTTCATTGGAATTTTTAATATGGCACTGTCTATTCAACAGTTGTGTGTAAAATGCCAATAAACTGGCCAGAAAAGAGCTGAAGGGCTAATTGCCTTTTAACTCCACTGTGATGATAAAGTCATGTAGAAAGAAAGGAAAAACTCCCACTGCTTTAACAAGTTTATCTGACTGCCACTTTAACATTCTCTGTCTGCATGCACTTTAGTGCATTCACCAATAAAAGGATAAAAGCAGTCAAAATCCTGTACCCTCAATAACTGAAAAGTTCAGATTCAAAACGTCTGCTCTGCTGGAATCAGCCCATTAGGTGAGCCAGCTTTTTGCCTGGTACTTGATTTCAGCTATACAGTGCGTACCAGGAAAAATCTTCTTTTGATGCAAAAGATTTTAAATCCTTAGGAAACTGGAGTGAGAGAAGAAAAGGAAGGATACCATTTTGAAACAGTAATAAAAAGCAGAAACTGCTTCTCACAGATGAAAAGCAAAATAGTGCCAATCAAGTCAGTGGTGAAATTCCCATTGACCTTAACGTTAAAAAAATACAATACAGGAAAATACAGCATAATTTATAAGCTGGATAAACACATAATTTTCACTTCTTCTCTGTTCCTTCAACTACATTTGATATTATTCTCTTCAATACTTTCCTTTTCAAAAATCTGGTTTTATAAACACAATTTCTTTCATCTGAACGAGATTTTCTACCTAACTCTGCCTTTCTGCACTTTCTTCATAGTGCAAGAGCTTATTAATCCATAACTAAAAGTAGACATTGAATAACATCACTTATGGGAGTCAGTACTATTGACAAAAGGTGCATTTTCCTTTGCCAGCTGAGTGATAACCATCCTTGTCCTCCTTAATTCCACAAAGTGAGATGGTTATTAAAAGACATTTCACAGAATGATTGAAAAGAAGAAACCAGTGGTCATTTAATTTTTTTTGCTAGAGCTGTATTTTTACTTTCACCAGAGAGGGAACAGAGTCAGCTCTGATACTGAATTGACCTGTTCCACTTAATAAAATAAAAGCAGCAGTAGAGGCATTGTGATTGCCAGCTGCAAACCACTGAGTGTTGTTTTTTTCTATTAAAAATCTCTTCCATGTTTTTCTTATTGTAACCTGGAAAGAGTACAAAATCTGAAATCCAATGGAATGTCTATCAAAAAGAATACTGTTAACACTGAAAGTTCCTCAAGCACTCACCCAAGCAAATGTTGTATCATATTACAGCAAAATTTAAAAGCAGAAGTTCAAACTAAAAATGAAGTGTCCTTCAAAACAGACTCATGTGCATCAGAGCCTGTGCATTAATGCACTTATTTCCATACAGCTCTGCATTTCCCTTCTCCACCTCTTCGTAATTTGTTCCAGATTTTGTCATCTCTTTCACATTTGCAGGTTCATTGTTCCACATTTGAGTGATGAAAGACTGAACCGGATGGAAGTACAGTGAATCGTTAGAGGGAGAATGAAAACAAAACAAAAAAAGTTACATTTTCAATTTACAAGGTAGTAACAAATGAAAGAAATAAACAAATAAACACATAAACTTGATCTCTTAACAAATAAAGAAAATGTAGTGCTCAGGGAGACCCAAAGTAGTCATGTTCACAGTACAAAATAAACAACTTTGTTATCCTTCCAAATTTAAAATGCCAATACCTAAGGGAAGCAATGAATTTCTCCCTAACAATACACTACTTTTAGGCTGTCACTGCAGTTCAGGGGTATTCTTAAAGCTTAGATCTTTCTTACTAGATTAGAAGGCAGAGTAAACTAAAAGATCAAGCTAATCTAGGATAAACTTCTTTTCCACAGTTCAAAGGCATTGGCCTTTCCACAGGTTCAATTGCAGGTTTCTTTGAAGATGTGCCCTAAAGTTCATTAAAGAAATTTCACTGACTTGAACTGATTTCAACATTAAAAAGATAAAGTGAGACCTTCATTGCCAGAAAGAACGTGACAGACTGACTTTGAAGCTTTTTTAGGTGGTATTAGATTATTTTATTATTTTTGCACTAAAAGCCTTCTTTATTTAAACATATCTTTATGTTTAAAATCCTTATAAAGACTAAAAATTGATGAAAAATACCTTGGAAACACAGATTTTTTTAAAATCCAGTAAAAAATCATTAGTTAATTATTTCTACAGAATCCAAAGACCCCATCACTGATTTTTTTCCCCTCACTGACTGGACTTAACAATATTTCCAGGTGGTACTGCACACAGTGCTTAAGCAGCATCTAATCTGTGCAGAGAGTTTTGAAAAGAATGACATGGCAAGAACAACTGCAGGCTTTAACAATATGAGATTTAGACATTTTATATTATTAAAGGCTATTTTATAATAGCCTTTGTCTCAATAACAGGTGCTCCAGAGCCTGTGAGAATAGTAATGTGAAGAGGAAAACAATGCTTAAGATTTCTCAGCCTCTGCTGACATCCAGAGAGACACATTTTCTGAATTTAACTCCAGAATTATAGCTCATGGTTAAGATAAACATTTGGTTTCTTACATTAGAATAAATGCTCACCTCCTTATTCAAAAAACCCCCAAACCTACAAACAACTTGCAGACTTATGAAACAGCTTTCATAAGCTTTTTTACGCTTTTATACCTCTTTCAGTGCACAATGATGCACTGATAACATGAAAATAAGATTTCCCAAATCAAGGGCAAGCACCTGGGCATCAGTTTTCTGAACAAGCAGATACTCTCTAACTTTCTAGCAAAAGAAGCTGTGGTTCCTGGTTACTACAGACTTCAGACTTCTGCACCAGACTCACAAAAAAGGATTCTTGAATTCCATTCCATTCCATCATGTTTACTCTATGTACTACCTTGCTGACCAGATTCTGTCAAATAAAAACCCCATCGTGGAGTCTGACATCCATTGTTTTGTAAACACTGCTCATGCATGGACCTTGTCTTCTTGGACAATAAATTCTACATATTTAGACAAACTAAATACTTCCATTGCCTCAAAAAGTTGCTTACAGGAAAAGTCGGATATTCTGGCAGTACTCTATTCCACCTTTAAGTTTTTATACCTTGAACCTTTATGAGAAAATCCTAAACAGAGAACTGTCATATGTACCAAGGTTTATTTGCAACACATCATCTTCAGCTTTCTGATTTATCCTGTGTTACTGTTTCTCTTCACAAAAGCACACAGCTGTCTCTTTTAGCCTATTTATTTTATTTACTTTGCTTTTCTGAGTTCAAGATTTTATCTTGTAGACTGAAAAAAAAAACCAGTGACAGAATTATTTGCCAATGTTGACACATTTAGGTTCAGTAGTAAAAACTGTCAGGCCATGCAGCTCACTCAAGGAAACAGTGCCTTAGCAGAACAGTGCAATTGATGGCAAAATAATTATTAAAAATATTACAAGCTGCCTGATACAGGTATCCATACTGAAGATCAAACACATTACAGCTTTTGTTAATTAGCAAATCTCTTGTTGTATATTTAGCCTTCTGCAGGGATGAACACGTAAATATTTTTTTACTGATTAAAAAGATATCGAGAAGTTGATCTCTTTCTTTCTGCCACCTACCTTAATGTTAACTGCATAACACAATCAAAGCCTAGACATTCATCACATTTCTTTATCTTGCATGCAATCTACTTCAGGTGTTCTCCACACACAGAAAAAACTGCTATGGTACTACAACACTATCAGCTTACAAGTTGAAACGAGCAAAATGTAAAAAGTTCCAGAAGTAAGATCATCTCTTTGGCTTGAACTTTGAACCTTATTAGATATTAGTTATGATCCAGTCCTTAATTCTGCATATTTTGTTTTTCCCCCGGACTCCTGCCTCGATCAGTACACAGAAGGAATATCAGGCCTATGACCAACTAGCCAAGATGTTTGACCCATCTTATCTTCAAACTGGTTAAGTGGGTGTTGCTCAAAAACAAATGTCAAACAAACCCATTTGTTCATTCGTTCAGGGCTTTCTAGGGCATCTTTTATCATGACATCACTGCATCCATTTACCTGGCAGTGTCCACTGCTTGGTCCACTTGCAGCTATCCTCATCTCTCCAGACTCTCTCCAGTTTCTACCATCAGGGATTTTGTTTTGCCAGTTCCAATATTTCCTCCATCTTCCATCTTTTTTTCCTCCAATTCCCATCTCCCCACTCTCTCCTGCAGAGTTTAGCAGCTTCCTCCTTGTCTCCTGAACCCCCAGCCATTATTCCCACCTATTTGCACAGGTACCTCAGCTCCAGCTTACCCCATAGCTCACTTATCCTTTCTTTCCTATCCAGATATATTCCCTAAGAATCTCACAGAAAGCAGAATTCTTCTGTAGTAACCAGATTTAACAAACATTTTCTTGGACAACAGAAAGTTAATGAAATGAACACTATCCAACTGCTATCACTCAGGACACCATCTTGAAGTAACTGGACCAGTAAATCTTCTAAAACAACTATTATTTACAAGTTTGTTGGGGTTTTTTTTCCCTTTATTCTCTGTGTTGGAAATAGCTGAGACTTGCCAGCTAAGCACCTGGAACCATTTGTGCAGAGTATAAACTCCTCAGACAGACACCTCACTTGGCAAGTGTCCCAAGTAATTTTATAAAATTATCAGCTAACAGAAAGGATTTCTTTATGGGAAAGGTCAGACAACCTTTAAAAGAAGAAAGGATAACTAGGCAAGACTGTAAACTGGGAATATATAATGCAGATAAATAAACCCCAAACTACTGCTTTACTGTAATGACTTATTTAATTTCTTTCTTTTTGCTGTCAGAAAGGAAATTCTGAAGTGCTGCAATTATAAAATAAGAAGACGTGGAAAATCTTGTTTAATAATTATGTTAAAGTAGCCGAAAAACTCTATTAAAAACTCAGCAGAACAACAATAAATATAGTTAAAATTCTTATTAAGAAATTGTATTGACAGTTAATTTTATGTGTATTTATATATTTTTCACATAATGATTTAAATTTTCATGTATTTATATAATTTTGATATTCTTCTTCCTAAGAATGACAGAAATAAAAAAATTCTTGCATCCATATATTCAATAGAAGAAAAACAAATATGTAACACTTTCGAGCTACAGTATTGCCAGCTCATTAAATATATTTAAATCTATCATAATAATGTTTTTTCTTTTAAAATTTCGTACAATATTAGTGTTCATGGTGAAATTAGGGACACAATTTGTCACAAGTCAGGTCAATACAAATAGATAAATACCAAAACACTTATATGCAAGCCTTCATAGTTCAATTTCAAAATGGAAATAGAACTGCTCCTCTTTCCAACTTACTTTGTGAAGCTTAAATTTATTAAGAAGAGAACAAATTAGTAGCAGCAATTAACACCAGATACTGATTATGACTGAAGGTGCAATCAAAGTCCTCTCAGAAGAACATAATGCATGAACTGTACACATAACACCTAAAAAAATGGGCTGCTTGAACAACACCCTCACGCTTCAGCAGAGAAGGTAAAACTTGTTTTTACGGTTTGATATAAAAGGTAATGGTTGACTCTCAGCTGACACTGATGGATTGGAGGTCACACATTCAAACCCAGCTGGAGGAATTCCAGTTTTCATAGGTGTGATATCACTATCAGTATTGCTACCACTGTCAAATAATTGACCAGTGACATCACACCTAAATTGTAAGATTTTATTTGGAGGCCATGGGCTGCCATGTGTTTAATACTACAGTGTACCAGGAGGGCCCTTAAAGCATTTCCTTTTAATTTTTTTTCCCCTGTTAGGTGGGTTATTAACTGTATTAGCAGTATTTCCTACTCTGCATATAGGAAATACCTGCTCGTACCAGTAATACCTTGTCAAACTGTAAAAAAAAACTAGAAGGAAACTATCCACTATCCTACACTCCATAAATACATCAAGCTCTTAGGCACATAAAAATGAGACCCTGCAATCCCTGGTTAATACCAGACAGATCTCTGTTACAGTATTTTGGCTCCTTCTACACACACACACCACCATTAAATTTCATTCCAATTAGTCCTGCCTAAAATTAAAGTAATGCTATTATTTACTATATTGAACGTGAATTCTTACTATAAGAGAAAAACAACTAAGTACAAGAAGTGACAGGAATTAGAGAGATTTGGAATATAAATATTTGTCACTTTTCAACACGTAATTATAAGATTAAAATATATGATATTTTAAAATCAGATTTATTTGCTGACCTAAAAAATGGTTGTGTACAATGTCTGTTGAACAAGTGTATCTCCTTATTTTTTAGGACAAAGACAATTCATAAACATACAAATATATTTTATCTTCTTTGGGCTCCATTATTTGTGAAGTGCTTAGGCACAAGAGTTTTTTTACCTGTATGAATGAAATAAAAACACAAAAGCCTTGGGGTTTTCTCATTTCAAAGGTAAAAAGTCCAAACCACATTTTAATCCTTTCAGTTACACCTCAACATAACACAGTCTGAAAGCCCAGCTAAGTCCATCATTCCACTGATATTCTATATTTATTATTTGAAAGATACATCCTTATTTCTACAAAGATTAATTTTAAATAATAACTTCAAGAATCCCTTCACTGTAGATATTGAGCTATATTTACAATTGTAAAGAACGTTCTCTTTTCCTTTTAGAGGACCATGGAGAACCATATACATCTGAAAACATTTTTATTTATTAAAATTTTGTCATCTCGTTTCTGGTTTTCTTGTACCACAAACAGATGCAGAAATGTATAATACTCAGTGTAGACATGTCTAAAAATGAAAGGCACCAGAGTATAAGCCAGAGTCAAATTCTTTCCCAGCATTAATTCCACCCTTTTTTTCCTCCACCATGCATTCTTGCCCCTTCTACAAGAAGCCTTGAAGTTTAGCAGCTTGAAATCATATGTCTGTCCCTTAAGCTGCTGGTATGTGGAAACAAAGTTTTTAGGAGACCCATAAAATCAAACAAGATCAGACTAAATTATCTGCTGCTGATCTGCACTGATACATTACTGCTAGTCACTAAACCAGTCACTTCGGGTCCTCAAAAAAATTCAAGGGCAATGAACCATGATGTGCAACTTCATTGAAAGCTAGTTAAGCACATTATCAGACAGAAAAAGCATTTTCAGCCCCCTCTGTTGTCACCCTGGAAAACAGTAACAGTGATAATTACCTGCTCAGCACTGGTAGAGACCAGCTGAAATATTACACCATGAAAGCCCTTTCATTCCACAAACTGATCTCCTACTGACTAGGAATGCATTCAACTATTTTTTAATTCTGAGACAGGAATTATGCTCCCAAACTTGTGCAGAGGGCTACCTGGAGAAGAGAAGGCTGCACTTGAATCACTTTCTCCACGGTCGTGCCTGTGCAGATCCCTTACCCTACACGCCAAGTACCCGAGACCAGATCAACATGGGGTTGTTGGGCTTCCATCACTGCTCCTTTTCCTTTGGGAAGACTCTATGCCAGACATTGCCTTGTCCACCTCCCAGTGTAAAGCTGGAACTGGGCAATGGAGTTTTCTCCTCACTCCTCTGCTCTTGCTCCTGTATCACACACACAGAGTCTGCTTTGCTCTCAAGTTTATCATTTTTAAGACCAAAAAGGGACTGCAGCAGTCACCTAAACATAACATTCTAAAACTTTTCAGAGGACCTGCCAATTCTAATTGAAATTCTACAATTCTACAATTCTAATTGATAATTCTACAACTATCCACAATTGCAGAATTGGTCACAACTCCCTTATACCGGGTATTAAAAACTATGGAAAGGTGTGTACAAACTAAAGTGTTGTGCATGTATTTGTGCATGACCTTCCAGAGAAAAGTCTTGATCCTGGAGGACAGCAGTGTGTGGGTGGTGAGCAAGTTCAATCGACCGTACGTTATAATGAAATTCTTAACACTTCTCCAGGTCCTTTGCCCTGTGTAATTACCCTCATGGCTAAAGCCATGAGAAAACAATTGATAAACCCAAAGAACCTCCATGATATCATGCATAACTTGTCTTCAAGTGATTCCTCCAACAGATCCAGAATTTTTTGTTTAGCTGGAACAGTGTATCTTAAGTGAAAGTTTCAGAATGACAGAATTCACCACAACTTTTTGATGTTCAATTCTCTTTCCAGTTAGAAATTTCTCTCTTATCTGCTCTGTTAGTTTTGTGTGTGTGTGAGAGAGATACATGCTGTAATTAGTTCCATCATAGTTTTCCAGTCATCCCAAGTGGCTATTTACAATTTTCCGGCCCTGAATGTCATGACAGTACTTCTGAGCACTTCATCCCCTATTTTCTTCTACAGACATGACTGATAGTTTTGTCTGATTTATACTCTTCCTTCACTCATCAGACTCCTTTAAATTCTGGTTCCTGCATGAGTGTATTTCTGATTTCCACATCCTCTGTTCCTGCTCTCGCTTTGCAAAATATCACTGGGAAAACCTCCTACCCCTGTGGCTTCCTCTGTTATAGTTATTATACAGTAAAGTACAAAAAGGCCACTGGCATGTCCTGGTTATGTAGGGCTTGTGATTTAAAATATGAGAGTTTGTAGGGTAAAGGTATAACTATGATCGTTTTGAACCACACTCCTAATCATGAATCTTGGAATCTGCCGTCTCTCCTAATATTGAAATATCCACCCTTGTTATTAGTACCCCAGCCTTTTTATGGACTCAATCTAATTACCAACATTTGAAAAGTATTTTGGCTCTAATAAAATTAAATTTCTTTATTGTTGTTCCAAGAGATATATCCTCAAGGCTCCAAAACCTTTGGCTATGAAAATAAGCATCTAAGTCTTTGATTCTTTGGATGCTTATCTTCTCTGAGCACATCAAGGAAAATAAGCAAATAAATAAATAACCCAACTTTGAACTGGTATGCCTGAGACCTTTAGGTAGCAAACAACAATACTTGACTGAGGTATGTTACAGTAAGAACCCAACCATCACAGATACAATATCATGGAGATGCTTAACACAGGGGAAATGAAAGCCACTATACACAGCAATACCATGTTTTTCAATTCTCTCTAAACACATGAAGCATCTCATAAGCCAATATTATGCTCATTAGATAGATGTCATTTTTTTCTATACTACTTTTGATCATTTGAATACATTTTTTTTTCTTTCTAAATATAGGGTGAAAGGAAAAGCAACCATCACAGACTGCTTTACAAAGAAAGTTATCAGCCAAGATCTGTGGAACCCCTTCATGAACTTTCTCAGTGCCTTGCACTTGCATGGTTAGCCCCGTGTATTTTCAGTGCCATTGTCAGCAGTTATGAGGCAGGCACAGTAACAAATTGAAAAAAAAAAAAGAAATTAATTTCACTCCTAAATTCTGGAAGTTTTCCCACATCTAATATTTTGTGGGAGACATCACTCAGAGGAGGCACAAAATGATCCCCGACTGAAGAACATGCTCAGTAATCTAAATTACAGATTAACAGCTCTGCTAGGGTTGCACAGTGAACAGCTACAGTGCACACAACAAAGCCAAGGGACCTCATTAAACTGGGAATCTCAACTGACCAAGCTCAGTTTCAATAGTCCTTTCCTGTGTCCACGTTTTCACTGAGAGGAATTATTCACCTGTCTGTAAAAATGGCAGCTATGACTGTAGTATTCCTCTGACATTTCAAAAATTAGTAGTCCTTCTACTGTTTATTAGATAAGGACTTATCCTCTGTTGTGAGCAAACTTTTAATGTGCCTACAATACACAAACTGCAGACTACTATGAACAAGTAAAAAAACTATCCCTCAGAGACAAAAAGCCTGAACAGCAAAACTGCGTAACACTCCTAGCAATCTACACTTTTAGAAATAATACTATTTCTACACATGCATACAAAAAAAGAGGTGAAGTATATTGGGTAATGATGGCTTCTGGAAGAGATATTCAGATGAATTATCTATTTTCCCCATGCAGCCAAAAGTAATAATAATTGAAACTTTTTAAGGAAGGTGGGAAATGTCTTGCTTCAGAGCAAGAGAATGCAATGGCTGTAAGGGTGAGGATGCAGCTTTCCCAGCTGTCCAAAGGCAGCCACAGTGCTAAGAAATTGAGGGGTAAAACCTCCCCTAGCCTCTCGCCCCCCAAAAAAGAATCTGCACAAGAAAGGCCAAGAACTGCTATTTTATACAATTGCTTTCAATAAACTTGCCTGAGTGCACATCTCCCGATTTGTGATGCTTTGTGATTTACTGAAAGTGAAAATTCAAAATCACACAGATCATAACATTCAGAATTAGTGATTTTTTTCTATTACAATTGTACCTATTATCCATTCAAGGACATCAGTCCCTTTTGTCCAAATGTTCACAACTTCAGATAAAAGTATAAAAAACAAATAAATGTGAGATGAATAGGAAGATATAGCCCTGATCTGAATGAGTATTTATCAGCTTTGTTCATCACTTGACCCTCTTTTGTTAGACAGAAGTTAATAGCCTTTAAGCATAATTATCAGTGATTTAAAGGGAGACACGGTGGTGTATTTACAGATTCGTACACAGCTTCCCCTCACCTTGAGGAAATATGAGAGAAACTGATGGTGTGATCTGCTAAGCCATGGGGACTGAATGCTGACAAAACCAGGAGAGGACACCAAGTAGCTACAGCACTTCTCCTTTATTTCTTCGTTGCTCAGGAAAAAACCAAGCTGTGTATGTTAGAATACAGATATATAGGTCTGTAACAGAGGGTGCTCACTATAAATTGTCTCTAGAAAAAGTGCACCAGGCCCCAAACATGAACAAGTTAAAAGAGGTAAGGTTGTCATTGCATTAAACAGCTTGGATAGTCATAGCATCTCACCTTGGGGGAGATGGAAGAGCCACTGATACTGGAAGAGATCACCCATTAGAAGTTCTAGCAACAGGAGGACCTATCTTTGAAGAAGAAAAGCAGCTGTTTGTACTGCTGTGAAACCTGTGAAACATGCACATCTGGGGCTTCATACACAAAGACATTTTATTTGCATTTCATACAAAATATATTGTATTCCAAATTATTTAACTAGTTTAGTAGGGACATGTATTCAATTATTATTTTGATTAAAGAAGTAATGAGGTGACTTAGAGCTGCAAAGCATCCATTTAAAACTATGCAGTTTGATTTGGGTAACGTTTTTAAATACACAGCTTGGACAAATGCAAATGGAAGTTGCCCCCAAGCACATCCCAGTAACCACATCTGCCAAGTCTCATGTGCTAAACATGAAATTCATTGTTGTGGCCTCGTCCCATGCTCTCCTGCTGCAAGAGTTTGTGCATTTACTGCATGGCGATGCTTCCTCTCTCCAAATCCATAACCTAACGTGCTGCACACCACTGACGGGGTGATCAGCCAAGTCCATCCAATGGGACATAGATGGCGGTGGGGAAGTGGCGAGGGCAGTCCATGCAGCTGGAAAAGTGGGGGGCCTGCATGGGCTGGGCTGTCTCTGGCATGGGAGAAACACCCATCTCCCTCACTCACACAGCTCACATGTTGGGATTCCAATAAACTGAGAGGGCTGGAGCGTGTAGGAGGGATTGACATGTGGAAAATCAAATATGGAGGGGAAACACTTCTTTTATGATGCACAAAACCCATTGGTGTGGTCAACAGATGGAATGTAGCCAGATGCTCATTACAGCAATGCTATTGACATTGCTACAATTAAGGTAAGAGTCACTGTTTCCACTGTAAACTCCTGTTTGCAAGACCTTATAAATTGGCCGTAAAACTTCACTTCAGGCAGAACCTTAACACACAAGGTCTCAGCATTAAAGTATGTTTCACATATATTAAAAAAATGGTGTGCCTTTCAGATTACATGGTAGCTCAAAACAGGTTTCCCATTCTTGTTCTGGTATTCTCTGCACTCCTTGCACTCAGAAAAACCTTTGTGTCTACTGAGTAGAATGATGGAATTTTCCATTCTAATTACAATTTTCCATAGTTGGGAGCAGTTCCATTTCTTATTTTACTATCGCATTAATAAGCTAAGTCGTTAGCATTGGAAAACTGGTTATCATCTTTTGAAACAGTATTTGTAATTCGCAACACCTCCTATACATTCATTTAACATAATCAAAAGGATGCATTATAGTTTTTAGTCTATTTTCCTCACATAAACACTCTCTCCCAAAGCAAAAAAAAAAAAAATCAGCTAGTTAATACAGTATGTTATCCTTTGTCCCTGAAGTCAGAGGGGAAAAATTTCCTTGGATTTCAACAGGAGCAGATCCAAGCTTTCAAAATACATGGGTGCATAACACTATAATTACTTCTTATTTATGGAGTGCTGACAGTAGGCTCAGTGCTGTGCAAACAAAAGAAGACATGGTCCCTGCCCCTTGAGGCTTGCAATCTGAAAACACAACAACTGAGGCACATAAAACATCAAGTGGTGATACAGTCCACAGTGCAACACTGACATGTTTGTTTTCCCATAAATAAATCGCTTTTTGGGGGTGGAGAGAAAAGGGAGATAGTCTTCTTCAATTTGCTCTTTAAGAGAGGATTTGAAAGAATTCATATTCCTAGCACCCTGTCTTCCAAATTCCCCATCATGTACAACTGTGACAAAAATATATAATATGTAAGGACTTAGTAGACGTTATTACAGAAAAAAATAAAGTTCACATTCCCTTTAGAAGGAGCTCAAATGCTACTGTGTGTCTGCATTGAAGGGCACACATCACCCTATTTCTGCACAGAATGCAACTTTACACACACACAGCTGCACAGCTCACCAGGGCTGGGACTCTGACCAGACAAAGGACCTCCAGCAGGGCAGGACACCGCACTTTTCAGCAGGGATTTTGTGCTTGTGAAACTTGGATTGAGATACACAAACTCAGTGGACTTTCTCTTTAAGGAACAACCGCAGGCAGGTTTTCTAAAGCTCAGGAGTGACACTGGTCCAACTGCTTCAAGATAGGGCCCATTTCAGCAGCCCTTCAGGAGACAGAGAATATTTCATTCCATTCCCTGGAGTGACGTTCCCAGCAGTCACAGTCAGACTCACCCTATACTACAGAGCAAGTCCTTGGTCTAGAACAGTACTTTTAAACTTAGTTTGAGCAGACCAGCTGTAATTCAAACATTAGTGGAAGGCCAACCACTTCTTTCTCCTGATTTTGTCTCCTCTGGCCAGTGACAGCTATACTGTGGGCCCTGGATGCCTTCCCACTGCCAAATTAAACGAGGAAAAATGTTGAAAACAGGAAGACATTTTGGCACATGCAACACAATCCCAACTAAAGTGCTGATGCTAATGCTTCTGAAGTACTCTCCAGTTGTGTATATGACAAAATCCAGTCAAAACTTTGTAAGAGCAAGATCCTGCAGCTCGTAAGCCCCACAGTGCAAGTGCCTGAGACTATGGCTTTGCATTCTTCACATAAACTTCTTATGACCTGTGGCTTATGGCTGGATACAGTTTTTAAATTAATCCAGCCTTGGCTATTTATCACACTGGGTCAGTGACAAGTTTTTTAAAAACTATTCGTTAAATAAACATTTACACTGTTAACTTAATAGACTGTAATGTCTCCAAAGAATTATAGGGTGGTGGTTTTGTTGCTTTGTTGTGGGTACGTTTTTTTTTTAAGATCAAGGCCTAAAATTTGCCCTATCCTAGAAGTGACCCTCCTTTCTATTTCTTTATTTTTTCTACCCTGCCTGTCACTGGTGAAATCAAATTAATGAAAGGCAAGTGATATTAGTAACAAAAGAACCGGATTAATGTCTAGGGACTATAAGAAACCATCTATGAGAAATAACAACAATAAAACAACATGAAATAAAGTGCAAGGCTATTTGTTTACTGACAGGACCCCTCAAGGGGAATCCTAGGGCTTGGAAAATGAGCACATTGTAAGGGAAGGGAAGGATGTTGGTGAAGGGAAGATGACATCCCTGCCCATGGCAGAACCTTTGAAGGTCCCTTCCAACCCAAACCATTCTATGATTCTGTGATAAAGAAGCTATGGCAGACTAACTAAAATTTGCAGTTTTTCTCATCCAAATAATGAAATAGTGTACTAAATAAACTTCAGTATAATTACAGTAGGGTTGAATATTTTAGAAGACACAGTGGAAAATCGAGGGGGAGAAAAAAATGAAGCAGCATTTAATTTTTGACTGCCCAACCACAGTGAAGTAGAATTTGTGCTGACTGCACTTTGCAAATAGAAATGTGTAAGAAAATGTAAGTGAACACCCTCCCTACATCCACACTGTAACATGATTTTCTGCGAGTTCTTCCTCTGCCATCCCCCAATATTATGATTAAACCCACTTATGCTACTTAAGACATCTTTGCACTGTTACTACATTCAGAGGCAATAAAGAGTGTTATTTACACACTGAGTGGAGGTGGATGTACATGGTGTCTAGAAATATAAACTGTCATGAGGGACATCTTAAGGATAAAAAATGAGATTTAAGTCAACACAGATAAGACTCTATCCAGGCTTAGCTACCACCCATCCACAAAGAGGTATTTGCAAGGTAGGTACAGATTGATTTTTATCCTGAAAATATTACAGAATCCCTAAATAGCTTGAATAGCAAAGAAAGAATGGGAAAATACATGATGGGATTGAAATACAGAAGATGCCTTGTGCATTTGCTATGGCTGTGCACACACTGCAGTCCACAGCCAGGCACAAGAGCTACACGTGAATCCTCCCCAATTCCTGCTGGCCACTGTTCCCTGCTGAACAGACCCTGCTCCTCCTGCTCCTGCCAATGGTGTGCTGGGGATGAAGGTCACTACATTCTGCTGACCTCATATATTGTGGTTTTTTTCTCCCTAAAAAAAAAATCTGTCTCTGTTGCATTCCTTACAGACCTTCCCAGTTAAAAACAGTTATTCATTCATGCAATACACATAAATGACTTTAATATAAGCATTGGGGAAAGATTCATTAATAAGCAAACAATGACTAAATCAAACCACTTTAAAAGAAAACCACAACAACCATTTGGCCATTCTCTTGTAAGAACACATGAAACAATCTCATGCAAAATTCATGCCTACAGACTTGCCAAATACCATGAGTTGAGTGTGGGTTTCACACATCTAAGCAAAGCAATTTAGCTGTAATTTTCAAGACTATTTTTAAACTTCTAACATCAGACTAAATTCTGTCATATTAAGATAGAAGAATCAGTAAACAAAGAAATCTGTGTAAACTGTGTTTTTTCTTAAAAGATTTTTTGTTATTTGGAAGAGCTATAAAATTCAGTGTTGCAATGAAGCACTTCTCAGTTTGCATCATCTCAGATGTCTTTTTCTCTTCCATGGTAGGGGACTGACATGGCAAGCCAGGGAGTTTGCTGTGACTTCTGTTGTTTTTATTGAGTTCTGCAGGACCAAGGCTTTAAAGTGTAGGTCCCCTTTTGGAATGTAAATTACAGCAGACCAATGGCTGTCACTTATTTTTATATTTTTGACTTCTTTAAGTTTCAAATCCTCTTCTCTACAATTGGAATGGCCCGTTATGTAGAGCTAATTCTATTCCCATCTACTTTGACTTCAGTCATTGTGCTGCTCAGTTTTCCCTGGAAAGTCTGTACATATTTACGATTGTGACAAACAGAAAACTTTCTCCGTGTTTAAAATAATGGATATTTAAACCCAGTCCTAGTTCAATTGCAAGCATCTTTAATACATTTAAACTTGAAAATATTTAATGCATTTCTACGTAAAGACATCTGTTGCCAGGGATTAATCCACCACTGAAAGAAATGTTTTATTAATGCCAACTGAAAAGCAATTGACTTAACTACCTGGAACAGGATACAAAACTCTCTTACAGAACTCCCCTTTTTGCTCCTTGCTGGGGTTGGCTCAGTCACAGGGAAAGGAGGAATCTTATCTTTTCTTTGATAAAAGGCTATTGCAGATACCCTTCTGATATCCAGGAAATATCATGTCTAATGAATAGGCACTTTGTTACTGAAGTTCAACTTCTGGTTAGAAATAATTCTTCAAGTGCTATATGTAAGAAATGACAACTGAAATCTATCCAAAGAAAGACTAGTCTGAATGATTTACAGCTGGCAATGATGGGAAAAATCCATTTTTGTTATGCTGAATCAGTAAAGACATGACAGGGTGAATTTGTATTTGACCTTTAAAGAATGGGTTATGTAGGTAAAAAGCAAAGACCTCATGTTAGTGAACTGCTCAGAGGAAACAAAAACCCCCTGATTGGTTGAACACATTATTAATACAAATTCCTTGGACTGTTTTTTGTTTGTTTAAGCAGCATCTTCCTAAACCAGCACCAACATGCAGTAACTCTGAATATTTCACCAGATGCCAGAGGATATAATTTTATAATTTCTTCAGTTTATCTGCTCTTCTGCTAACAGTGGACATCCTGCCTTCCTATGCCCCCTCTACCTGAGCCTCCCAGTCACAGACTGCCATTCCCATCACTGACCTTTTCTGGCTTCAATATACATTTGGCAGCTGGTGAGCTGGATAAACTCACTCATTCAACAAAGCAATATTTTTATTTTTTTGGTAAGGGTTAGTGTTCAGCCTGATCTGCAGGCTGAGCATGAGTACTAATAATGGCAAAAAAGACCTGGGAGTCAAAGAAGGGGCAGGAGCATCCTTCACAGAAGCACCAGTACTCTTACACCACTTCCACATTTTGTACTTCCCATATACATTGTTCTATCTCTCCTTTTTCATGCATAATTGCTGCCTTCTGAGAGGTATTTTTTGGTTATTGATATCACATGGCTATAAAATAACAAATTAAGATTAATTAGAATGTTTTGCTCGCCTATAAAATATTAAAGACATTTGCAAGTTCCTTTGATTTCTGTGTTATGAAGGTAGGAAAACGGACAAGGCAGGCTATTGACAAAGGAACTATAAATTACTGCAGCCTAATAGCCTTGTATCTGCATAACACTGAATTAGTTACTATCATCTATGATCTGAGGTCTTAATAGACACTAAGTAGTACTATATAGTTGGCCAATGCAGTATTATTAGAAATCTAAAGGGAGGAATAGAGGAGAGAAGACAAAATTCAGGGTTTGCAAATAGAGAAAAGAGGCTCATTCATAGGGTTCTTCTGACTTCTCTAATGAATTCACATCCCAAAGGGTATTGGCACTCGTGGCGTCACCAGGAAGTTATGTGCAAAATTCCCTTCACAGCACCTCAATCTCACATAGAAAAAGGGCATTTAATGATCTGCAGATATGCAAGATATACAGGTAAGAGTGATTCTTAAATTCCCTGTTCCTGACTGACTGCTGATGAACTGAAGTCTCTTTGATCCAAACCCCAAGTTCTCCTGCTGGGAAGACTCATTTAAATGTAACTTGTGATGCCAGCAAAGACCTTTCAGTTACATCTGGTACTTTATTAGAATCTCTGAATCTTTGCTTCACCTTTTCTTGCATGAAAGGCAGACAGAGAAATGCATAAAGTATTTTTATTTCTGTACTACCTGTCTATATGTGTCTATAAATTTCAATGACCATACACTCTGAGGTCTTGGTAACATATCTTAGTCCAAACAAGCCTAATCTAACTCTGAAGTCAGCACTGCTTCAAGCAGGAATGTCACCTTAATCACAAATCTATTTATGCTAATATAGTGGAAAATTTATACAAAACAGTAATTGCTAAGTTTTACATAAAACTTTGATTTATCCATGAGATCTGTCTGAATAGGACAAAGTGCCACAGCACTCCAGGGCATTAATCAAGCTTGGCTCAGGAAGAATTTATTCCCCTTTGTCCATCAATGAACATGCCTTTAAAAGTGATCTGAGCTGCCACTTGGCTGTGAAGCACCCAGACATGACCATGGTTTATATACCACTGCCTGTTCTCTGAGAACATAAATCAGCAGTAATTTTTTGGATATTGCTCTCTATGTACACGTGCACTATTCAAGAACATTATCTGAGGAATTCCCTGGAGCTGCTTCCTACATGTGTGTATGTCAGCTTTTCCCATTAAGCTGAGCTACTCCTTTCCTGCAGCACCACCTGAACCATGCCTGCTAAAAATTGTCACTCCCATGCAACATAATCCCAGCTAAAATTCACATGCAAGATGTAATCTCAGCAAGCCACTTGGAATCATCCCTGACATGAGTAAAAGCCTGCATTCTTCCAAGGGAAGGAATCAATCCGATAACAGTGGCTCAGATGGATGTCTAATCTGCCCACATGAGAACCTGCCAGGAGAACACTCACTCACAGCGTAAGATTAAACCACCTTTATAATCTGTCATTAGAAGGAAGAGGGATTCATTCACTTTCCAGAGCTTCTCTTAGACTCTCAGTTAAATCTTTTGCATTTTCATGCCTGTATAGAAACCCAGAAACAAAACGTATTGCAAAGAGTTTTAAAAAAGTCCAGTTTTGTTCACAAATTCCTGTTTAGTTTTGTCTCTAAAAATCTACTTCCATTCATATCATTCCTTCTGAACAAGTATATAAGGTTTAACCACTAAAACAAGATATCAAGAGCTCCATTTGCTTTAAATTGTGCCATTTTTTCTTTTAAATTAACAAATACAGATCTGAAACTACAATAGGCACCTTTGTGCATTAATATGGATCATATGTCCAAGTAATAATTGACAGCAATACAGAAAACATTATATTTCCAAGACAAACTTCCAATCAGGAATCCAGTTATCAGCTTTATTTTAAATCAGGCTAGTTAAAGTTCCACATGGAACAGCATAACCCAACCAGATAGCCAACCATACCTTTAATCACTAAAAACAAGTAGTTCCAAGAAAATACGTCTACAGCATAATGTGACCAAAAATATTATCTCATAATGTCTTCTGTCATGAATTCTTTCAAATTTTCCTTTAGAAAGTCCTTTGCACTGACATTTTTCTCATTACTGTTCTTTAAAGGTAAAGAATTTATGCCTCAAAAACTACCCTCAGAAACTACCTCCTGGGAAGCAGAGATCTCTGCGTTGTCTTCCCACAGGAACAGGAGAGGTCACCAGTTCTGAATTAAAGAAAGACAAGTCAGTGGCTAAAAAAAGGCTTTCTAGAGGTACTAAATATAAGCTAATTCTGACAGTTCTGCTAATCACTTGATTAATCACCTTCAGAAACAATATTAGGGCATATGACAGGAGTTTATCTTTGCAACATCTGTCATCCAGACGGGTATCCACCCTCCCTTTAAACGAAGTACATATGAACCAAGACACTTCAAGCCACACCTCATTTTGGGTAAAATCAACAAAAGTTAAATAAAACTCGCAATGTGATTGAATAGTTTAGGAAAAAAATTAAAACATACCGACTCCAGCAAAAAATACAATGGAGACTTTTAAGTGAAGCAGAATATTAAGAAAATAACTGCCTAAATTAGATTTGACCCTAAAGAGCAATACTTTCATGAAAAAATGTGATAATCTGAAGACAAACTGAAAGTGGTGACACACCTAATAAGACAGCAAACAACCTACTGTATTCTTTTGTCAGAAGCAGTGTTATCATCATGATTTCACAATGTGTAAAGCAATATATTGGCATAAAAAAGAGCTGGCTTGAATTCTCCATGGCCAGACCAGACCAGTAGTGACCAGGCTGTGTCTCTCTCATCTCAAGCACCCCTTACACCACTGTGCAACCCTGGTACTGCTTGATCATAACTTAAACCATATAAGCAGCACTTTTTGACTCACTAGGAGGCATCAAACTTTTTATCTGTGACACTTGTAGTCAGCACAGTACAGACTGTGCTGTCTGTAGTATCCTCCAGAATGCAATTTGAAATTCCTATCATGGCACAGGCTCCTGTAGGTCTATAAGCATGGAGCTCTAATCCCCCAGAAACGATCTTCCCCCCAGAACTATCCATGCCTATTTCTAGCACAAAATACCAACCCCAGCTCCCACTCCAAGCCAAAGCCACACCTATGTAACATCATGTAATACCTTGCTTTTATCAAGGTGTTAACCTACACGTGAATGTTTGGCCACCACCACCAGAAGCAGCGCAGCTTTACAACCTGATGAACATCTCAGGACAACTTGGTTCTCTACTGTCACAAAATTTTGTCTCCATAAGGTGTGAAATCCTTGAAATCCTGCCGTATATTCTGCATTCATTACAGAATCACAGTTTGTGAACATTAACATTGAAAATTACATAAATTCCTGTTCCAATAAGAAGACAGAAATTAATAACTTGCTGGAAGAACAAACTGTTGCCATTCACTCCACCCAGGGGGAGTTTTTTGTGGTCATTATTTTAGGCAATACAAAAAAGCACACAGTAAGCATCTTTCCTTGCTCCAAGAAACACACTGAAATATCAGCTCCATTTCATTAAGACTGATCCTACAGGAATAGTGCAGTTGCCCATGGCAGAGGCTACCTGGGAAAGTGGCATCCAGGTCATACTTAAAGATGTCTCATTTATTCCAACCAGTTCAGAGTCTGCAGCCTGTGCAGCTGTATCAATTCCTAACTATAAAATACAGCAGGATGCTCTTTCTAAAACCTAAAATCAACAGTGTAGCACTTTCCTCTAAGGATCCCTGTTATCACTGATCCATGGTACATAAGGTTTCTTGTATTCTGACGCACATCTGCTTCTAAGCGTTTTATCAGTCCCTCCTCCATACTGTGCACTTGGTGAAATCATCAAAAATCCTTGATTTGCGTTTCAAAGGAAGCACCATACTGCTTAAAAATTATGCTAAAAGATGAACATCATAGATGATCCCACTGGCATGAACATATGCCTTTTTGATTCCATGGGCTTTTATTTTCATAGTTTAAGGCACAAATATTTTTGACCAGGGAAAAAGCAAATGGAGGGAAAGCAAATGAATGCGATATCCATGCTACCGAGAATATTTTTTTATAAAAGCACCGTTATTATTTACAGCTTGGAAAATAAAAACCAGAGACCAACTGAGGTGTCAGTTTTTTAATTCACAGTATGACAAAATGATTACCAGGTGTCAATCCAAATATGCAGTTGATGGGCTGGATTCAGAAATCAGGTGGGAATTTTTGCAAACTGTTTTTAGAAACTGAGATGGATTATTTTATCCCCATGAAGTGAAGTCCCACCAGAAAATGCTACCCAGCCATAAATTCAACAAGGACTTGAAAAAAGAGCCTTTTAAGACTGGCATCACAGCCAGGAGCAAAGCAGGGGCAGGGGTCTAAACTGGGTGGCGAAGTCACACACACAAAATTTCAAAATGGAATTTCAACCTTGAATTCTAACACTGACTCCACTTTGGAAATCACCAACAAAACAGGTATTTCTTAAAACAAGGTGTGAACGCTATCAATAATAGTGTGAGTTGCTTTTTACACTAAAATATGCAAACAAAATAATGGGATTTTTTACTCACTTGGATAGAAATACAATGCAATTAAAAAACTTGAGACCTGCTTTCCATCATACAACGGTACTCAACCTAGCAATCTCCTTTCAACACTTAATTATTGCTATTATTTAATTAAATTACAAATTTGAAAGAGAATCATTTATTATTGAAGAAGATTCAAACTCATTCAATTTTCATTTTTGTTTAAGAAAACCAAAAGGGGCACTTGCTCCATCTTAGTCCCCACCTGATAAATAAATAAATAAATAGTATTTTTATGTTTATGGCAAGTTGCCAATGCTTAAACTGGCCTCCTTGAGAGGCTGATAGAGCTGTTTAGTCACTACCACTTTGTTTGAAAAACTGAATG
Source organism: Orthonyx spaldingii (assembly GCA_013397795.1). Classification (NCBI taxonomy): domain Eukaryota; kingdom Metazoa; phylum Chordata; class Aves; order Passeriformes; family Orthonychidae; genus Orthonyx; species Orthonyx spaldingii. Next base: position 4,406,730 of record VZTJ01003574.1, read on the forward strand.
CAAACCAGGGAGGCTAAAAATGTCTTGGTTTACATTCACTAATACATAAGAGAAAAGAAAGAGTGATAATGGATACAGTGAGTGTAGCTATGCCTGAATGCTTTAGAGTCTGTCTCCTTAAAAACAATGTAGAAAGAATAAAAAGACTCTGAAAAATCTCTTTACAAACAGGGATGTTCTAATTGCTTTTCATGAGGCTAATCGGTTGGGAGTGACACTGGAGCTTCTCAAAAATAAACCACAGTCTTATTAAAATTTAAAAGGATTTAAAATAAAGCATAATTTCTTTTCATCCTCTAAATTTATTGTAAATTCTTTCCTTTCCTACAATGACCACACAGTATTTCACCAAACACCCCAGGATTTTCCCACTATGGAGACTCTAGCTCAAGTTCACTCCCATCCTCTCATTCCCCTTAAAGCCTCTGCATAATACAAAGTTGTTTAAAGATAACAGACTCTGGGAGCCCCAGAAAGGAGCAGAAGGAAGAGTCCAGAGCAGAATGCTTGATTCAGATTTGTTGTGTGTTCTGCACAGCAACTCACATTCTTGAGTGTACTGCAAATTCAAAATACCAAAAAGTTATATATTTCTTATTTTAACTGCAATACAAAGATTAGAAATAGGTCATAATGGAGAGAAACCAAACCCTACTGAAAACAAATTTGTTTGGTTGGTTTTTTTTTTACTTTGACTGCAACTGAATACAAAGTTTTGTTATTTTGAAAATGTTTTGATGTGTTGAATCAAAACTGAAACACAATTTCAAATGCAGTAAAACTTGGTCTAGAGATGAACTGAAAAATTTACTGGTTCAATATCATGGCAAGAAAATTTGGCAATGATACATATTTTTTAAGGTCATTAAAAAGCTGGGAGATTAGTTTCTCACCTGATGTATTGTTTGGAAATACACCTTACCAGGCCCATGTACTCTAATGCAACTTAAACTACATCCAGTGGATTTAAGCAGACACTAGAAGCAGTACTACATTTTTAAAAGAATGCCATTCATCACTGTACATAACCAAAAATCAAATGAGATCAGAAGAAACCAGATCTGACCATTTCTTTAGCCCTACTTATACCCTAAAAATCTTCAGTATCTGCCAGAGCACTTGGGGTCACATCACCAAGAGATGATTTGTCCACTCCACTCCAAAGCATTTAAGAGACAGAAAGTTTCCTGTAAATTTTCATGTTCCTTATTTTCCTTAGTATTTTACATCAGTAAGGCTTACTTCCCATTGTGGAGAATACAGAAGCAAACTTGCTATAAATAATTGTTAATTACAACTCTCACAGAGTACAAAATGGCCTGTGAAAGAAGGGCTGCTTGGCAGCAACTGTGAAAACTGAACCAAGGTATTTGAGAATTAATCTGCTGCTGAATGTGGTCTTACAAGTGCAGCTTTGGAAATGAAGATAAAAGAAACTGCTGCTGGCCAACCACAAATCACTTCAAATAACAAAAAAAAAAAAGAAGAAAAAAATCATCAAAAACATCATCAAAAGACAAATCATCAAAAAGGCAAATCATGATCACAACGAATGACAAGAAAAAATCCTACAGAACTACTGGCAAGGGTCAGATGATTATTATCCTCTTATTCTGTGTTTTTTATTTTAAAATGACACGGGTGTATTTTGTCTCAAACGAAGCAGAGCTACACGAAGAAAAATTTCTTTAGATTTACATGGCCTGTAAGATTTGAATTTAAATCAAGTACAACGCTCAATTTCAGCATCCCTTATTAGTAGCCATGTTACAAAGATCAGCAAACTGGGAGGCAAAGCTGCTTTAGCAGTGATGCTTATCTGACTTCAACACTTCTTTCTTCATGTTTCAATCAAAGAACAGCTGCTGTCATCCTCCTGAGAAAACAGTGACAGCAGAACATGGAGCCAGCCTCAAAAGCTGCTAACACAGGAGCATGGCTGTGGAAATAACTCATCTGCCCTTAAGTCTCACACAGAGCAAAGCTTGTGACTGAGGTGAAAGGATGGAAGTAGCTGGGACATTCTTTCAAAGCCTTGTGCTCCCTTTTCCAGGACAGCTGGAGCCAAGCCAAGACCTTGTTCTCCAGCTGATGCACCCTGATGTCCAGATAACCACAGGGATGGTCTGTCAGCAGCCAGCCCATCAGAATGATCACAAACTTATAAATCCATCAGTGCCCCATCAAAAACCTCTAAGACAAAGCATGGTGTGCCTTAATATTGACAATAACATGAATAAAAAACTATTTTTTAAATAAACTATTGTTTCCTACCTTTAAACTGCTATTTGGTGTTCCTTTGTTTTGACTGACAACAGTTTTGCGAGTTTTGGGGGTTTTTTAATAGGTGTCAAAATTAATTCTATTGTTCAGTGAATTATTTGGAGAAACATGTCCCTTTAGGAAAAAGATTTAAAACATAGTAGTTTCAGTAAAAATAATGTTCTAGATCAGATGCAGTAGTGAAAAGAAATCACTTTAATGGTAGGACAGTGCATTGAGACATCATGTCCATGAGAGAAAGGAGGGAATTCCTTGGACTCGATACATTAAACAAAGATCATCTGTAGTTTTTTATTTGGCGTAGATGAGAAGAAAGTGAAAGTTGCGTAAATATAACACTTCAATTGATCTAATTTTATTCAGGTTTTATATGAATGAGATCGTGTACTTCTTAAAACATAGTCACACATTTTCTTTAATACATGCAAAATATTAAAGTCCTCAAAAGTTATATAAGATTTGCAACTAAGGAATGAATTAATTTTAGGAGGCCGAGTGCCATTCTCCTCTCAAAGGAAGACAGGGAAAATGAAAAGTGAAAATCCTTCTAGGATTTCACATCATTCCTACAGCTTCCAGGAAATAACTGCTAATACACAAAATCTCTAAAGATTTAAACAACAAACCACAGGGACCAACGTATCGACCTTCAACCTAAAATAACTTCTACTGTGTATTGACCTTGCTCATACAGTTGTTTCTTTGCCTTGATAAACAAAACAGAATATTAAGCACGCTGCAAACTGCACCTTTGTTAACACGAGAAATTCCCATGAAGAAATGCCTGTAAGGAATACCTCAGACCTGGATGTGCTCACTCTGCCAGCTGCTAACCACTTTGGTAAGTAAAACTTCCTGCCAAGATGAACAACTCCATCCTTTGGGAGGGAACTCTGGCACGCTCTGCCCCATCACCCCAGCCCTCACACCACACAGGCAGCTGAAGGGACATTCAGCAGCACCAATTCCAGCACACACATGTTCTGCCTAAACCCTGCAGAAACAGCAGCTGGGGCACTGCTCCTGAGTGTGGCCTTTATAACCCCTTCCTCCTTCCCCTGCCTCACAGAGGATGCTCCTGGTCAGGCTGGTCTCACAAAATAATAAACAGTGTTTGACTACGCCTGCGAGAAACATGCAACCCATACAGCTCAAAATGCAAATCAAACGGGATGGGTAAACGCCAGATGGATTTGCATTCATGTGGGCTCAGCTCAGGTATGAGTGATTGGAATGATTGACTCTGAAAGCTCCCAGTCACTCTGTGTAAATAAGGATGAATAAAAAAATTTGGCACCACTGCTCAGTCCCTGGAAGGAGAGTCAAGCCAACTGGCCAAAGGAATTTAGATCTGGACTCCTTGAACATGTCAGGATAATAAAATAGTCTATTAAAAATATATCTTATGCCCTAAAGAAAGAACTACGACATGCATTCTTTCAGCCTCAAATGTTGATACATTTATTTTTCAATGCAGGTCAAATTGTCAAGCTTTCAGAAAATAAAATAATTAGGGAATCGCTTATCTAATTAGTACAATATATTTACAATTTGGGCTTAGAGTGTGCTTGCAAATATAAAAATAAACGAACAAAACACAGCATATATGTCCAGGCAATTAAAGAGTTCTCTCTGAAGTTGCTGTAAATAGGAAGCAAATGCAAATATGCTCTTACAGAACCAGGAAGTCGTGCCAGAAGGCATGTCACAATGCTTGAAATAGTGTTTTAAATAAGCAGATTGACCAGTTGATTAATTTCCAATGATGACACTGCAGGTATCTTGGGGTTTTTTTAGCTCAATGGCCATATTGTAATTTATTGAGTGCTAGATAACCTACCAGATTCCTACCTGGAAACTCAACAAACAGCACTGTCCTAACCACAAAACCAAAATAGCTGAGTTTATACTTTTAAGACTTCTGCACAACAAGCTGCCTTTTTACTAAGTGGCAAACCCTTGGGAAAACACTACAGACCTGATCTGGAATCTGGTAGAGCTGATTTCCGCACAAAGACAGCTTAAATCTGGTGAATCAAACCGTCTCACAGTTTTTCTGCATTGGGAATTCTTTGTTGGTGTACGGGCATTTTGGTCATGTTCTTTACCATGATACAGCTCTTACACCACAGTAATGCAAATAGCGCACAATTCTAAGAAAATCAGAAGAAAAGGGAAATTTAGTAGATGTCAAAAGGCAAAAAAGCAGCTATCAAAAGAGTATATAACTTCTTAGTACATGCAAGCATGAGATCCCCTCACCTGCTGGCAATGACAGTTTGTAAAAACTGCATTATAATAAATGTAAATGTACATGTCATAGTAATTTAAGGAAACCAATATTTTCAAATGTAGATGTAAAATTATGTGCACCAAACATTGATGCTTAACTTATATCTGATTGATTTTTTCAATCTGCATGTGTGTACTGGCCTGTGTGTTCAGAAAAAGGGACAAAAAGGGATTTGGACATGTAAGCCTTGGTGCACTTCATCATACTGCATTCCAGTTTCATGTTGGGATTGTTTTATGACATGTTAATTTGGTTTTAAAATGGAATTCTTTCTGTTAAATCTGTAAAGCTTTTGACTACTGACTCTAAGCACAGAGATTTCACATTGTAAAGTTATTTAAACTATGTGCACACCCTACAGATTAATAAGTGCCAAATTCTTCCATTGCTTGCAAATTTTTGTGCTGTTTTGGATATCCTACAAGCTGTCCTATACAATGTAACATTGTCTCTGCCAGAAATTACTGAAGTGGGAACAAGTGATCAAGACCGACTTCAGCAGTTGCCTTGGAAATTGGCAATAAGGATCCAAAATTCTTTCTCTACCCCACACCCAAAGTCTTGAGTCATTCCTGATTTCATTGGAGTAAATTCATACTGTGCATTCTGTATTCACAGATTCTCTCTAAAATCTCATCTTGGTGTTCTACAGGAAAACAGATGAACAGAAATTAGGACGCATCTGCTTGTTTGGAGGGAGAAGAGAGGGATGGACTCCTATGACCAAACTGCATTTGGACTGGACTTGAAAGTCAGCCAAGTAGCAGCCCTTGACTGTCTTTGTACAGAGCAGAGACCAGCAGAGAAAGGGATGCAGACAAGCTCCTGGCTCTTAGAAATGAACAGCATCGTGTCAGTGATGCTCCATCCACACTCAGGGAAAAAGTAACTGATTTCATCTTCTATACAACTTCCTACACCTTTCCTGATTACTCCTTAGCTCCTGAAAATTATTTAGGATTTGTGAAATTCTGTGAAGACTTTTCACTCTTTATTCTACCTCTCACTAAGTGGAAAACCGAAGACAGGGTATTATTAACCTCAAAAAATTGGGGGGTTTAATTCAAAAACTCACTAAGTAATAAAAGTGAATCTCTAACCTTATTATATGTTATATTTTATGTTCTATATCTAACTGCATTGAATGTGTGTATTTCTAAATCCATTATATATGGCAGAATTCTCCATCCATTAATGGAAAGTTCTTAAAAAGAAATAAACAAACACAAAACTTAAATGCATCCTGCCTATCTTACTGAATTTAGATATCTGACAAGAAGAAAAATCAGATAAAATGTTTTTTCCAGTATAGTTTCAGTTAGATGTGGAGAACAAAAGAACAATTTTTTAGTCTTTCCTGAGGGAGTAGAGATTTTGCAAGAACAGACAAAAAAACCACAAAGAAGAAAAGTTCTGACTGTTCATGTGATATTGGTAGCTCACAAAACCAAATAAAAGCATCTGAAACAAATAATATCAGCCGCAATACAATTGGTTTCATTGTCTGCTGTGGGCTTTTTTACTTCAAATTTGACCTGCTCTTCTGCTATTTTTTTTTTCTATGCACTGACCTGTATATGACTGAAGATAATTTAACTCACTGTACCAATTATGACTATTTCTTACTGCCTACACAGTTTTTGTTATGCTTTATTGTAGTAATGTAACCAATATAAATTTTCTAAGTCATTTGGAAGGCCCTTTCAGTAGGTTCTTCTTTGGACAGGCAAGATGCTGTGTATGCTACATCTCCATCCATACTAAATCCCAGGAAGTTATTTAGTATTAAAACTTTGGGTTAGTGACTCACCTAGAGTAGCAGACAGTTTATATGTGTTAGTTATTACCTTTAGCAATAAATAACACAACTGTTTTCTATTCTGAAAGCCAGTTTTCTAACGGGGCTTTCACATTCATAGCCTGAAGTAATCATCAAAACAAAAGGTGCTTTAGCACTACACAGGAAAAACAAAGGCAGGAGGAAAACCTCCTCCTCCTTTGTGTTCTAGAACTCACTTCCCTCTCCTTTCCTGCTTTCAGGTTTCAGCTGTGTGTTGTTCATATTACACACCGGCAAAAGTAAACTACAAATGATGGTAATTTGATTATATTGGGAATCTAACCCAATTAATTAAAATAGACTATTAGAAATTTAGATATGAAATAAGGAAACAGAACAAAAGGTATATTTCACATATATTGCCTCAAATTAATAAGTGGATACCTAAGATTGCAATAGCCAAGATTTTAATTGGGAGAAAATAAGTTTGATCTGAGGTAGGAATGCAGATTATGAACTACAGCAAAGACACAGTAAATAAATTGTATTTTTCAAGTGAGATTATCCAAAGATAAGGCAGGAGGAGGAGCACATGAGAAAAGGAAAATAGGAGAAAATGGAAACAAAAGGAATTCAAGAGAATGATGGAGAAAATCCACCAAAGAATAACTTAAAGAGTTGAAAGAACTCATGACTACTTTTCTATTTCTCAATCCTTTGCCATTCTCCTCATAGCCTAATCCTACCCCTAATGCTCTCAGCACAGTTTCCCTACCCTTTCTTTGGACATAACCCAAATAACCTGTTTTGCCATTCACCTTTTCACTCCATCTCAGGAGTTCAATCCTGCCAAAACAAACTACGCCCTGCCCCAGTGCTGAAACTAACTCAGTTCTCCAGCTCCTTCCTACTTCCCCCTGCTGAAAACCACTCAGGACTGCAGGCCTGTCTCTCAATCACAACAATCACAGGTTTGAAGAAGGCTCCTTTTCTCAATCTGCAGTCCTAAAATGCCAATTCCCAACTTCATAACCAATCTCTTCCTTCTCACTCTCACCTCACCAAGCCAAATCTTTCCTCCTCACTACTGGCAGTGGGAATGAAAAAGCAGAAGAGAAAAGCCAGCACATTATTTAGCCAAAATTGCTAAATCTTGATCCAAGTACAACTGTATAGTTTTTTTGATGAAGTTTCAGTTCTTTTATAAGAATGGCAAAAGCAAAAAAGAAATTATTATACTACAAGGCAGGAAGAATATTTTCATGCTTCATTTCAGTTCCTGGAGTAGCAGTGCCTTCCTGTAGTAATTTTGATTGAAGGACCACTGCCTTATACAAGCTGTAGTGTTGTCACAGGCATTGAAACATTTAGTAATTTTAGTAATTTTACAGAATCCACACAATTGTTCAGGACATTAATTACCACTAAGTTTTAAAATGTCATCTACTACCAGAAAATACATCTTACTATGTTACTCATATGGTGGCCCTAGGGACTAAATTAGCAAAATACACCTAAAAGCCAAACACCAAAACCAAGCAAAAATCCCCAAACCATAAAGGGGGACAAAATTTTTAAAAATTAAAACGGAGATGTCATACCATACTGTAACATAAATTTGAACACATCCCATATAAAAAAAGCACTGGCTGTAACAAGATACTGGGACACTTTTGCATGATCCCACTTCCTGTTAGTGGTTTAAACCTTTTTTCCCCTCCCCATTTTCATTCAGTATTTCAAAGCAGCATCTGGGTGAAATATGCTTTAAATACAGTGATTTATTTATTGCCTGCAACAATACTTGGCAGTAGAAATATGCATGCAACAACCCCAGACAACACTTGCAAAGACTCTGAGAAAAGCAAGCTCCTGTAAAAGACAATTAGCTCCTAAGCGAGCGGGCAGGCAGCAACACGCACTTTGAATGACATGTCTAAGTTTCAACAGCAGCTCGCAGGAAACATTTACATTTGAAAAATCCCTACTTTGACCTCTTTTTCCCCAGTTTGCTTGCTGGCAGATAGGAGCACATGACAAATGAACCTAATTGAAGTGGGCTGGATGCCAGATTGCCTGTTAGAAAGGAGCACCTGATCGTGCATTAGGTGAGAGGTCGGTGACACTGAACACCGGCAGGTGTAATAACAACCGCAGGCTTTCTGGAGAGGAAATGCAAACAAGAATTCAGCCCCGGGATATTCGGGATATTCGGGACAGAGCCGACCTGCTCAGGGCCCGCGTGATTGCCAGCCAGGGCTGCACTGGGCAGATTGGGGATGCTTTGTCAAAGCTCTGTCGTGACAGGGCTTTGAGCAGAGTGTCACAAAAGATGGAGTCTTGAGGTAAAAGCAATATAAAACTGGGCACTGAAGAAGAAAACTGGTTTTCTACTATCAAAAAAAGCCTCCAAATATACAGAATAAATCATTCTGCATCTCAGCACCTGTTTTTACCTTGCCACAAAGCCTTTATCTGTCATTATTTAAAAACTACGCTGTTGGAACTTACTGACCATCAGTCTTGGAAACATTTGAAAAGAGACTAATTTGTTCTTGCCAATTCTGCACACTCTACCCACCACTTCTGGGAAGAATATGGAAAAGCAATATGTAAATATAATTTTAAACTAATGTTATTCCATCTTATTAAATTACATTAATTTGTTAAACACCTCTCCTGCAGCTTTGGAGGTTTTATATTCCAACTATTGCTTTTGATCTAATGAGAAGTGATTGGCTGATAAACAATATTTTTCTTATACTGAAGTTTGCTAAAATTGCATTATAATACCAATAGCAAGGCACAAAATTTGGACCAACCACAGTGCAGTCTCACAACAAAGCCAATAACCAGTATGGTTTTCATAGATTTGGCAGCTTTATTTTCTAGAACACCACATCTACACTTGATTTCTGGAATATTTGCATCTTTTTTGATTTCAGATTTATTCCATGTTCGTTTAGAATCTGGCAGTGGAACTCTGTCCATATCAAAAATTCCATCACGATATTAAAAGAACGTAAGAGTTCTTGGGCAACAGGATAAAAAATTATTGTTTGCAGGATCCTAGTAAAAACCATCGGTGTCATTTCTATAACTACATTTGATCTCACACAACAAAATTATGAAAAAAAAATACTTGGCTTAGTAATTAACTTACTGGTCTCTGGATGATGATATGTGGTAGATCCTGCTTGGTGAGACTGATGGTTTGATCATCTTCCACAGAAAAAATATGTGTGCTACAATTAATTCTTAATAAATTTTTTCTTACAATTATGTTCCATGAGGTACCTCAAGTGAGGCTATTTATTAAAACTCCACTCATTGATGAGATTTTTCCATCATACTCGGAGTGGAATACAGCACAGGTGTGTTATATTTAGATTTTGGTCATTGCATTCTGATTTATACTGCAAAGAGAGTCAAAACCATGACAATGGGAACAGCATAGCTGACATTCTCTCCAAGAGTTCTGGTGTGAGATCCTGTCCTCAGAAAGTCAGTGGGACAAGGACAGAGTTTACTGACATCAATGTGTTGCCGCGTTGTAAATTCTCCAGGACGGTGGAAGCTTCGTGTGCTACATTCGTCCTCTCCAACAAACATGTATTTGGCACTTAATAAATAAAATATTATGAAATCATGAGCAAATAAAGATCTCTAAATCCAGTATTATAGTTTTAGGAAAAAAAAAAATTGAAGCACCCACTGTCATTACTTCTGAAGTAAAAACAGTCCGTGGCTTTCAGATCTTCCAGCCGGTCAAGTCTGTTTCTGAGCAGCTTTTATGTATAAAACCATGTACCACCACACCCTGCAGGGCTGTTTCACCATACTCCAAATCCATGCTGCAGTTGACTATTAATGAATTTTTCCAAATATAGAAAGCATACACAAACAAAAAGTATGTAACCATTCACATGTGGAAAGAGCTTTTTTTTCTGAAAACAAAAAATGCAGTTTCATGAGGTGCTTAGCAATTCTTCCTTTAGAGAAGTTCATATTCTAATACAATTTAGTAGCACTTGCATGCATCAGATCATATAAAACCATGAATCTGAATGCACAAAGACAGCGTTTGAAATATTTCTAACATCAGTTATTAACTGAAGTTTGCTTTATGGGTGCTAAGCAGATACCGAGCCTTGTCCCTCCACCCATTTAGGGGAGAATGTACTTATGTGTTAATCACCTGCTGGGTGGTGGTGGGGAATCTGTCCTTTGATCAAAGGGAGACATACAAAATTTACTTTACATCCTGTCTCTCTCGCTCTCAACTGGCCCATAGCTGGAGGGATTCATTTCAGGATTTTTCTTTATTCCAAGTATTCTGTTACTTGCTGCATACCACCACTCAAGACATCAGGGCTAAAACCAAACGCTCTTTGTGGTACACGCATATGACAGACTTCAGAATGGAAACAATATTTAAGTTAAACCTGTAAGATCAAGTATGCCGAAACCCTGCAACGCACGAAGCTTTTGAACACTTCAACATCAGATCAAAGTCCGACAGACAGACTCAAGGAGAGGATCAGTACATTTAAACCTATCAATTCTCAAGGAAAAACAGAGCACATTGGGGAAAGTGCAGTTGACAGTATTGATTTTGTCTTGGTGCTTACAGCAGTCAAATACAGCCAGAGAGCTCATGGTTTTTTCTCTGTACCGTATCTTTTTTCTGTAACTAAGGCAGGGTTTTCTCACTCAGCTTGTCTTAAAGTACATTTTTGGAGCTACACTGCGTCCAAAAGAGAAAGAAAAAGTTCTGATTTTCTTCTGATTTTTACAGTGAAGGATCATTTCCAGAAAAAATTTTTCGAGCTTCCTTCAAGCAATAAGACTGGATCTGTGGAGGATTCACGCACAACTTTAGTCGTTATCATAGTAAGACTTCTCTTTCCCACAAAACCAAGACAAAAGGTATCCTAAGACACTGAAATTTTTGGACAAGTTGCATTCACTTCTTCTAATTAAATACTAGAAAACTCATTAAGTACAAGAGATAACTAAAAAAAAAAGATATTAGCTCTCTGAGAATGAGCTCTTTTCTCACTTGCAATCAGTTGCAGGCTTTCTTGGTTGACAGGTTCAATTCTAAGAACTATTACTACTAGCATATTTTTGAGGATTGTTCATTTTCCTTAAAATGAGTACTGATTTTAGTTCTAAATATGCTTCCACTCATTAATTACACAGTGGAAATAGATTATAAGCCTCAAGGTAAAGAGATTTGCAACACTGCAACCGTAAAGTAGCTCGTTTCAATTATAAAACAGTTAAGAATACAAAGTTTCTTATTAAAGTTTCTGCAACTGATATTACAACTGAATTGCAATTTACAAATGAAGAGTAAGATCTCTTAGAAGATGAATTGTGTAATAAATGGATTAAAAGCTGAATGTGATTTGGTAAAGAAATCCGCTGAAGAAAAGCAGCTAGAAAATTTCAAGCAGTTCTACAAGTTTTTTTAAAAAATGTCCTACCATTCGTAAATATTTTACAAATGAGTGCTGCAGGATCTACGCAAATTTCTCAACAATTTGGTCAGTCTCAGACATGGTATGAGTGTGAGTAAGTTAAATAGGGTGGATCAGGAGTTATGTTTGCATTAAATCTAACCACGGATTTAGATCACAGCTGCATCATGGAGTAAGGCTCACAAGAGAATTCAGAAACTTGGTAAAAAAAAACTTCTTTCAGCAGTATAACATTGAAGGCAAGAAACCGTTATCATTTTTTTCACCCAGCAATTAATGCAGGTAAGGATACAATACTCAATTACTTTGAAAAAATATAAAGGCAATCGTAGAGCACTTTCAATGCAAAAGGCTTGAACACAACTTAATTCAATCAGAATGCTGGAATCTGTTATTACTTACACACGTAGAAATTCCTACAGGGCTCTAGAACCAACCTAAGTCAGGCCTAAAGCCTCCAACTGCTGTAATCAAAGTCATCCTAGCTAACAGAATTCCTGAATCATTAAAAACCTGCCTCAGTGTTTACATTCAACCCTCTCCATATTCTTAGAGCTAAAATGAATCCTGATGAAAAGTTCACAAGCAGGCAGGTCAGCAGATGTATGACACGACACAAAGAATGTGATTGTGCTGCTTTGATGGCTCCAGCAAACTCAGATTTGGCCTCAGCCACATCAGGAACAGTAGCCATTTGTAAGCCTCCAGCTTTGTTCGAGATTTATCACCTAATTTCAAGGTCCTAAAACCATGTGTGACAAAATTAATCATATTATTAATATAATTGGCTCAGAAAAAGCTTGTTGCAAGATCTATCAAAAAATCCCAACCAAAAACAAAACAAAACAAAAAAACTTGTTTTCCTAAAATGTAACACAGATTTACTCTCCAAAATTATAGCTCCATGGAAAATATTATTCATTACTGATCTCCATGCTTGCATCTGGTAGAAATATGTCTATCTGCAAAATGAACAAAGAGTTTCTGATTCTGATTAGTCAAACAAGAAAACTGCACTGGATAAATTTAAATCATTTTAATAACCTGATTACCTAAATTGGTGCTAGAGCCTTTGAAGATAAAGTGATTTCAGTAAGGGTCCTTTTGTTTTTGACTTGTGGATATAATTCTCTTCCAGACTAAGCTCTTCCACTTGAAGATGTTAGTGCCACTGGCTGCTGTCCCCCAGCCATCAGCTGGATGCTGTCACCGATCCACCCACGTGCTCTCTTATCCGCACCAGGCAGCGACAGCCAGGCTGCCCTGAAGAACGGGCACTCATCACTGCTTCTGCCAGCCTGGTTCAGCTGGCTTGAAGTTGCTAAGGGATTGATTTCTTTTGCTGATGGATCTGGGGGTTATAATCTCAGCAGAAAACCAGCAGTAAGTGGCTAATGGTGGGTGGCAATAACGTCCTCAGCCGGCACAGCTGCGTGGCTTAGGCTGGGGACAGGTTTCCTCATCCACACCCAGGTGTGCGGTGGGAGGACTCCAGCTTCTCATCCCATTTCCCCTACAAGGCTATGACCTCTTCAAATCCTCCAGTGATGCTGTTCAAGTGAGTATCTTGCTCATTTTAGTCAAAAAGACCTGGTTTAAAATAAAACTAGTACATAAACTGTTCAGCTAGCTTGGCTGACTTTGGTAGAGCTCAGAGCCAAGCTGAAGAAGAGCTCATGGTCTGGCCAGCCAGATGTGCTGAAAGGCTCCAAGAGGGAACCAGTGAAATCATCACAGCTCTTCTGGAAAACAGACCTAGACACATTCTCACTGGTTGATTGTCTATAAAGCAAAGATCAAAACAGAAACAACATGAACCAGCAAGGCTCTGCCATTTGTGATATGCAGGGACACTCCATCACAACTTGAGCAATAAGCACAAGAGATTTTTTGAACAAATGAGAATATTGATCCCAAAACAGGTGATTCATTAGAGTGGGACAATATAGTGAAATGATAAATATTTACAGGCACTTCATAGCTATTTCTAATCCATTACATTATTTTTTACTACTAGAGCACAAGTATACAAATGGCTTAACATTGTCAAAACAATGTTCCCAAGATGCTGAATACTGAACTTAAATAAATCACATAAACAAATATTTTTCTTGGATTTCTGCATTTTTACTCTCTGTTGTAGAATTATCTATAAATTATCATGCTTCAGCCACGGATTTAAGGCTCATACTCAAGACAGTCACATTCTGCCCAATGCCTTTAATCTGTCAGAAAAAGGAAAGGTGTATGCAAGGACACCTGCTGGAACAGCCAAATGCTTTTGTTTATTTGTTTCTTTGCACCTACACCTCCCTCAGCCCTGTCTGAGCTCTAGACACCACTCCCTGAAGATGTTTTTTCATTATTGAAGGGGTGTGATCTGAAAACCTGCTTCAGAAACCAGTGCCAGAAGAGCAGAAAGCATAAGAGACAGTGAGGATGTGACTCCAAACTGGCTCCAGGTTGGTAGGACTGGCTATCTCTGACAGCAGTCACCACCTATCAGAGGTTTTCCTTGAGGAAATAAAGAGACAACTGCTATGACAACTGGTATTTCATTGATGTTAAGTAGATCATCACAGAGAGATTTTCTTATTTTTTACTTATTTTTTTAAAGCAGCATTATAGCATTGTAACTAATAGAATATTAAAAATAGATACTAGAAGATTTTAATTAGGTATCTATTTTCTGTACTTTGATGAACATTTTGTCTTGTATTTTTTCATAAACTTCCCAGAACAACTTACAAAAATCTCATTTATTTAAAATTAGGGGGTTTTGTCTTTTAGTATTCAGTTGTAAAATCTTACATCCAAAAGTTTATGTCCTATGGCCTTTGATTTGATCAGAAGGTACTTCTGCTTCCAAACAAACCAGGACCTTCCAATCAGAATGCTCTGCAGGCAGTCCCACATTCACATATCTAATATTCTCTTTGCAATTGTTTTCAAGACAAATAAAATAATAGCAATTTCACACATTCACGTGAAAATTTGTAGAAATGAAATCCAACACAATGCAATTCATCACTGAATTCATATCTTCAGAGCAGATTTTTGCTGCTTGTTTTTCAAGATGTCAGCTTAACTTCAGATTTTAAACAACAGCTAGATTATTTGATTACTTGTGTGAAATCAGTAATTAACTACTCCAGTTTACAGCAACTATAGCATTTCAAGACAAAGATGAAAGCTGTGAAAACACATACAGCCTTTTCTCACTTTCTACAGTGTTTAAAACTGCTCTGGTATGTTATTTATTTTTACTATGGAAGATTATAAAAGAGCACAACTGATGTTGATGTAGGCCCTGTGATGGTTGTCTTCAGACTGACTACATCAAAAGCTTTAAAGTTCAGTTCATCAGCTACATTTTCTGGGTTTTTTGTACATCTTCTGCACCTGCAGTGAAAAAGCTGAGGCCAAAGTTCAGGTAGAATGGCCTGACTCACACACTTTTAAAATATAAGTGACAGACAAAAAGGTATTGAATTTATATAATACATTTCCTTCAGCTATGAGGGTGATTTGGTGTCTCATAAATATAACGTTTAAGATGAGATAAATGCTTGTCAAAGTAAAGAACACCTAGTTCATACAAATAATTTTGAGAATACATTTGTGTATGTGCACAGGTGCTTTTCTACTATGAATGGAACAATCAAAATGAAGAAACTGCTCTGAGTGAAAACTGAACAGTACTGAAATAAATAACAGGCCTTTCACTGACTCTAACAGGCCCAGAGTTTCAACTTCCAGCCTTAACTCTCATGTCAAGTGATTGACAGATTTCCAGTATATAATTAATAAAAAATAACCAATTACATACAGCTACACAAATTCCTACTGTTAAAGAAAACCCTCTGTCTTCAGCAGTGAGCAATTAATACCTAAAAATACCAGCAGTAGTAATTCTTTAAGAAGAAAAGAAAGGTAACTTTTTAACTAATCTAAAATGTCCCAATAAAATTAAAGGCTATAAATGTCTTCCATTAAGAATAAAAGTATTTTAACAGGAATAAAGACTAGCCACAAATCTGTCCATGGTTTGCAAAACAAACATTGCTTGGGAGGTTCCTCCTTTTGTTTAGTAAAAACTAAGTTACAGTAAAACAACAATCATGCCTAAAAATTCACAAATCCAAAATGCCCGTGGGCTTCAGTCAATGTAGCAACACCCATTTATCTAATTAAGCATAGAGCTGCTATTCACCCACTCTGTGAGAAAATTTAAATGAACACTGCAAGCAGTCGTGCTCCTTATTTTTCCTTTGCCTTGCATGCTACTGATGCTCCTTTCAAAGTTTGCGTGTTTTTTCCAAAACAGGCTAAACAGAATATCCAAACAAAAAGAAAAAATAAATTATTTACAAAAGTCATAACTTGAAATAATGAAAACAAAAAGCAGAACAATAGCTAAGAGTTAATGTCTTTAAGCACATCCTTATATAGCAACATGACCAAATTTTGCTGTGCTTTGTACTTGCTGTTAGCAAGAACTTCTTGAAAGAGAACTGTTCACCACATCTCAGCAAAGACAAATCTAGGCACCACATTTGTTTTATAACTGCCTTCTCCTCCTCCCTGAAGCATATGAAACACATCCAACAGTTCCAAGTGAACAGTGAATATTTGCCTGAGCAATATTCTTTCATCCACGTTGTAGACAATTTCTGCTCTGAAGGAGTTCTCTGCTGAATGGCACTGATGCCTCCTGAAGAATGCCTCCACAGTGTCTACTAAGGCCAGATTTTAAATTGACAGACTTTATGGGCTGCTCCTAAATCCAAATTTAGCAGACTGATTTTTGATCCTATTTTCAAAAGCACGAGACATCAGCTGCTGCCAGGCACAGGCTTCAGTCGCTCTTTTTTTCCTGTGTGAAGGTAACCCTGTTCTGAGGGTGTAACAGACAATAAATTTGTCCAAACACTCCTGAGCATCTTTGCAAACATCCGATCCACTTCACATCTGACACAGAACGAAGTCTAAAGTACTGTACAAACAAAATACTGTGCAAACAGGTTTTGTGTGCAGTTCTCCTGCACACACATGGACAGCTTGTGGCAAAGTCAAAACTGTTTTTCCAGTGTCTGCTGCACTTCAGTGGTTGGAATTGGAAAGGGAAAACAAGCACTTGTGTTCTACCTGCACTCCTCAGCTGTGCCACAAAACATATTTTCTGAGGGTCACATGGCTTCAGTTACCCATGACATTGCTATATAGGCTTAATTCTTAAAACTTATCATCACCTCATGATTTTCTCTTTTTTTCCCCTCTGTAAGGGTGAGGAGAGGGGAAGAGATCCTGTTTCTAACAAGACTCGAGCACTGCAGCTACATTTGCTGCTAAATGGGCTGGCCAGTGAGATTTTCCTGAACACCTTGTCTGTTCCTTAACGAGTAACCAGCTCCCTATAACCTTACAATACCTTCTCATCCTGCCACTCTGCATCTCCACCAGCATTTCATGTCACTCCTGTGTAGTATTTGAGCACTGAAGTGGTAAAGTTTAAAGGGACTTCACTTATTTTAACTAATTGCTTATTCAACATAATTAGAAGACCAGCCTGCACTACCTTTACTGAGGCAGAGTCCCACCTCATGGCCTCTGGAAAAGCTTTCATTGCATAAATCAATAATAACAATTAGTCCTGGAACAAAACAAGTTCAGAAACTGTTTTGGCATATCAGGCACTTTTTGTTTCGTAGCAAAAATATCCTCCTACAGAAAAATCAACTCCAATAGAAAAGCATATAATCTATTTTACACTGCTCTAATAAATGGTAAATAAATATTCTCCCAGTCTCTTGTCAGCCAGCTTTCAAAATCATTGTGCTCTTCATGCACAAGTTTTCTTAAACCAAATCAAATATGGTTTTGAGACTCTAAAAGGGCAAAAATATGCTTTGGTTCATAAACACGTTCCATGTTGTATGCATTCATAGTTTAAATAATTTAAACTGTATAACTACAAATTATGGCAAATATACAAAGTGTGAAACAGTAAGGTGAAGTTTTTTTTCTAGAAACCCACATTCTTGCAGTTGAAGTACTTAAAAACTAAATTGTTTCTATTCTATTTTCCTCTCCAACATAAAACATATTCCTCATGATCATTCTCATTGGGCCTCTTGTTTTCTTCATGTTCACAGTTAGCTTTTGATAGATGTCTGCAGTAACAAAACAAATACATAGAAGCTTTTCTAAATAAGATAGATAAAGACCAAATTTAATTTTATTAATGTTGTGTTTTACTATACAGTCAATTGACTGAGAGAATTGATTTCCCTCAGTCACACTACTTGCTATGAAAATCAGGAGAGAGTGTGAAGGGTAGAACAGTAAAATGCCGAAAGCAATATAATGTGTGGAGGCTTTAATAAGACATTAATCTTTATTTATGTGAGTAGATTTTTGCTCCTCTGAACAGGTCCATGGTAGTAAATAAAATTGTTCCTGTGGGAAGTAGTGAGCAACATTTTCTACACCCACCAAAGCCTGGTGGGCTCAGCAGTGGAGAGAGCACGGTGATGTTGAGCTACAAATTACCCACAGCTTCAAAGGCAAGCCCCAAGCAAGGGGATATGCATCAACCAATACCTGACACACCATGGCAATACAGTATTTACTCATAATTTGAGAGATAAACAATACAAACTGCATTTTTTACTCTTGAATATCACAAGCAAATTATCATATGGATGTTATTCCATCATAATATTTCAGGTAAAGTGCACAGAGAAATTGCACTTTCCTTATTAAACATCTGCTGCTTATTTTAAAATTTCACTAAAACATTTCAGCTTAAGAGGTAGTTTCATGTTTTTCCATGCATATCATAAATTCTATTCCAATAAAACTGCATGCTTAATCTGTGGCAAAATTTGTTAAGTACCAAACTTTCATACACATTCTGCAAAGAAATTACAGTGTTCATACAGGGATTTTAGAGATGATATAGGAAATTAATACTAGTTTAAAAACTTACCTGCTGAAAAAAAGAACATTGTTTAGGCAGATAGAAATAGATGTCCTTCCAAGTTTTGTACCCACCTACACCTTTAGCCACAATAAGTTAGGGAACAAAACTAAACCACTAAACCATTAAACCATTGGATACAGTTTCTCATTTTTCACTGCATATGAGAAAACATCCTTACAGCATTCACAAACACACTTGTCAAGAAAACACAGCTGCATGCAGTGTAAAAGAAAACACAACAATTTGACTGCAACTTGAAAGAGATAGAAAAGAGAGTTTCTCACCCCTCAAAACAAAACTGGAACTTTGGTTTATAGGAACGGCTATGCCCATATACCCTCCTCATCATCCTGCGTGCCAGGCATTAGGAGATGCACAGAGAATGTGTTGGCATTGGAATGAAAGAAAGAAAGAAAGATTAGTTACTTTGGTGCATATGAAATACAATTTTCTTGGCTGTTAAAAACATGACTTTTTTTTTTAATATAAGCCAGCGAAAGCAACTGAACAAGTTTGTGTTGCATATACAAGAATCTGCATCTATAGCAACCGAAAAAACAACAACAGTGACGTAAAAGTTTTTTCCCTCCCAGTTAAAACAGCGTGTAGGAAGATGATTATAAGATTAAATATTAAAAGATTATCTATTTTTTAATTGCACGCAATACAAACCGACATTGGCAGCAAAGATCAAAACTTTTAAGTAAGCAAAAAAATTAATACAATTGTCTTATGTTCTGTTAAAAGATACAAAACTCACGAATAACCAAAAAATCTATTCTTAGGAAAGTACACTTTTCCAACATGCTATCTATTAAATTTATCTTTTCAATAAATGCTAAACACTGCACATTTTTGGATACTATTAAATAGTTCTTCCCCTTTTTTCCAGTTTTGAACCATTAGGTTTACTCCTTTATTTTAGCGATAAATAACATTAATGGCAAATACAAAAATTCATAACAATTTCTTGAATTTGTTTTTAGAAGGGATTCATTTATGGTAGAGAAGCTGAGAGCACAAAGTCTTTCTTCGCATTTATTATAAACCTGAAGTTAATAATAAAAATAAATTTTAATTTTAATAAAATAAAAATTTTGTAAAAAACCATGAACTAAACCAGGGGCTTGATATGTTCTTCCCCAGATGCATTAAATTAGATTGCAATTTTACAATGACTCTTTATCTGTACACACAGAGATGTTCATGTGCACAGCTATCTCTATATATATATTTCCACTGTGCCCAGTGACGTGATACTCAGCTTCTACAACACAGAGGTGCACAGCACAGTTTTTCATTTAAATCGGCATTTCAAGACCAAATAAAATCACATCATTTTAGATATCCTTAAAATTCACCCGCTAACATTTTAGAAACATAAAAAAAAATACGATCTATAATTTCAAAACCTTGGAAGTTAGCTAGTGTAACATATTTCTGGCACTTAATTAAATCTAAAAACTAAATAAAATGAATGGTAATTAATTATGATTGAAATGGACAGGAATTTTAGCCTGAAAATATACACTGCCAGTATCACTACTGTTCCTAACCCATTCTTGGAATAAAAAAGAGCTCCCAGATGTCAACTGTTATTAAAAACCAGATGTTAAGATAGATGTCTTGCATGTTGCTGAATCAAGTAAAGAAATCTGACAGTCCACTATAAACTTAGCTATCATTTAACACAGAAGAAATGTGGGTAAATTTTTTACAGTTAACTTGGAACACATCTGAGTTATAAGGCCTGCACAAATACACCACAAAGCAAAGACAGAGTAAGGCCTGAATATCTTTACTTATTTTTGAAACAAAGGGACAGGTTCTGTAAAACTTCCAATAAGCTGGGTTTGCCTCAAACACAAGTTATTCCCTCTGAATTCTGCAGGAGCCACTCTTGGCCAGGCCCACTAACACTAATTGAACTGGCTTTCAAGCTGACAAGAGTTTTGCCAGAGCGAAGCTGAAGAAAGAATGAAGGATTTCTGTTCCACTGAGCAGTTTGATCCTATTTCACTAACAGAATGCATTAGGTTAATCTTTGGTGATATCCTTAAAAACGGCAAGAAATTAACAAAACGGACAACTCCATAGGTTTCCAAATGACTCCTCCCCTAACTACACACAGCTGGATTGCTGCTCAGAGTATTGCAATTCTTCAACCAGGCAGACGCTCATTTTTACTTCAATTATTTGTGTGATCTCCTTCTGGCAGAATTCTAGAAGATTTGAAAAATCAAATATTGTCAAATATTTGTATGGAGTTTTATGAGAAATTAAAGACTATATAGTTTGACACTGATCCTGACATACAATAAGCAATAAATTAAAAGCTGGAGCTCAGTTAACGTCAATCAACGTGGTTTTATTGAGTACCAGTCCTGTCAAAATAACTTCCTATCTTTTCCAATTACAGAGAGACTCTTTTTGATAAGGTAAGTGCTTTGAAATAATACGCTGAGATTTCTGTAAGGCATTTGATTATGTGCCACATGACACAGTGTCAGAAAAATTAGCTCTACACAGAATGAGTGTTTGCTGGAGAAGGAAGGGGACCTGTAGATATCTATCTCATCCCAAACTTATTCCATACTCCCATGATCTGAAAATAAAGCCTGACAAAGTCTTCTTAGAAAAGTGAGCAGATTTGGAATTATCTGAATAAATGTTATCAGACACATACACATGTGCCTGGAATCATGAATCCACTGTCATAATTGGAAAACATACAGGGCAGGCTGAGAAGACAGGGAACTGCTTCTGAAATCAAGAATATCAAAAAGGTTTTTACAGTTCATGGTAGAAATGAACATGTGGTACAATGTTGGATTTACCAAGACAAATACAGGTAGAGAAAGAAAACTCAAAATGTTTGCTCTATCTCTATGCAGTAGCATAAGACCATTAAGAGAATTACACATCTGGTGCTCATGTCACACTCTTGTGAATATTTGAAAGACTGTAACCAGATCAGGAAACAGCTAGAAAATTATTGAAAAATAAACTTGGCAGTGAGAAACAAGAGACTCAACCTAACTGCTCCCTCAGAAAACATTAAAAGATTTTCTGATCATTATTAACTAACACAGAGAAAAGGAGACAGCCCTTTTCTCTAGTAGAAAAAACCCCAAAAACTAAATGGAGATTTAGAGGATGTAGTTACACTTCAAATATGGGACATATTTTTCAGTAACTCATCATTTCTGGATGATTTGAAGATTTCATATCAAGTCTTAGACACTTTTTAAAAGATATAGCTAATTATATTCAAACTAACTTTTAAAAATTATAAATTTGACAAAGAAATTATTAAATGGTTCAGATTATGATCATAGTCCTTCAACATCTACAATTTAAAATCCTCTTCCATCATTTTTTCCTCACATCTGTTTCAATGAGAATGTGTGTGCCATGATCCATCTTATCCTGTACAAAAAAATTATTACATATTTTCCAATTTTTTTGACTAGCAAGTTCATAAAATTAAGCACAGTGATCTGGTTTGACATAAAATTGAATAAAAAATAATTAAAAAAAAAATAACAACCAAACAATACCATCACTGGATTTGAAACTTTTAATGCTAAGAGCAATCTCAAAACCACTCTCAACTGGTGTAAATCCTAACTTAGAGTTACATATTTTTCTGTATGAATAAGAACAAGTACCCAAAAGCACTGGGTAAAAAGCACATAAGAAACAGGACCATAATTTTTATAGGTTTTGTGAATAAAGTATTGTATCAAGAAGCTGTTTGGCGCCTCGGTGCCAACAGAAAATGGAGGGAATACAGAATTCTTCACTGAAGTTCTGAGACAAATGAAGTTCACTACTTATTTCTGCATTCTTGACACACAGTGAAGCAAAATAAAAGCTGTAGTTATGCCTTATCATTTATTAATATTGGAACAGAGGATTCCAGAAGTATGCTTAGTTTTTCATATCAGTGTGTATCCTACAGAATCATTAATCTATGGCTCTTTCAAACATTAAACTATAATCAAGCAATTTTTCATTAATGCTTGTGTACATTAAATGCTTTTTAAACTTGGATCTTTCATTAGTTTATAGAGTCAAGAATAGCAATTCAATGACAAAAACTGCAAAGCAAAATCTCAGTTACTGACAAGCAAAAAAGGAAAAAAACCCAAAATTTGACAGATATCATTTGAATAGAGAAATTCGTGTACACACTTGTTATAAAATTCTTATCAATTCAGAGTGTTTAAAATATTGAATGCCTTGAATTTCTAGGACTGACAGCTGAGTATCTAATTTACACATATTTATAGTACAGTGGAATAATGTCAAATACTATCAAGGCCTTTTACAAAGGCCATTAATAGATCATAAATTCATTGATTTTATTTCATCCTTTTGCTAGCCCTTTTTTTTGATTTCTGTGCTGCTATTTACCACATTTGCCTACTATTTGAAAAAGAAGTATCTGCTGTCACTAAATATGATTTACTGCTATGATCTAATTGCCACAAAACCTCAAATACAGCTTCAAAGTAGCAAAATGAGGAACTTAATGAATACTGCTTGGGAAACACAGATATAGAAGGCTTGTATAAAGACATTTTCTGTTTTGTTATTGGAATGTATCTCACTGCAAGCTTTGCAGGCAGATTTCTCAGCCATCAGTTCTCTAAGGTTCATCAGTGTCAGCAGTAAATCTGAAACAGTGGCCTTCACATAACCTTATACAGTGGGTTAGAAACAAAGGAGAACTCTAATCCTGGTCTACAAAATTAGGTCTATCTACAAAATTTTAATAATCAGATGACAGAAGGTATCATCCTACTCATAGCCACTCTGCACGTAGCATATTCTTGATTACTGGTGAACGTGGAGTAGCTGCAGGAGGTCGTATTTAGCAGTGTGTTCCAACAGCAACAGATCTCCAGCCATTACAATGGTCCTGAGAGTCACCTCTGGACAATACACCTGTCTTGGGGGGTATTCTGAGTTAATTTCGCCCAAAACTGAATTCCCTTTTGCAGTTTCACAGTGTTGGAGGACTTCCTGGAACGTACCTTTCATTTCAGTTGAATCAAACAGGAACTTGGCCCAATCCAACATCACTTGTGGATATGAACCATAGTGCAAGAAGTGGGAATAACCAGGAGGATTTGATTCAAATCTGCCTTCTTGATCAGAACTAAAACCGTGACTCAAAGACTGCCAAAGTCTGCATTACTATGTGGCCACCTCATAAAAATAAGTGTATAAAATTTGGTTACAGCACAATCCCCCTCACTTTGTGGCCTGCAAGTATCTTTATAAAATCCACTTAGA
This sequence comes from Orthonyx spaldingii, assembly GCA_013397795.1. NCBI lineage: Eukaryota > Metazoa > Chordata > Aves > Passeriformes > Orthonychidae > Orthonyx > Orthonyx spaldingii. Next base: position 4,430,861 of record VZTJ01003574.1, read on the forward strand.
AAAAAAAAAGTCCTAATCTCCTTTTAGCCAAAAGCTTTCGCAACACAGGCAACATTAAAAACTTGATGAGTTAAGCTTTTCTGGCTCTCTTCCCACAATAGGAGACCCTTCCTGACAAGGCTCATTGCATTTTCCTTTCATGTGCTGCATGCTAAGAATTAATGCCTTAGCTTGAGTTAAATAAATCTAGTGATAACCTGCTCATCTCTGCAACTTTCTGATGACTGATTTACGCTGCTCTCCTTATTATCTGTGGCTACTAATGGGTCATTAAACGTGTAACTGCTGGCTCTGAACTGTGAAACTCTGCTACTTACAGCAAATACTTACATTTACAAATATTAATTTCCCCTTTTCACATAGAAATCTACCTGCTAAGCAATGACATTTCTTTCAAATCAAGATCTTAGTCTAAAATGAGAATCTTTCAGAGCTTAGAGAGACTTTTATCTGCTGCTTCATTTCTAGGAGCAAACATAGCTGAGGACTAATCACATGAACTCTCCATGCACAGAACAATTGACTACAGAAGAGTTTTGTGCATGAATGATTTGATGAACTGAACCTGTAGCTAAAAAGTGGAAAGACTAACAGCAGACTCACTTAAAGCTTTGGTGCATAGAGCTTTAAAAGGCCTTTATTTTATGTTTCATTTGTATATTCAAAAAGTTGAATAAATCTTAAAAATTGCTTCAGCAATATGTATTCATGTCAGAGGTCTATTTCCAAAGTTATCCATAACAGAAGGGGTCACAAGTGACCATGCATCACCCAATTATGAAAATGGCCTTAAAGCCCATCTCACCATTTGTTCTATTTGTATATAGTTGGGTTAAAATCAATCACAAACACTGGCCATGGGGGAAAGCGAAGGTTGTTTCTGACCATTTCCTTTACAGCACCCAGACTAGCATTAACATGAATAAGATGTTTCACCAGATACTCGTGCATTCTGAAGTTTTATCACTAGATGAAGCGGAAACTCAATGCTTCTTACAAGAAGTGGTCCGTGAAATCAGATTTGCAATGCAAAAATTTATGGTCCCCTTTGTAGTGAAAGCCTGTGACATGTTATCTCACTTAAGTAACCAGTGCCAGATATGCAACTTTTGTTATCAAGTTACTGTCTCTCATAAATGCATTTTTGGCTCTCTCAGATGGTCTAAAGACCTATTTTAGACTATGATGGTGGCAGATGATTTTTCTACCAAGAAATATAAGATAAATGTAAACTTCTGTATAAGTGTTGTATATTATAACACACACATTCAGGGGAAGTGAGGGGGAGAGATTTCTATAGCTAAACATGATCTCAAAAAATTCTTCCATATGTGGAAAAGACTGGAAAGCTAACATATAAATATAGATATATATAAATATACACACTGCTCAGTGTGTGTACATTTATATCACATTCATTAAACCTCAAAATATAAAATAAATTCATTTCTGTAAGCAAAAGAGAGGTATAACTTTTCAATGTACAAAATCCATCTCCTGGAGTATTAAAGACAGCAAAACCTATTTCCTACTTCTTGTTTTTAATACAGCTCCAGTTTAGCTGGTCTTTTAGTAAATTAAAATTTTAATATCATTAAAAGATGTTTGAAAAGTAACCTGGCTACAATATAATTGGAATTAAGAGGCAGGAATAATAAAAGCATTAACAAATATTTCGCATTTCTATTGGCTTTTACTTTCAAGCAAGAAATCTCGAGTAGCTCACAACGTTTGTAACTGCAAAATGGCAGCAAACCAAAATCAAGAACTGGAGTATTCCTGAAAGATAAATTCAAATTCAGAGAGACTCTTTCAAATTTCAAGACTCTATTCTTCCATCACAAGCACAACGTAACTCACAATGACCCTTCGGCTTGAAGCCAAACTTCAAAATGTGGGCAAGTTTTTGTGCAAGACTATTTCAGTTTTCTTTTTAGGATAAAGTAGACAGAAATACCTAGCTAGATGTCAGAGGCAAGCAACATTCTCTGTATCTACTGAAATAAGCACATGATAACACTCACTGAGTTTTGGGAAACACTTAGACAGAAATTACATCCTCATTAGAAGAGAAGTATTTGCCATTCAGTAGCTGTTTGTAACAAACAAGAGCGCTATGATAACTGCATATAATTTAATTGGAAAATTGACGTTTTAAAGGTGACCATGATACAAACAGGATTTTATTGCATTCAGTTCAACAAGTCTGAACAATGTGTGATGTGAATCACAAGTTCTGTGTTCCAGAAGAATAATATGCGTAGGAAAGATGAAAAATTAGAGGAACGACTTAAAGATTTGAAAGCATTTATATGACTAATTTGCACTGGACTTCTGAGTTCTCAAAACTCTAATTCAGCACAATACTAGTTATTTACAGTGGGTATGTCTGGGATTGTTTATACTGAATGTACTGACAAGCAAACCTTGCCCTGCCCAAATTCCTAAATTAAATAAATCCATGTGACTCCAATGAGCTTAGTGCAGGCTCAGCTCGGTGCTAATGCAATTGAGTGCTGCCCTGCAGCTCGAGGCACCAGCAGAACAAGTTCACATCCATTTGGGGAACAGACAAGAGCAAGCTCACACCTGCCCAAAAACAATGTCTAAACATACAGGATAAAGAAACACACAGAATATTAAACAAAATCTGCGTCAGGGAGGAAGGCAATAATTCCAATTTACTGCATTAGGCAGCTGTATCATATCACTCTTTTTATATACGACAATGTCACTGGTTTTCCCCTTCTTTTTTTTATCTTATTCTTTCCTGAACAACTAAAAGACAAAGTTTCCATGATGCAGAAAACTCCCAAACGAGATATTTCAGTTTTCCAGGTCTTCTGGTCTGACTGAATTTTCTACTTACAGTCTAAAGAAATTTGAAGAATTTTATGCTTTTCAAATAACCATGGTTATTTGCATTAGCTAAAATAATCTGTTTTGCTTTATGTTTGTATGGCTTTTAGGCTGTGTTGTTTGGTTTTGTGTTTTTTGGTTTTTTTTTTTTTAAGGAGAAATCTCAGTTTCAATATTCCTGAGGCCTGTTCAGGAGTTTGAGGTTGGCAATTTTCCAGCGTGGCCACAGAATATAAGGCATTATGCTAACAGCCAGGACTGCCAAAATACACAAAGTAGCATGCTCTCCCTTCCCCTAAAATTACATATGGACCAATACAGTGATTTGTAGATCAGGATCCAGACACTAAAATAATAATCATTGTTTGACTGTCCTGTGGTTCCAATTTCCAAGTCATCCACCTCAAACAAAATCCCATCTGACCTGTCCAGAGTTCTTCACGTATCGTCTTTCAGCAATTCCAAGGATATTTAGCAGTTCCAGCTGATGAATAAAGACCTGTTGCCAAGACCAGTCACCACTTTACAAATCAATAAACACTTTTTTTTTTCAGAGCACATGGTCTTCTTCAAAATCTTAGTTTTTAGTGGCATACTCCTACTTGGCAGCAGTCAGTTTGTTGTCAAGTTTCACGCATCACTGCATGTGATTTCTTCTCTCAGATGCTGGAGTTTACCAGCATACTTTTTAAAAGCCTGTTTAAAATGATGCAAATTTAATAGTAAGACAGCTACAGGCTCATTCTGGAACAGTTGGCTTTGTGACTGGAGAGTGGCAGGAAGGGAAGCTTCAGAGATACACCCTGCCCCATCACTGCCCTGATAACGAGGACTTTTCCTTTAGATAAGAGGGTAGTTCAGAAACCTTGAACTACCTTTCAGGCCTCCTTGCTGAGATTTCAGAGGAACAGAAAGTTGTTGGTGAGTTTGTAACAAATTACTTCTAAACACTAAATCTTGTAGAAGGGCCATAAAAAATGTTTTAAGCAGGAAAAAAAAAAATCTCTATGTAGCCAGACAGGATTAAAAGATGTAAAAGGACATCTTTTTACATGCTTAGGCACCATGTGACATTCCATCCCCAATTACAGGTTCTAAGAATAGGGCCAACTTTTTGGAAAGCAGCCAGCTCCTAAAGCACACCCTACGATATTCACATTTTTCTAAAAATCAGATTCTTTTCTATGAGCACATAATCTCTCATAAAACAAAATTAAAATACATTTGTAGCCCTGGTGACCATAGAGTAAAGCATTCAGCTTTGAATCCACTACAGCTCAGGTATTCAGGAAACTCTTAGAAGATTAAGAATACTGTACATTTTATTACTTTTAAAATCTCCAGTACTGTGGGAAGTAAGAAGATTTGATAGTTGTTATAATCATGAAGACTGGTGATAAAATTTAAAGTATGAAAATTCTTTGGATGTTATACCTCCAGTCTTCCACTGAGTTAATGCAGAATCAAATTCTTCCCTGTGACCCCTCAAATAACCTAATTTCCTTTTAAGAATGCCATCACACTAATTTAAGCATATCTGAGACATATGCATGTCAGATTACCTACACTTCTTTTCTCATGCAGAGATGCTGGTTTTAATTTTAATAATCAATTACAGTTTTTTACTAAGTAGTCCATAACCAAAATCTTGAACTTAGAACCTTCAACCACATCTTAATGTTCTCATGAAGCTCAAGAAGTCCTGGGTAATAACCAAAGACTGCAATTCATTTGTGGAGACCATCCTGGAGTTAGAGGTTGGTCATATCTGCCAGTAAGCTGAGGACAGTAAGGACTTTCAGCAGGGAGTGAAAAATGCCCACAGAAATTAACAGTAAGTGAGTATGGGTGACTAGAGCTTGAAACTCAGAACAGGAAACAAACAGGGAGGGACTGAGAGGCTCCTGAGACCAGAAAACCAAAGGGAACGAGATGTCACCAATCGAGCAGAATTGTGGTTAGCAGGACAGAATACTCTCTTGGTTGGTAACTCCCAGGCCCATCCCCAATCTGAAAGGATAAAACTGATAGAAGGAGGGCTGTTCAGTGAGGCAGCTGTGGCAGGGAACAGAAATGTGCTGATTCCTAACAACTTCCAACAGCATCAGCAGTTTGGTTCAAGAGCACAAAGTCACTGGTGTGACACAAGCAGGCACTTCCTTCAAAACATTTTCCATAAAGCGGAGAAAACTGAAAGATGATGTGGGCAACTGAGGCCAAGAGAAAAAAGTTTTTAAGGAGAAACAGTAAGGATGTAGAGGTGAGAAATACGAGAGGCAGGGAGCTGGACAGTAGGGTTTGGGAGGAAGTCTATGCAGTGGGGCAGGATAGCTGCTAAATCTGGGAGTTCAAATTTATTTAGCCATGGAGGTTTTTTGTTCTAGATTGCTCTTGGATGCAACAATCCAGATTAGATCACTGTAACGCACTCTACAAGGGGCTTCATCCTACAACTCCTCGGAAGTTGAAGCTAGAGCAAAATGCTTATTAAGCTCATTTTCATGCTAGGAGTATTACACCCGCACTTCAGGATACACACTGACTGCCAAAATGTTTCCAGGTGGAAATTAAGAAAGATTGCCAACTCTCAAGCCAAAACTGAAGAGAATTAATTTAAGTTTTTGTACAAAGCTGCAAAATTATCTTTTTTCCTGTTTTTTTAAAGACTAGTAAAAATGGTTAATATATGTTATTGACATGGCAGCACTCAACCCCCAGAAATTTACTTATGTCAAATAAAAATCAGATGCACCAACATAACCAGGGATCACATCATGACCAACTGTTACAAGACCATGTGCATGAGCAGATGAGATCTAGAGTCACCCTACTGTTTCTGAAGTTTCCTTACAACTTGACCAGTTAGGTCCAGACAAGGATATACCATGGCAAAAAAAAGGTCACCCATCTATGCCTCTCCATAGAGAGCCCAGAAAGAGGGAATAAAGGCAAGAAGTGGCTGGAAATTTGGCTTTGCTCCCTCGCAGCAGCCAGAAGACCTAAACACATCCATTGTGTCTGAAAAACAGTGCTCAACTTGTTCCTTCATGAGAAGTCAGAGATCCCGTCCTTCACTACGTCTAGAGTCCTTCTGCCACATGCTGCCCATGGCAGGAGAGGAAAGCGGGTAAAAGTTTTAACAAAAATGTCATCATTTTAAAATGTCAGTACCAGAACAGGACAGCTTCTCATAAAAATGATGCATATTTCAAGCAGGATGTGTGTCTTCCAAGGTCTTCCAAGAACCTGGTGGTACACCTTTATCTTTACAAAGGGTACTGAAATGTTTTATTCTTTGTTACAAACACGTATTCCAGTGCCCATGTACATACTTTTACAGATCTATGTAACAGCATACATTTCTCTCCATAAATTAGCATGTAGATTAGAAAATCCAGTACTATCTATAGAAATGAGAAATGTTTCAAGATTAACACTGTTCAACTATCTGTGCCTCTCAAGAAGTTGGGAGAAAACTTTCAAAATCCCTCTCTAGCATTCACCAAATTAAATTCTATTTATGTTACAATATGCACAACTTCGTCTCCTTTGTCCTCTGATGACTTGAAAGTTTATTATTTTCCCAGTTTATTCTGTGCTTTAAAACCACATGTTGGATTATAGTCACATATCCAGACTCTGTGTGTAATACTGAATGGGAACTGCTGGTTTCTGTGGCACATGGCAGTCATATTGCTGCACAAAAGAATGCTGTAAAGAGTGGCAAATAACAACACAGAAAGAAAAGAAAAAAATAAAATCCATGATTGAAAATGTAAGATAAATGCCTAGAGTTCACTCATGATTATCCTTGACTGTGCTGTTCTCAAAGATTATTTCAGCAAGGACTCAAAGATCATTTCAAGGATTTTGCTATGAATCTCCTATTTGCTTCCTTTACAAGTAAACATATGCTGGGCTAACCCATTGTTCACAGAGTCTGTGGAAATTTTGGGATGACAGCACTTCAGGAGAACACCCATTCTGAGTCCAACACAAGATGAAATAAAGCCATATTCATCTAACCTGTTCTGAGAAATCTCCAAGACAGGACCTTCCATTACATGTATTTGAAAGAATGTCCAAATTTTGTTTCCACTTACGGATTCATTAGACTCATAGTGAAAAAGTTTTCCTTTTAACAACTACCCTAGTTGTTCTTGGCAAAATTAAAATTACTGCTCCTACCCTTTCTCCATTGGGCACTGGAATACAATTGATCATCGTCTTCTTTACAACAACATTTTGTGTATTAGAAGACTTATGTCTCCCCTTTGGTACTTTCTAGACTAAACAAACCGTGTTCTTTAAGCCTTCCCCACAGGTCATGTTCTCTAAAACTTCTATCATTCTTGTTGCTCTCCTTTTGTCCCTTTCTACTTTGTCTATGTTTCCTAAGCATGGAGATCAACACTCTAAACAGCTTTTCAGATGTGCTCAAAGGAACAGAATAATTGCTTCTTGCTTCTTTCCCAGTATTATATCTATCCCAGCATTAGATTCAACTTCATTGCAATGGTATTCCACTGTGCAATTTAGATTCCTTTTTCCACGCTATTATCTCATCAGCACATGTGACTTCTCCCCTGTAAGTGGACTTGTCTTTACTGAATTTCAAATTACTTATTCTAGACTCTCTCCAGTTTATTAAGACTGGAGCAGCTTATTGAGCAGTTTGACTGTTCCTACTGTGCTTGGAGATTCTTACAGTTTGATTCATGATCAACAATATTAATGGCATTTCTATTTCACCACCGAAATAATCTCTAAAACAATACTCCACAGAATCAGATAAAGCACAGATGTCTTTGGAACCCTGCTGTAACTGGCCCTCCTGTCCAACAATGAGAAATAGAAAATTTATCTATCAGTTGCACACCCATCTCATGGTGATCTCGTAATTATTTAAATTTTAAAATATTATATATCATTAAATCTTTTATTATTGCAATTCATTTTACATTACTTATTAATTACATTACAGAATTATGTATTTATTTGTATATTACAAATATATGGTAGAATAAAGACCTGATGAATTAAAAGCTACCACTTTCTGCTTTAACCACAAAACCAGTTACTCTATCAAAGGAAATTAGATTTGCTTGACATAATTTTCCTTGGCAAATACAAGCAGACTAAATACAGGATGGGTATGCTAGACTTGTATTCTCTTTTAGAGAGTGGCTCAAAACTATCACCTAGGAAAAAGGCTGAGACTACAAGTACTAGTAAATAGTAGTAAGATAACTACTATTTTATGAGCTCTATCTTTAATCATGCATCTATTTCCACCATTCATATAACATCTTAATGTTCTGGAATGTGTTTTGATATTTTCATTATGCTTCTTATCCATTCTCTTCCCTGAATAAGCTGTTACCATGCATTGAAAAGAACTTGACTAAATGTTAGTTCTTTTACATTGTCTTGTACCTCAATTTTTTTTCACAGGTTCAGGTTTCTTGAATTAGTTGAGAACAGTGTCTGGGTTTCAGTAACACTGAGGAGGCTATTACCAGTTTTTTCACATTTCTTGCCTTCACTCTGGGTTTCTATTTCATTCTGTTCCTTGCATAAAGCCAAAGCTTTTTTATTTTACAGATATTTCCATACAATTTCTCCTTCTTTTATAAACTCAGCCAACTTTATCTCTGTTAATCAGAAACAGAACTAAACCAAGACAGCAAGTTCTTAATTCACTTCTCCTCTTTCTGACAGAAAAAGTTGTTCTTAACATGTTCCAAGAATTTAAAGGATTCTGTGTTATGTTGTTCAAGTTTTTGGTTTGTGTTTTTTCTTTGTGTTAGTATCCAAGAAATCATGTTTTCTCATTCTTACCTGTTCCTGACTCTAATACAATTCCACTGGTCACTCTGTAAAAAAGTGTAATTTGCCTCTTAGCTTCCTACTCCCAATTAAGTAGTCTCTCATAGATCCCCATTATATATTTTCATCTCTGTTTTTCCCCTTCTATTTCTATCCAGACATTATGAACTTATAACCTACTTTAGTATCAAAAAATGATTTTTCATACAAAAGCAATGTTAAACTTTTCCTCAGGCTCCTCCACCTGAAAATGAGTTACTTGTTTCTACAGACTGTTTTTCTACTCCAGAAAAATAAGGCACCAGACAAAAAAAAGCCAAAATTTTAAACTATTTCAGGGCTGGATATAAATACCAGATCTATTAGTTTAAAGAACACATCACTTGCATGTTAGTTCTTTGGAAAATGTATTTTATCTTGAAATAGCGAAATAGCAAAATAACAAAACTGAAGGTGAAGAAAGAGGTGACCAACCTGATCTGGAGAGGGTCTGTGGTTGTGTTGTGTCCTCCCAGGAGATCGGTGGTGGTGGTGATGGTGGTGGTGGTGGTAGTGGTGATGGTCATCATCATAGTTATCTGCCATCAGCTTCATTCTGTTTTGTGTCTGTTTAAGATGTAAAGCAAGACAATTCTATTACATGTTGGAATGTATTATTCTGGCAGTGTTTTCGGAAGATCTGGGCTCTGGGGGGAGGTTGGGGTTTTTTCTCTTTTATTGAGCTGAAGGATCTAAGAATAGAAGTCCAGGCGGCTGGCTCACAATGAAAAGGAAAGAGAAATAGAGAAATAAAGTATGTGAACACATCCTCTGTTTCAGCTTTTACATCCATAGAATGACATGAAGGAGTCAGAATAGTAAATTATGAAGGATGATGTGTTTGAAGGGCGAAAGACATTCAGCTTTTCTAAATTTATTACTTTAGAGCAGTTTCCTATTTTTTCCAGCCTAACATTATGTCTTTGCAATTAACTTTTTAAATGTCACTGAAAGGAATATTAAGTGTACTTCAAATATTTGTAGTTAGCTACCAAGGCACGTCAACAACAATCATGAATAGTTGTTCTAAAAGTTCTATTTTGGGTAAGTTTAATTGTATTTTAATTGTACACAAGGATCACCCTGCTAAACAATAAGTAAAATTAATCTGAAAACCAACTGATAGAGACACAGACACTCAGAGAAATAAGTGATTATGGGACTTGACACATTAGTGAATGGAAGTAAGTCTAAGATACAGATCTTGAAAAAGAGATCAACACTTCAGCTACAGCTGTGTACAGATAATAAAATCTATGTCACCATGGGATAACACGATACACTGCTGCTCTTTATCACTACTACAATTATTCCATACCATGAAATACATAGACTTGAATAATTCAAACCTTGCTCATAACACCAAAAATATCTTACTACCAATAGTCTGATATCAGTGGATACAGTCATTTTTTTTTGTAGTACCAGGGCATAAGACTGTTTCAGGCAAACCTGTTAAACAGTAATCAAGTTTTAATTAATTTCGCACTAATGAAACCCAGGAAAAATGCTGTCAGCTCCCAAAGACCTCTTCCAAAATTAACATAATCAATTAGAGACATATACAATTAATACCACACAGATGACTGAAGGAAAGATAGCAGTCTTAACTCACTTGATGTTGTGCTCCAAGGCAGCAGAATTCATGGCAACCCCAGCGAGGATGGGAGCTAAACACATTCCCCAGGACTTTGCCCAGACTAATGAGTTCCAAAGGACCAGCTTAAGCAGATTAATTTCAACACAACTCATTTGTTCAGTATGTTTCCATATTAACTGGTCTAACTGCCTCCCAATGCAAAGTGCCCATGAGATAACTCGTGTCCCATAGCTAAAGTGTTGCAAATTTACTTCCAGGACTGCTGTAATCTGATTTTCCTTTGACAACAATCCTATATCAGTCTGTTTGGAAAATTTCACTGGCAAGTATATTTTAATTGGAAATGTAAAACTCAGAGATTGCTATTAAATTCCCCAACTTTAATGTTTTTTGCTAATGTTGAAAAGGGATTTGGAAAAAAAAAAAACAAACTAAATATTCATATTACATAACATTTCAAGTATAACAAAGTCTAATGCAAGGAAAACAGCCACAGAATCCTAGGAAATCCTGATGTGCCTTTTCAGCAATTATTTTTTTTTCAGTTGTCACAATGTTTCTCAAGCACTTCACAATGTCCATTAGAGGATCATAGAAAACTGCTTTACAGGAGGGGAGCTGTACTCAGTTTAAGTAAAAACAACCAAGTAACCCAACCAAACCCTGAGGGCATCCACAACAAAAAGACAGAGGAAAAATCACAGATCAGATGTGCACTGTCAGACTCTTTCTGAGCATCTCCATAGCACTATAAGAGCATTTTCCCAGTGTGTTAGAGAGTAAGAGGAATCGGCACAGTTGGAAATATTTCATTTTCTCCCTCCCAAATAGGAAGATGGAAGAAAACAGTTGTATGAATGTCAGTTGTGGCTTTCTATCAATTTTGCTAAAAAGATCATCTCAATCTGAATCATCATAGTTGGTCTGTTTGTCTTTAGATTCAAAGAGGAAGGCTTTTTGAACAAAAGAGTGGAAAAGATGGAGAATTAATAGACAAATAATAAGCCACTTACTCTAAACACTGTCATACCCTGCCTCTTTGGGGAAGCTCCTAAAATTTTATTAGTTTATTTTCTTATCAATGAACAGCCTTAAATTTCCTCCCTTTCAACTGTATTCCATAAAGAATGCAAAAGTTAAACAAGATGATATATGCAATCCTAAAAGTGTCCTCTGCAATGAGGTGTTGGGGATTAGGCGTGTCATGGGATAAGAACTGTAAATGAATGATGTCATCTTTCTAATTTGGTGCTGAAATATAAATAAACTACTTCTAATGTTTCTTCCTTTTGCATGCCAGATTGCAGTAAAATGTGCACAAAGAAATGTTAATGCTCTAGTAGCCTTCCTCTAGTGTGCCTGTTCTGGAAGTGAAATACATAAGAAATGTGAACTGTGAATTTCTTTTCCACTCAAGTAACCATCAAACCATCTAAATTTTTACATGACTTGTAGATGTCATGAATTTCTTAAAATTATGCTACATATTTGGCAAAATATTACTTTCAAAAGCTTTTTGTTTTTATTTGTTTGTTCTTCACGATGACAGCAAATATAATTTTGATGTTCTGTTTGTCTTTGCTTTAGCTACCACCAGTGCTACATTTCCACACTGAACCATATTTTCCAGGTATGCTTAGATTTTCCTTCAGAAGTAAAAACACCTTTTGATTTCAAACTTTTAAAAGCAGGACTTTTGAGGAGGATGAGCAGGAGGATTTCTGGAGAAGAACAAAAGTAAACTCTCCTGAGGAACAATACAATCCTTTTCACATCCTTCTAAAGAAAAATCTGTAACATTACTTCTGTTTGCTCCCTTTGCTAGCTTCTAATATTTAAAAGCAGGTTTTGAAATGCCAACTTTATTTTCATTTGAGGAAGAAATTAATCAACCACATTGGAATTTGTTCAGGACCCCAGGGCTTCACACCCCTACACCTACATCCAGGCACACACTCAGAAAGGTGTGTACATGTTGGGATGTTTGTTTATCAGGCAGAAGAAAATCCTCATGCTCTGGGTGCCAGATCAACACATTCAGGGACAGCTTCAGTGCTGCCTGACAGAGGAAAATACCACGCAGTGACTTGGCAATGCCGTTGTTTTCTGCAACACCTTCAGCATACCTGAACATTTCCTATTCAAGGACATCCAAGACCTTTTCTTACATTTCTTTTGAAAGCACAGCAGATTATTCAATATGACTTTTCTGGGTGATCAAGAAACTTGAATCATGAAACATACAATCAATGAAATTTAGAGTGGTGATCACACATGCATCCAAACTGTGTAATATCTAATGTGCATCATAGGTTACTCTGCACAAGTCACTCCTTATCTGAAATTGTTATATTGCATAGGTGAAACTTTTATTCACATTTTCCTCTCAAACCTGAAAATGGGGTTTCAAAAAACTTACGTAGACACAGCTCTGACATAAAAATTGTCATGCCGACCGTTCTTTTGGAAAATGCCTGGTGAACAACAGGCCCACACCTGAGAAGGAACAGATTTTAATTTGGATTTATACTAGAAAAGAAAAACACGTGAACTTGTAAAATGCAACAATTAATTAACTGCATCTCCTAAAGACCAGCTATGGCCTTATTAGTTCTAGCCTAAACAGTGTCCTCAGAGTTTTTTTGCTCCTTATTTATTGACTACATGCAAAAAATACTGCATCCATTTTGGAATAAAGGAATGATCGAGGAATTAAAAACAGCTTAAATCTACTTGCACAGGTATATTAACCCTTAGGGCTTGAAATAGTTGTCTTTGATCATTCAATATCACTATTTGCTAAGCTGTCAAGGTCATGAATGGTATGTGTAACTGAATTTTTAACCCACTTACCAAAGAATTTATGGTCTAGCACTGTAAGGAAACTGACAGATATTTCTTGTCCTCCTAAAAGTCTGTTGAGTTTAAGGAAGGATATAGCAAAGTGAAATGAAAGTCTTTGATTGACTGGTAACAGACTAAATAGCTTAACAGCAATCTGTAACTGTAAAACTATAATATTAAAACTGTCTTTTAAAAAATATTTTAGCAAGGTGGCAATGGGGAACTATGCTTTCATCTGTCATCTGGATCAAGTTAACAACGAAACTCTCATGAATGAGGTTCAAATGAGGAAAAATAGTAAGATTTGTTGCTCTGGGATATAGGTGTAATACAATTCAATAGCTATTACTTTCCTTTGGATTTTCTTCTCATTCTCTCTTCACTTAAAGGAATTTGAAATATTTCTAGAATATTCACTTTCAGTAGGGTAGGATTTTTCCCTATATAATATGAGAAGGAGGCAGATACAAGGCCTGCAAGCTGTCCTGGAGCTCCCCTGGGGTCTAATTTTTCAAGTACAAAATTTAAAATCTACAGACCCACATTCTAGGTTTGATTCTGCAATGGCCTCTTGTTGTCTTCAATGACACAGAAACTCTTTTTCTTGCCATCTCGCCGTTTGAAAATAGGCATTCTAATATTTCCACAAAGCACTCTGAGAACTTCATGTGGAAGGCATTTAGTTTTAATCTTCACGATTTTCAATAATAAGTGATTTTATCAGAGCTTTTTTACTCCTAAGACAATATTTTAGGAAACAGAAAAGGGCAATGATCTAAAAAAATTGTGTTCTTCAGACTACAGAGTTCACCTAGTTTATCCAGAAGTTGCATGAACTTATTGGAATGAACCTGGATTTAATGAAAGCATGTGGAATTGCAATTGGTTTTCCTGTATGAATTCAGAGCTTCAGGCGTGAGTTCCATTAACAGAGGGTTAACAAAATGTTTGCTAATTAAGCCAGCTCTGGCCTTATTCTCTCCAAATAAAATCACTTTTCACGTTACAACAATAATTTTGCACATTCTTTGAAAAATATTATCGTCTGAAAACACGGGAAGAATTTCTTACCATTTCTACTGCTGCACAACTCAGAAATTACTAACTGCCATGGAATACAATTTATAGTGGATTTGTTATTTGGCAAGTTACAGTTCATTAAATGTTGGACAGCAGATGCTGTACTTGACCTCAAACATCCCTAAAGTTCAAGAAATTACGTTTGTCACTCACAATCTTTTAAGGGACTATAAAAGTTTGCACAAAATGATGACTTTATAAAAATAGTGTATTTTCTTAATTAAAAAAAACGCATAATATTTCACAATGTAGAGTACCACCTCTGTGTAACAGAGGAAGACAATCTTGGAAAGTAGCTACAAAGGCATTTCAGAAGGCACCACAGAATCCTGTGCTTCTAAGTAACCCTTACAGTGACGTTTAATATCAAAAGTCATCACAAGCTACAATGAAAACTAAAATTAAATGCTGTGTAAAGCCTGTATTTCCAGAACTTAATAAAGTTCACTGATTTTTTTTTTTAAAAACCACCAAACCTCTTCAGTGAGTTTTTTGTTGTCTGATCATAATTTAATATTTTTCTGAGATCAAAAATAACAAGCTCAATTTCCAGCCTTGGAGTCTCTAAAAAAATCATGTTCAGCTTCACTGTCGTAGTTCCACCTGCTTTCAGCATCTCAAGCTTCTAGAGATACCTGCACAAGTGATGTGAAAATAAGCCAAAGAGAGAGATTAATTTGCCATCTAGAAAAGATACTTAAGTGAGATTCCTTTGCAAAGTTTCAGTTTAAACTTTTGTTAAACTTCTTGATATACTTTGGGGCACTGTTTCACTCACTATCCAGCTGAAGCAGAAAAGAAACTTCCAAGGGTATTATTGTTAGAAAGCCAAACCTTGAGACTGCTCCCTTTTTAATGGTAGCACTCTTCTTGAATCCACATGATTAAATTTGACAAATTGTTAAAACATATCCACCGAGTATGGTTCTGACAGAAGTGTCATTTTTCCACAAGCCAGAGGATCTGTTAATCAGTTATTGCTTTCAAGGATCTTTTGCCAGTATTAGAGTTGCATGGAAGAAGTTACTTCAACAGACTGCCAGAGATTGTATTACTTTATGCTAATTATTCAGGCCACTTTTAACAGCGTAATACCAACAACTTCATGCTAATTATTTCCAAAATAAATTGCACTCTTGTCTTCAATTATTAGAAATATACAATAATATTCGATTCAGGTTTCTTTGTTGCTTATGCAGTGAGGTTTTAGACGTCAAGAAAATTCCAATAGAAAAAACAATGAGGTTATGAAGACTCTAAGGTTGCAAGCACTCATCAGTAAGCGAAAGATAACAAAAACACTGCAGTATGTTAACTAACCAGCAACTCCAAATGCTAAATAAGTATGATAATCACAACCGTATGGGTGTTGGAATGCGTCACTATGAGGCAGAGTTATGTTTTACTGAGTGCTTTAATTATGCATTTTCTTTTTATAACATCCCTGTAATGTAATCTGTTCTTATATCCTTACTCTTAACTACGTTTTAACATGGGTTTTGCTGCTTTGTTTCCTGCCTCCATTGAAGAACACAAATTTTTCCCTGTTAAAATTCCAAATGGCCTAATAAGCATGTTTTTCTTTTCCTGTTGTAGTGTATGACTTGTCTTGGAAAGTGTGAGAGACAGGATGCATGCAGGCTCAAAGTGTGCACGATAGCTTACTGCAGAAAAGCTTGGCTACTCTGCATTTAACTCTTTTTAGGTTTTACCTCATTAATGATAAGACTGTTCCATATGATGTAAAGAACACAGATAAGTTTTTATGCTAAGAACTTATACATGTATTTCTTTTTCACATCTATATTTAGTTATATACTAAACTTAATTCACGTGACGTTTTTACATTAAAATCTTAGATTTCTCATCATCTGTGACATGCAACCCAGACCAGCTGATGTTCAGGCCCTGTCTTCCCTCTCAGGACAGAAAATAGGGATTAAGAAAAGGTACTGACTATTTTCCAAGCTTTCATTAAATCCAACATTCCTCCCAGGGAAAACACAAAATCAATTGCTGGACAAATTATTACTCTGACTCCTCTGCAGCAGTGCAAAGCAGCTTTCATGTAAATCTTTTCAGAGACTCAGGTTGGTAATTTCTTGTTGAACATGAGCATAGAAGCTTTACAGACACTTCAGATCTTTTTTAATTAGAGCACTATTTAACTGGTACAAAGGGCCATTACACCTGCTGCTTTGCAAGACTACAAAATGTGACTGACTTCCTCTGAGAGAAGTTAAAGCTCAGAGCGAGTCTCCCTCTTCACAAGCTGAAGGACAACAGCCTCCCAAACACCAGCTGGGATATTGGACACTTGGCAGATGGAGACAGGCAGCACTTCCAAGTGCCAAGCAGACACTTATCTAAAGTACTGAGGCCAAATTTCAACGTTTCTGACACTTGTGATTAAACAAAGTTATGCTGAATTGAACATGGCCTGTCTGACTTTTTTTTTTGCATTTTCCTGCATTTAGAGTTTGTGTTTTTGAAGTCTTTTAAAGCTCTGTGAATTAAAAGTATGGCTTGGAGCGCAGGAAATATCTTGTAATAATACAGCACACTCGGTAATGTATAGGCTAAAGTCATGCTAAAGGTATTTGTCTCAGTCCTACTCCTAAACTTGGTAATTACATAGAACTATGTAAGAACATAGACACAAAGAAGTGGGTTAAAAAGCATAATTAAAGCTCTGAAACAGCAGCTGCCTGAGGACATCTCAGGCCAGGTCCTACTAAAAACAGACAAGCAACGGAAGAAGGAAGGTTCCCTTTTTTCCTTTTTACAGCAGGAAATAACTCATTAAAAAGATACTTCCCCATAATAATAATTTTAAACCAGACATGAATCAGAAACTTCAGCAGCTAAATAAGACCTTTGAAACTGCAAATCTCTGGTTAGCAGCACTGGTCATTTTTCACCATCTTTAATGTCTGAATAGTGAGTTTCAGCTGTAATTTTCACAATTTCAATACCAAGCCCAGGTCTCCCATTTGTATCATATACAAAATATAGCTTAAGTTGAAATTACTACATTTCTTCTGCCGTATGTAACAAAAATTGTTAAATAAAATATACATTTAAATACATGGGTTGTATATTTAAATATGGGCTGAAATGGAGATAACATCACACCACTGTCTTGATATGCTTTATAGAGACACCTTAAATATAACTAATTTCTTTTTGATGCTGGATTGTTGGAATAACAAGTTTTATCCACCATTACAGCAGCAGAAATATTTGACATTCAGTTTTTACAGTATTTTTTTAAATAACTGGCTACTTAGCACTGTATTTGAGATCAAGTGTTAAACTCTATTTAGTCTTATTATCATGGAGTACCTTGTAGTAGAACATATGGATTTGTTTAAAATATGTCATGTGGAGAAAAATCCTCTTGGCTTGGGAGTTCAGATTGTTATAATGGAGATATTCACTATTCTTATTTGAGATACTTAGAACCATTTTCACCTACCAAGCAAGCCAGATCCAAAACTACAAAAGTTCCAGTGTTAATAAATACTTTATTTTATATCTGCATTACCTACTTTTTCCGTTCAAGATTTTCAGTCTCAGTGAAGCTGAACCATTTGTCTGAACAAAGTTCTAGGATAAGTTCACAACCAGATTATCACCAGTGAAAAAAGGCTGCCTTGAGCCATGGCCAGGCTTAAGTTGTGACACAGATTGTTCAAGAACCAAAAAATTCTGAATAGAGAATAAACAGAAACGGATTTTCAGGCAGGAAAGGACTTATGTACCAAGGCTGTGGTGCTTTCAGGGGCTGACTGCGATAGGCAAGAAAAGCCCCTCTCATTGGAAAATGTTTGTGTAAAAATACCACCCAAAAGACCTTGGATTCCTCAGAGCATAAGGAGGAAAAAGTGATGCCATACCCAGCTACGACCTGAGTCCGTCAAGTTTTATAATGTAAATTGTCAAATCTTACTGAGAATATGTGAAAAGTGTTATGAGAGCACTGCTGACATTTTCAGCATTTTTCCAACACAGAATGTCTTTTGAGCGAACTAAGTTGTTCAGGCAAAGGCAAATTTTACCTACACTCACACATTCCCTTTCCTACCTCGTGCCCCTCCTGTGTTAAGCTACGGGAGAGGTGGCACTGCACTTTCACCCCCACAGGAATCTGCACTTGGCAAAACTGAGATGCAGCTCAATTGTAATGACTGCCATGACTCACAGATTCAGAAAAGACAGATTCAAAAACCAGGTTAAAAATTAAGAGAATAAATCCCAATGTTAATGCGTGCAGAAATATTCCTTTAGGATATTTCTAATTAACATGAAAGTATAAACTAAAAAGATTTTTAAGCTAGTAAGGCCATTGAATGCCTTGCATTGACATAAATGGGATCTGAACAGCCACATTTAAAATCAGAGAGTAAAAACCATTTTACTACATTTTCGGAGAACTTTTAAGGGAAAAATAACCAGACTGATTATCATCAATATATGAAGTTAATAGAATATCTGTTCTTACTGTCCAAAATAAACAAAGAACCTGTGTGGCATAAGAGTAACACAACTAAAACTTAAGGGTCTCAGACTACTCTTTTGTTCAAAATTAGGTGCTTCAAGCTTGAACAAGACCAATATTATGAGGAATAGTAAACAGCAAAAACAGAAGAGGTAAAAAAGCAGCAGAGTGGTCAATTATGCCAGCAGAACCCATGTGAACAGCTTCATAACATGGATTCTGTTCTTTGTGCAGTAATACTTGGATTCAACTGTACAATAAGTCTGTTTCTGAAGCAGAACTGTGTAAACAACAGCAGCAGCAACAACAACAACAATAATAATAGATTTATGTGGACCTATAATATTCACACCTGTGAAATTCAAGGCAATCAGAAAGATTAATTTAGTATAACATCAGAAACCAAAGCAACAGTGGTTAGGAACCAATACCAGAGCTGCTCCTGTTCACAAGTGCTATAGATGACAATGTCTACAGACACTGCAAGAAAGCTTTGCATGACTTTTTGTTCCCACTTTTGCTAAAAATATAGGGAGCTTAAATGCAATTAATTAATTCATAGTGTTGCAGAACAATCTTTTGGGCTGCCAGAATAATCACAATCACATCAACTTCCAATCATATTCTCTTTCTCATACAGTAATAGAAACACTTTCAATATCATAAAATACACAGGGCAATAAAGCTGAATTAATCTATCAGGGTAAATACAACTTGGGGCATTTTGTTATTCTTGAAGGCTTGATGGCACCACCATAATATCACAGTAGCAATGTTTCTGAAGTACTTAACTAGAACAGTATATGGAATGCAACACACTGCCTCCAATTCCACTTTATTCATTTGCTGCTGAAAGAGCTCTTTAAAATATTTACCGGGTAATTTGTAAGAAATAATTCTGTGTATTGCATGCAGGAGAAAATATTGCCAGTTGTTAGTTTGCTGAGCAAGTGTGATTATACACATTTTTTAAATTCCTTGATTGTTTCTCACCCTTTTTCTTGCATTAGCAATATGTTGGTGTGATGAAATACAGAGCAGTGAACTCACAGACTGAGAAGCCTGCCAAACACCAGCTTTGCCTCTGGCCAGAGTATTCTGTACACCTGCAGTCCTGAAAGCACTGGGAAGGTTTCTAATTTCATATTTTGAGAAGAAAAATAAAATGCTCTCAAGGAGTTAGAAGACCTTGCATTTTGGCCAACTGCACTTACATTTTTGGCACTATATCCTAAAAATGAAAAGAGACAACTGGGAAATTTTCTCGCAGTATCCAAGTTCAGGATGAATCAGTAACATTGCAGTGTCTTCTGCTCTTCCCAAAATCTCTAGAGATGTTCTAAAAATGGACTTTTTAGCTAATTATTTCATAAAGGATTGCATCACTGTACAAATTTATCTAAAAATAGCTTCTGAGAATTCTCAAAAGGAATCTTGGCCGGGGTGATTATACACATTATGTAATCACTCAGCCAAGCCCACATGGTAATTTGGTTTAATACTGTATTTCTGAAAGGTTTTTTTTTAAAGCCTACTGCAAAGTTCTACAGCTCTCAAAAGACAGCATTTGGTGTATGAATCAAAGCAATTCCAGTGGTTTTGTTTTTCTGGGAATGTATTACTATGCTTCCCATGTATTTTAGCACTAAACAATAAATATTTAACTGACAGACAGATTGCAGCTGCTACATTGTATTTAAATCATTACAATTAAATATGTGAGTTTCTTGTGAGAATGTGTTTGCAACACAGAGGTCAGCATTAGTACTACTAATTTTACAGCTGAATACACTGCAGTACAAATAATTTTTCTAGGTTATCTAGGTTTTGACATAAAAACAATTCTCTTCTTCCAGCTTAAAAATAACAGGACTTTCACTTAAACTCACACAGTCACAATCTGTAAGAAGGTGGTTCAACTCATTCATATAAATAACATTTCAATCTTTGAAATATGATATGCCTATCTGTAGCTTTATTAAAATAAATCATAAATATTCTCATTT
Organism: Orthonyx spaldingii; assembly: GCA_013397795.1. Classification (NCBI taxonomy): domain Eukaryota; kingdom Metazoa; phylum Chordata; class Aves; order Passeriformes; family Orthonychidae; genus Orthonyx; species Orthonyx spaldingii. Next base: position 4,451,619 of record VZTJ01003574.1, read on the forward strand.
CCCAACAAAGGTGGGATATTTCATTTCTTTAAGATGCCTCTTTTTCTCTTGCAGTGTGAAAAATTGTGACAAATTAGTTTAAAATCAATGTCTTAATAGTAGTTTACAATGTGTTTCACATTCCCAAAGGCCAGAAAATGTGGATATATATGAGAGGAATATAGATTTTATCATGGACCAACATGTTACTTTGCCTCTCAAAACAAAAATTCCTCCTACAGTACAGAACAGGGATGGATTTAGGACTTTATGTTAATGTTCAGCATTATCTAGTGGGTCATCTTCTAATATTTATAAATATTTCTCCTTTGATGATCACATTAAGCTGGAGAAGTTGGGCTTTTTAGAATTCTCTCTTTCAGCAGTGTAACAGCTGTGGAAATGGAGGATGGGACAAATAAGACCAGAAGATAAAAAGTGATGGTGCAGCTGATCACTGACTGAAGTTCTGGTGAGTCAGAAACTGAGAGACAGCATCTCCCAAGCAAATGGAGGAACTGGGGGATTTATCCCACAGGGTGGAATGTGTCACTGCCCCCAGCCCAGCAAAGTCAGAGCAAGCCTTTGTGCTGGATGCACATATGAAACCTTTGGGGGTTGACAGTGGTTCTCCCCAAAGGGATTAAAGAAGTATGAGTGAAGCCTACAACCTCTATTATCAGATAATTCTTAAGTGTAATAAAGTGGTGACCTAGTTAAACCACATTCCTGTTCCTGGTGACTCTTTTTTTGTGGTGTCTGAGATAACAGGGAGATTATTTTGGCATCAATTTAATCTAGTTAAATAGCTTTACTGAAGATCTTTATCACCATAAATAATGGAGGTATTTGAAGTATTTGGTTACAATTCTAACTGAAGTTATCCAACACAACGCTTCTCTAGCAACCTCTTCTGCTGTTCCTCCACTCTGTCTGAAGCAAGTTATGAATGTTTTGAACACTTTCCAGCAATGGCTTAAAGATACAACACCAAGCAAAAACAAGCACAACAACAAAACAGTTGCCCAGGTCTCTGATGAACATTTTTAAAAGATCCATGATAGGTATCACGGAATATGGCAAAGGGGTGTATTCACTTACTCTTCAGCAACCTAAGATGAAGGCAAAAAAAGGAAGATATCTAAAAAAGAAAATAACTACCCTCTCTTTTCCAAAGCAAACCAAAAGAAAAATACTTAAAATTATTTGGAACTCAACATCATCTGCTCTGGTGCAGCACAGTGGGATGAAGTGATAAAAAGCATGAAGCACATCTGCCTATTTATCATATAAATTTTGTTGAAATGTCTCCAGACCAGCTGACTGAGCTGGGACACAACTGCATCATGGCTGGAACATATCTGAAAATATCTATTTCTAGAGGGTTTTTTAACTATGTGGTTTTTATTTAAACCTCAAATGATTTATAGTGTTGAAGACAGAGTGATTTTTACCCATTTGAGAATTTATTTTAAGGATAATCACAGTTTCTAGATAACCTCTCAGAAAGCCTGAAACCTTCTGAAAACACGATTATTTTACAACAGATAAGCAAATAACCAAACAGGAGGAGGTTAAAAAGAGTCAACAGAATGAACAGATCTTGCTTTATGCAAAGAGCATCTGCTCTCCTCTCTCACAGTAGGTTGGAAACTCTATGAAGAGGGAAAACAAAATGTATTGGCTGCATATAATACGAGTCAAACAAATGTCCAGTGAATTCTTAACAACTCCAGAGAAGCAGCAAACCCTTCAATGGAACACATCCTACCTTTTGCAACTGCTGTCACGTGTCAGCCCTGGCATGAACACCTCCAATGGGACGTCAAAATAAAACAGCAAAAATTAAAATAATGCCAGTTCTGTGTTGCCATGAAAGTATGAAAATGAATGTCTCCCCACCTGCTGTTTTAACTGATGCACTAATCTGTCCTTCTCTCGTTTAAGGGCCATCACTTCATCTTGAGTCTTCTTTTTCTTTGAAGCAGACAGCTCAAGCAAGGCAATATTTGCATCTTTTTCACTAATTGCAGCAAGCAAAGCTTCCTGTCTGATAAAATAAAATAAAATTAAAATTATTACATTTGCATTAAAAGAGAATATATACTACTACATCACACTACGTGAGATGTTTCTTTCAGTCACTAGGAGAACAATCACTTACCTTCTGAACACTCTAAATAACAAACATTGTCAGGTCTAACCAAATCATGAAATAAACTGATTAGCCAAAATTTCCTCTTTATAGACTTTTCATTATTTCCTTCATAAAATATTTTACTATTTTATGTCTATTTTACTACAATATGATATCTAACAATAGTTCTGTGAAATTTCTTGCTTTTAAAAGTCTGATTTTTTTTGTAATTCACTTTCCTGAATTCTAGAAAACCTTACATAAATTTTTCTTACTTATTCAAATCATAGAGATTGAATAATAGAAATCAAAGTGATATAAATAAAATAAATTTTTATATTACCCTGCTAATTTGGTACCCTAGAGACCTCAGTGCAGGAATCTCTGAATATCTTTCTCATATTTACTTACATGTTTTCCTATGGATTTATTATTATTTGCTGTGTCAACACAAAAATATATTTCTAGAAGTAAAATACAAATTTCTTGATCTGATTGTTCATGAGAAATCATTTCCTTTGCAGTCTTCACCCCTCAATCTCCACAGAGCAAACAGAATCTTCCAGCACTCAGACACCTATGGGATCACACAGACACTCACAGGGGCACATCATAAATGGTTGGTGAGGACATAAGACAAAGGCAATTTTTACAACATGCAGTTGGAAGAACAGATCTTGCAGTATCTTATACCCTAAAATGTTCATGCTTTGGCAAGGCCTTAATCTGTCCTTTATTTTCATAAATAAAAGAAATATATTCACCTTCTGCAATGTATTCAAAGACAGACTATGACTTACCAGCCAAGAAAAAGCACATAATACCTAATAGCTTTTAGAAAAGAATATGTTATGGCCTGTGCCTTTTCCCAGAACTATATAAGATCAATCATTAAAAAATAAACATGGATAAATGAATCATAAATTAACCTTAGGCTCCAACTGCTAATAAATGTAGGAATACGGCTCGTGAACTTCATACAGTCAAGGTGAGCTACAAGTTTGGAATTCTCACAGTCCTTTGCTTGCCAGCAAAAATGTCACGAAAGTTATTTCACTTTTATTTCAAAGTTCCTAATGCATTAATATAAATATTTATAGGACAATATTTCTGATGGAGTCAAAGAAAAACAACCCATTTATTTTAGTCGAAGTTACGCGACATGGATCAATTTTAGATAAACAGTTGCATTTTATTCATACACTTTAATAGTCTCATTTATTATTCTGTCTTCTTCATTCAAATCTCACTTAAATGATGTTTAAAAGAGAATGTCCTAAGACTCCAACAGTCTTAATTTAAATTATAGCTATGAATTGTTTTAAATAACCAATATTAAACAAAAAAAATATGTATCAGAGAGGTTGCATATCCATAATGCTCATTTGAAATGAAATACAGGTATCTTGTTTTTCTATAAACCTCATAATAATGCATAAAAAATTGCTGTGTAGTAACTTGTAAAAGACCACCAGTTTGTTCATGCGCTGTGCTCAAATACAATACCCATTCCATAACATTTTCATTAAAATATTAAACTTTTAATGCACCTAAATAGAAGAAAGCTGATTTGCTACTCTATTCAATTCCTCTCAACTTGCAGAAAGCAAGGAAATTATCAAAAATCACAGAATGATTTGGATTGGGAGGGACCTTAAAGATCATCCCATTCCACCCCCTGCCGTGAGCAGGGACACCTTCCACCATCTGAGGCTGCTCCAAGCCTCGTCCAGCCTGGCCTTGGACACTCCCAGGGACCCAGGGGCAGCCACAGCTTCTCTGGGCACCCTGTGCCAGGGCCTCCCCGCCCTCACAGATGTCAGGCACGATAACACAAGTTCTCTGGCAGAAATAAAGGTATTCTGTGACTTTAAAGCCAAAGAAAAACAAACAGCATATTGCACGTAGCCATAAAATATGTTCTCCCAAATTAAATCAAATAAGGTTAGCTCCTCTACACTTTTCTGACAGTACAATCATAAAATTACAGAGAAAGGTTAGTTAGAAGTGCAACAATGCTCCACTTATAATATCTGAAGATAAACATTGATAGTACCATCACAAACCTACCTATTTCCATTGTGAGTGTGTTAAAGAACTCTGCATCTCAGAACTTCCCAGGTTTTAGAATATATTTAGGCTCATTCTTAAGTTGTGTATGTTAACTCCATGCCAGCCAGCCCCAATATAATATGTCTGCTCTCTAATAGCAAATTCCACAGTAAATACTTGTCACCCATGAGGTTTTTAATGATATCTAGTTATTTAATTATGAGTAACACATATTACAGCTGTAAAAAGCCAAAAATGGAATAAAAGTTTTAAATTAACTTGAGACCTACATGAAGCTATACTGAAATTTTACTTCTCTGAAGTTTAGATCATGTCACTGCCTCTAAATTGGCAGTAAAAACACAAACTTGACTAGTGAGGAAGAGTCAGAACTACTGAATTATTTGGTATCATTTCACCATCTGATAATAGGATTCAGTCACATCGATATTTTTTGCATTGCCAGCCAAAATGATCACACATTCTTGTGATCTTAAGTGTGCAACTGTGCAACATTCTCAACTCCACTTTAAAGCAACAGATGAGGCGAAACTTCTCTTGGGAGAGAAGAGCCAGTCAACATGCATTAAAAATCTGCACTCTGGATTCTGCAGCCCCAAACCCACAACATTTTGCAGACTCTAGCATGTATTTTCTCAGCTGATGGGGATTTTCCTATCTTGGTAAAATGGTTAGGAAAATATGTAACCAAACACTTAATTCCAGGAAATAATGACTCATATCAAGCACTTCCAGGAAATGATGGTTCACAGTCATGTGAAAGAGCTGCTGTCAAATGACACCACAAGTGGTCCAGTGAGACACTCCAAGATCTGAATCAAACCCACAGCACATATATGTTTGAACTGGCCCCTCAAAATTATTGCAAACATATTTTTTAAATCTTATCTTTGTAGTTAATGTAAGTGGAGCTGGGAGGCCTTAAACCTATGAATGTGGAGAGACGACTGCGCAGTACACGGGTGGGGATTGCTGTGGAAGTCCTTCCCCAGGCATGTGGAAGGATGAACACATCAAATGCAAACTCACACTGCCAGCACTCTTGGAGCCACCCAAATTGAGTCAGCCTCCGTTCAGAAGCTGCAAACCTCACTTATCTGAGAGACAAGGTGTTTTAGCTCGGGCACGGTGCCACACAACGTGCTGATGGCTTCCAGACTGGAGCTGGCTCACACGGCCTGCCCAGCGTGGGCACAGCACCTGTCTGCACAGACATATTCCTGCATGTGTCAGCATATTATCCATGTCTATTATCATGGGTAATCTGAACAGCAATAACCTCAAACACAAGTGGCATTTAACCAGGCATCCTGGTTAACAAGAGGTCAGCAAAGCAGGACTGCATATTCTACCAAATGATATGTTGGTGGCTTAAATCCTTATTAATTAACTACTTCTGTAGAGAGGGAAGACAGAGAAGCCCAACAGATTTTATTATTATTTTTCAGAGTACAAAATAAAGATGCAAGTTGTGACAGAGCACCTGAGGAAAGCCATGTCCTCTTTTACTCCTGCACAGCCTAGGATCCAGCCCCCCACAAAGTCCCTGGAAGAGAGAGGTTGAAAAAGACCTTGCCCACACTTGTGAGGCATTGGAAGTGAAGAAATCCAAGCATCTATGAAGCTGCCTCTCAGGACAGGTCGGGATCTCTACACTATCATATCCTGTTTATTATTTATTGCACACTAGTTTACCCACATCTGTGAAAGTTGTCATGCTAGCCTGTCATCCTACTCCAAGTTTCCCATGGAAGAACAAAACCTCATGGACAGAAGCAATTTATTTTAGCTATCTCCAGTGACCTGGCTAAAAAATTAATATCACTGCTTTTGCAGCAAACATTTGAAATGAGATTATCTGGCCACTAGGAACAAGGTTAAGGTGCCAGCAAAGCAGCTGACAATAATGATTTTTCTCACCTAGAAACAGGAAGTAAACTTCATTCAAAAATGTAAACTGGTAGCAAGGTTTTTATCTAAATCTCCAGGTAAGTCATACATTTCTACTTTGCTGTCAGAAAATGAAACTCATTATGAGTTTCAGTGCAAGAAGTTTTGAAAATCAAGACTGAACTGGCACCAAGAACAACATACAGTCTGATACACTCTCAGCTAACGTGTTTAAGAGTAAGCATAATTTATAATTCCTAATTATCTACTGTCTCAGGAAAAAAAATTACTATCCAAATACAGTTCTACAGAGATGTTATCACTATTTGCAGCCAAAATGTCTCCTTATTGTTTAATAAATTATAGCAATAAAATACATTTTAAAATAATTTATTAGAGCAGCGGATTAAATGACATTCTTTAACAGTAATATTTATAAAGAGTAATCCCTTTTGTTATTAGTAGTTTTTCCTCTCTTTTTTTGGCAAACTAATCTGTTATACAAATAACAGAGTAGTACTTTTAACACCAAAAAAAAAATCACTCTAACTTTTCACAGTAAAAGTAAGTAAACTCTCAAGTTAAAAAATACATATTACACCTAAAAGCATATGCTCCACATTGGTAATTATTCTGTACATTTTTCTTTCACCTACATAAAGTAATTCTTAGGATTTCCAACTTACATATATTCCACTATAATATGCTGCTCATTGCAAAGAGAAGAGGGAAAGCTTTTCCTTGGAAAACCAAAACTTATGAAATGAGATTTCTCCTCCCCTGGCAAAGGCTGACTGCAACAACCTGCCACCCACAGCAACCTCAGGTGAGTCTCCTCAGTACAGAGCCAGGGAATAGAACAGTCTCTCAGTAAGGACACTCACAGCTGAGGGATCTGGGCTGACAGTCCCAGTGCTTCCACTAAGAAGTACCATGAAAATTTGCACAAAAATCTCACTACACTTAATGTCACTTCATATTAAATACAAAAACATAGATGAAAGAAACACTCCCGCCCTAATGGCCAGGAATTAATTTATTTACACAAGTTGTGTTCTATCCAAAATTCCAGTTTGTATAATGTTTTCATTAATAATGAATGGTGGACTAGAAAATCTACTTATTATATTTCAACGAGGCTTCGAATGGGAGGATTTTCAAGTGCCATGGAGACAGGAATAAAATTGGTCTTTACAAACCAAAGATGCTGTCTAGAAAAGTGAGAAACTCCGTATTAATGATCTGTTGTGAATAAGGCAAATAGCATACTGAGAAGTAAAAACAAGAATAGATTGCAAGGCAGAAGTGAGTCCTTTCATCTACACAAAAGATTTTAGCTGAAATACTGAATCCTGTACTCTCTGAAAAATGTGGGAAAAGACAGAGAAATGATTGATGAGAAAACATTGGGAAAAACTACAATAAATAGTCTATGATGGGCAACATGATAATGAGAACATAAAATGCTACATCAAATTGAAATAGAACTTCTTTTTGGTATATTCATGGCACATAGAACAAGAAGCAATGTCCATAAATTGCAGAAGAAAACAGCAAGTTTTTTTCTCCTAATATCTACCCAAGGTGTAATGATAATGGCCGTTCCTCAGTGACAGTAAAATACAAAGATTCCTTTCCTTGGAAGGTTGATCAATTATTAACCAGATAATACAGATAACTTTTAAACAAATAGAAAGTATAAAATAATATAAGTCTTTTAGTAAAGTCACTGGAAGTAGTGTTAAAGAAAAAGCTGCATTTAAAAAAAATACATAGGATTAGAGAAAGCAGATGACAGCAAAGTAACTCAATTATAAATGTTACCTAACACCTGAAAAATTCAATCTTACAGATCTCTAGCAATACACACACAGAGCTTGCATTTGTGAAAGCATCTGTCCTGGAGTGAAAAAAATTACTTAATATGAAAAGGAAGTCTCAGCATGCTAGGAGGGAAGATAAGATAATGCAAGAAGAAATAAATCCATGAAAGTCTCTGTTGAATGCCAAACTGAAAAAGTATATTGTATACAGTATTTTATCAAGCTTCAGCCTAAACAAATGTCAAATGGAATAATTTCTTTAACAAATATGGGCAACAACTGAGAAAAAAGGGTTGCTCACTAGCATATATTTAGTCAAGATTAACTAAGGATAAAAAAATGTACTAAGAACAGATTTAATAACCCTGAACTGTCATTCAGCTAGTAGGAGGTATTCAAGATACAGCTAATAAAACACAAAAAAATGGTTCTAGCCACCCACAAAAAAATCTCAGTAGTATAAAGCACTGAAGGATGACCACTAAGATAAATGCTTTCTTTTGAGAGCTGCCTTGCAGTTAACCTTCTTAAAGAGTCTCCCAGAAACCTCTAATCATAATACATTGCATTGCCACTTATCACAGTCAATTTAGAAGTGAGCTCTGTAAACACTCCTGCCTTACTCCCCACCTCTGTTAGTCTAAGAATAATTTTTTGAGCTTTAATAAAAGAACCCATGACAACTTTTTGGGAGGTGGGGTGAGTTCTTAGAAACAGTCCAATCGTAACCTAACAGAATTCCAAGATTAAGATTTATGGAAACAAGACCTTCTAACGAGAACTTTTACTGCCTTTACTACTTAAGCTGTTCTCCACAAAACACAGAAATGCAATTTACAAAGTCACTATTAAAGCTAAATCACATCAGAAATGTTTGAACTAATGATATACAGTAGAGTACTCAGCCAGCTTCTTATATGCTAATCATACTGAAGGACAAAAACCCAGTTCAATCAACCTTTTCACTTTAATTATTGTTTTCTTTCCCTTGTGACCCCCAGTATTCAACCTTAAGTTCAGTAGGAGGTGACTAGAGATAGACGGTGATGAGAGATCCTGTTTGAAACAGCTTCTCTCTGTCACTCCTAAAGCAAATAAATGGTTTGTTAAAACATGCTGTTAATCCGTTATGGATGTGCATGCATCTTAAAAAATAAACTTCAGAATATTATTGGAATTTTAAAGCTTTTTCTGACAGAAAATTTATCTCTCCAATTGCTTTACAAAAGCACATTTATAGATGACTCCTTTTAAATGAACAACTATCTTGCACTGGATTCAAAGAAAAACCCCTTTGAAATACTTTCCGAAGAAAAGGACAGCTTGAAATGGCATTTTGGGTTGTCCTGGTTCCCTGAACAGCAAACACAGACAACTGTTGATGCTCCACAGTCCAAACACACCAAGAGGAAAGGGCTGCTCCACTAAGAGTGGGACAGAAAGAGGGGGAACCTGCTCTTACACACCCCACTCCACACACCAAGCCCTTTTCCTCACATTATCTGAGTATCAAATACTGAATTTTCCATCTGATCAGGTCTTGTGCTGGAAGCAGGTGTGAGGATGAAGTATCAATGCTTACACGATGTGAGGCAGACAACAAATAGTGTCTATATTACACCTGTATTAGATGCATATTAGACTACAATCAAGGAGAAAAGGGAAGATTCATCTGTTCCTAATGTGAAATTTCAGAGTAAAGGGAAAGAAGAAAAAGAGAGGACCTGATTCTGAATAATCTCAGACGAGTTTCTTGACAAAGCAGCTTCCTTATCCCTCTGTCCATTTCCTCCATTCCACCTCCCCAGGGCCCCAGTTGATTGCTCCCATTATCACACCTCCACTTACACCTCCCACTAACTGTATTGCTTTACATCAGCAATTTCAAATTATTCACCTTTTTCCACCTAAAAAGCAATTTGAAATTTGCATATAGGTCCTTTGTTAAGGAAACAAAAATAATCCAGATTTTAAAAGGCAAAGAAGGAACTTCATGCCCATCTTCTGGGGCTGATTTTTAAGTAAGAAGCAGCCACTCAACTGCCCTTTGAATTCTTGGAACTTTTTCAAGCCCTATAACATTTCATTTCTGATGTCTCGATAATTTGTATTTTAGAAATGACAGATAAGTAAAACAGATCCCCCAGAAAAGACATTGTGAAAGCAATTACATCAGAGTTTCATAGATCATCCTTCAACAACCACTGCATTACCATTTCACTCAAATAGGCAGCATTGCTCACACAGGAGTACATGTAACAAGCTTCAGATTGTGTGAGAAATGCAGAGGAAAAAAGAATTCACAGCCCTGCAAAGCACAGCAGAAGAAATTAGAGGACAATTATTCCTGAGTTCTGCAGCTTTTTACTGGAACTGACTCCTGTTGTTGGCTTGGCTTTGTTTGATTCTCCACAGGAACGACACCAACGCTTGGATAAAACACCTCTGCCTGCTCTGCGCCCAAAGTGGTGCAGAAATGGGGAAATGTTGGGAAGAACAATGGGATCTGAGCCCATGGGATTGTGTTACAGCCCAACATGGCACTGCACAGGGTCCAACTCAGTTAAACAGGAAAACAGAACTCCAGGTAATCTGTCACTGTCAGCCCCCTCATCCTTCAACACCGCTTTTTGTGTTTACAGAAGACAAAGATAAAAGTACTTTGGAGGAGGAATGGCTTGATCTTTAGAATATAGTTCTTGGTAATGTTTTTGAACTGCCAAATAAAGGTTTAAGCTTGGGGGGAAAAGTTACTATTAAGAGTTACTACTGTTTTAATAAATTTGCAGAGAATTCAAAATATTTGAGTCAAAGACATATAAAACTGAGATGCAGAAATGCAATATTAAAAAAACTCCAACCTTTGTTTTTTATTAGCTTTTGTTAATTGTTATCTGTCCTTAATTTTGAGTTGACAATATATTCCAAACAACCATTTGTTAAAAAGCAGAAGGTTATGTTAAAGAATCAGTGGGGGTTTTTTTCAACTTTTAATAAATGCTGATCAGCAAAATTATCCACACAAATAAAAATATACAAAACTCTATTTCCTTCCTTTCCACTGGAAATTTAAGATTGAGCTGGTTTTGAAAGAAGTAACTTAAGGTCTTCCTTCTAATTTTCATAATGCTACAAGGAGCTGCCCTTTGAACAACAAACATAAAACTCATAAAATCCAAGGTAGATCATATTGAACTTGAAAATATATCACAAATTAGCTCCATTTTGAAACAAAAATATAGAAATCAGTATGAATACGTATTAGATTTTATGCCTTGAGTTTTACAGTGCATTAGAAGGTTATTTTGAGAAATAAATCTGCCTGAACACTTCCAATTAACAGAATGCACTCTCTTGGCAGGGCATAATTCATATTTGATAACTGATCTGAGGGCACAGTTTAAATGCTCACTTACTAAATAGGGTGTCAGACCAGTGTAAACCAGTGCCATATAAATTCCACCAGTCACAAATTCCTGTCAGAGTACAGCCCTCTATGTGAACCTTAAACCAAGAAACTCCTTAGATGTTTGAACAACCACCCCCGACAAACCCCCCCCAAGAAGGCTAATAATTTAATATTTTAACTATTTTAATTTAGATCTGTGAGGTCAGAAACATCTTTACCTTTATTAATATGATGACATTTCTACACTATGAGTGTGTGTTAAAAGTTACATACCTTAATTTGATTGATACAGGAAATTCTACCAATTATTACAACTCAGCATTTGTATTTTATAAAACCATGGGGTTTTTTTAAATTTGCATATTTGATAAGGTATTGCTAAGTACAGCACAAACATATCTTTTCTGACAATTTCATTATATCTGGAACTACTGGAACATGCCACAGAAAATCAAGTATTAATACCACTAATTATTGGAGCTAACATTTAAAAAAAGTAGTTAAACACCAGAGAAAAGAAGATAAGTTATTTCCTCCCTAACTAGCAGGCCACAATTCTTTCAGGTGTGGGATGTCTAAACATCTGAGTGTCTAAGAGCATTTTATCAGAGAATATTTATTCAAACCCTGCCACCATAATTTTATCTCAGTGGAAAAAAAAACCAAACTTCATTTTTAGTAAAATACTGCACACCCAAAATAAAGCATATGAAATCAATAACTATAAAACAGAAGAGTATCAGTAAAGACAATGAAAGCCTGCAGTAGGAACAAGATATTTTATATGGAAGGAGAGAGGAAATTAGACAGCAGCACAGAAGTATTTCTCTAATTAGTGTCTTAAAAGATTGGGAATGAAAGAGATAGGATACCACATGATGTTATTTAATTATATGACTTCCCTGCTAATGGAGCTATTCACAAGCATTGCCAGAAGCATGAAGACCTCATATGATTCAACTTTGCATAAAGAAGTTTCCTCACTGATCTTCTTTGGTGGGTTAACTGTTTCCAAATCTGTTTCCGACTAAGGAAACATTTAAAAAGTGCATATGTAGAGTCTTGGAGCTCTAAAATAACCCACAGTGAAGACACTTTGTGCTGACTGTCTCAAAGCAGACTAAAAAGGCATAAAGGATATCTGAAGTGTACCAGGGAGAAGGTTTAGAGCCCACAGGATGGACCTTGGAATGCCAATAAGGAGTCACCACAGTAGAAACAACAGTACTGAGATATCTTACGAGAGTTCCACAATGAATTGTAGCATGTTTAGATAAACAATTAACTCCTTACACATCCTACCAAACTAACACATGAAGTTCCTATTGATTTCAATAATATTTCTGACAGTCCTTAGCAAAACTTCTTCAACTGAGGGACTTTTATTCTGGGCAAAAAAGGGTTTGCTTTTGTGCTAAGATTAAGTTGGTTCAAATTCTAATACAAAAATGGATAATAAAATTACTCAATCCACAGGACTACACTGGTTACTGAAAATCAGTACTTCATGATTCTTTTGAAATTATTAAAGTCAGTGAACTAGAATTAAAAAACTGTGTGGCTCTTACTGTTTGTTGGGTAGGTCAATCAAACTGGTTTTCTTTCTTGTCAGTATTTTAACTCTTTCCATAGTCAGAACACTCCCTTCTCAAGCTATCAGCCAGGTCTGTGTCACAAATTAACTGTTCAGGTTGGGTGTTCTCATTATATGTTCAAATAACTGAGGTGAATCTTCTTGGGAAAAGAGGGTATTGAGACTTCTTCTGAAGCAGCTACCAAACACAGGTCAGACAGTAAAGTCAGGTTTGCCCAGGGATAGTCCTACAAGAGGTATGTTTGCAAGAACATTTGAATTAATAAAGATTGCTAAATTTCTACACAGGCTACAGTACAAAAATCTACAAATTCCTTTCAAAACCTAAGACATGGACTGTCCACCTAATAAAAATCAATAGTGCTTTTGGAAAAATAACCAAATTCAGAAATTCAAAAAAACTCCCTTTCTTTAGAATCAAACAGAGGACACATTCTGGGGTCTCTGCACGCCCATGGCTGATTTGATTTTTTTAAACTATGTACAAAGTTGTACACTTACTGCAACCATGGATGAGCTCTAGAATCCAAGATAACAACAATGAAAAAGAATTTCTGAGCAGGATTTTGAACATTACCTGAATCAACAGCACATCTGGAAAGAATTGTGGCAGACTCAGCCTAAGAAGTAGTTGCTATGGAAAATGCTCGCTGACATTGCAGTCCGGGTGGCCTTGTGACTCAGACAAATAATGTGATCCATTTTCAGATGAGCTGTCACTACAAGAAGCAATGCTAATAGAAGTGCCATTGCTATGAGAAATGAAAGAGCAGCTGTTAATTTCTACAATGAGCAGAGATTCAGTACAGGTGGTAGGAAATAGCAGCACCTCAGCTACTCAAAAAAGCCAGAAGTAACCAAATCAAAGTCTAGATACAAAAGTAGGTGTAGGATTTTTTCCCTGTTGCACAAAAGGGACCTACTTGGTCACTACAACTCACCCCAGCAGGTACCTCTGCTGCTGAATGTGCTGTCTAGCACAAAAGAAAATGCACACTCTCAGAATACAAAATGATGTGAAATATTCTAGACATTACTTTAAAGAATAAGAGAACCACGCTAGCTGGTTACAATAATACTTCCCCAAATAAGAAAGTAACACAAAAACTCGCCCAAAAAGTGCTGAAGGAGAGAATGCAGCATTATCCTTTCTGGACTAGAAGATTAACTGAAAAACCAAAAATTAAGGTCAGGATCGGGCACTAAGAAATTTTATCTGTCTGCCTTATTGTTTCAAAAAAAAAGAGAAAGGCATACAGGTTATTATTGTATTGATTACAAAACCCTGTGATATAATAACAGAAAACAATGTTTTAGTTAACAAAGAACTGAGGTATTTTTAAAAGTAGAAAACACAATGTTTTACATATATATCTAATACATATATTATGTACATATACTATGTTTTATATATCTCTCTATATAAAATATTTAAAACATTTTAAACTACATTCAAATATTAAAAACCTGGCAAAGGCATAATTGGTTTGGTTGTTCTACTCATTTTCAAACTATTTTATGAGCACTGCTCATGGTTCTACAGTTAAAGTTGACTTCAGGTTATCCTTAAAGCAGAGACTGGTATTATACAAAGTACACAAGAACAAAGTGTGGTTCTCCCCAAATTACTTCCATGCTTCTGAACATTAGTGGAAGCTACTCTGTAATGAACAATTACTAACAGCTACAATTGTTTGGGAGGAACGGAGTCATATGATGTTTATAAAGGCTGACACATTCAGTTCACATTTACAGCAAGCAGAGTAGCTTGAAGCAAGAGAGCTGAAGAACAAGGAACTCATCATATCAGTGCTGACTACCTGAGAGAAAAGTAAATCAGCAAAGTGTATGGGAACACAGTTTCACATGTGTTGACAATACCTTCAAAACTTGTTTTCTAAGAAGTCACTGTCTCAGTCACTCATATAATACAGCAAAGTATTTTTATTTATCTGTAATCAATACAGTGAAAAAGACATATGCACAATATAATAAAAGGAGGAAGTGCTAATAGGTATTTCCTCAATACCTATTTTTTCAACAGATAGAATAACTATTAGTGGTTATAATCAAATTCAGGTGTTAGCCAGTGAATTTTTCATGAATCTGGAATACTAAATGGAGAGTAATTTTTTAATTCTCTCCATTTGACTATAATCAATGTCACTAGTTGCCAACCTCTTTGTATCTGAAAATCTTTTAAGGGCTAAAGTTCCACTGAGTGATCCAACTTGACACCCTGCCTGTTCTGTGCTGTTCCCTCCTGTCTTCTGTCTCAGCAGGTACTGCTGCCACTTCCACTTGACCTCAGTACCAACAGCTCCTCTGCACCCTGCAGCTGTGCCAGCACTGTCACTTAGCCAGGGAGGTGACTGCCGTGAAATCTCTGCCCCATGCACCCCCGCATCCCCAGTTCCAGCCAGCTGATGCACAGACAATCGATGGACAGACTGGATAAACCTAAAACCTATCTGGCAGAGCTTATCAGAGCAGTTTACTCAGTGTAGTGCCTCATCGTTAGGTTTTTATCATTATCTGGTAACTAAACCAGCAGTCATAATACAGTAAAATGAGTAAATCAGAGCACAATCAAAATCTGCTGAAAACAGCACCCCAAGTTTAACACTGTATTTCAAAATGACCAATTCTTGAACTGAGAGATGGACAGAACCCCAGTTGTGCCCCCACTCGTTCCCAGAAACATCTTAAATTCCTTCAAGGACCCAAGCATATGTTTTGGTTGTTGAGAGAGGCCTCAGTTTTCCAAGTAACAGAAAAGACACTCAGCAACTATTTCCAAGTCCGCAAAGAAATGATTACTGACAATGAGTACTGCACCTCACTGGTGATTTGCTAAAGATGTTGATAAAATTTACAAGTTAAAAAGCTGTGGCATCCATTTTCTAAAGAACGGATCTAATGCAAATCACCTTAAATTAATATATTCCAGCAGTAAAACCTCAGCTGCTGCAAGAGAAGAGCTACCAAAAGAAGAAATAGCATTTCCCAACATTTACCAACTCACAGATCAATTTTCATTTGTCACCTTCAAGGTGAACTACTGTTCTTTAATATACAATTACAAACCCACCAAATTTCAAAATACTTCATAATGTACATAGCAAAATATGTGCCCACATATTCTTAAAAAAACCTGTGACTTCAGTCTACTCGATTAAAGAAAACTGAAGTTATTGAAAAACATTCAAAATATCCCACAGAACCTTTTTGCACAGAAACTGAAGTGGTGAGGAACCTACAAACGGCCATGAAACTCTTGGACTGAGTTTATTGTTGTTTATTCCAATCAGCTAAGACCACAGTTCAGGAAATCCTAGTGAAGAAAATACTTTAAGTAAATCTCCTTAGCCATTGACTGTGTCAGTATCCAGCACAACATCACAGCTTCCAGGTGTTGTGTGATCATATCCCAATGATGGAGTTAAACATAACCATCTCTCTCAGGAGCCAGACCAGGTCACCTGAGGAGAATGTCCACAGTGAAACAGGGAACAGGAGAGATTGCTGGCAGGTTTTAGAGCAATAGGTGACACTCACACACGAGAAACACGAGTCCTTTGCTCCTTGCTTGATCCATCAAGTGATCTATCACTGGCCCATGGACCTGTGAAAATTCTCTCCTGCACCTACTCTAGCCCTAACCACAGTAATGCACAAGCTACTCTAGTACTGCAGAGCTTGAGGTAAGGATTAAGTTTCATATTGCTCCTGCCAGGAATCCTCAGAAAAAATTATCAGAATGTGTCTTCTGAGTATAATAAAATAGAGATACTGAGAATTCCAGGCATGGTCTTTTCCTATTCAATATAGAGAAGCAATAGCATAGCTAACTAAACCACAGCAACCCTCCAGAGTAAAAAAAATCCAGCTGCTAGACTTGGTCCAAGTCTAATTCTGAAAAGGGACCCCAAGGACTCTAGTCTCCATAAGGTCACCATGTGGTATCAATTGGCCTAAAGTGCCTTTCCAAGCACCTCTTTTTTGTCAGAGATTCTTGGTTCCCAATGCTACATGCAGCCTGCACAGCTGGTGCACATTATTCTTCAGCTCATCCAGACTGGGGGCCTGGTTTTAACAAGGTCACGGGATCAGAGGGCACAGCAACTCTCTTCTATCTCATCTATTCTAGAGTTTCCTTCCTGTGGAAGCTGAGTGTAAAGGTGAGGTGATGGGATTACTCGCAGACCTCATCCTGCCATCCGTCAGAGGTATTCTCCATCCGCAGACTTTCAGCACTGTCCATCAACAAGAGAGTCTCTTGGAGATGTGCAAAGCTCTTTCTAAGAAAACATGTATGTTGAAGTGCCAAAGGAAAAGACCACATGTGTCCAGTTCACCCTGGTTCTGGCGTTGTCCATCCCTTGCAGACTCTCCATAGAAGGTGCACTTCCTGTGAAAGTGGGAAGGCAGAGTGTCCAACAACAGATCCTCTCCTACCAAGAAGTTCTCACTCTGGACATGGTCAGTTTAAATGAAAAATTGCCGGCCTATCAAGGACCTCTGAGTGCATGAAGCCTAGGGACTGTGGGGATTTTGGCAAAACAACAGGAGAGGTGCCAGAGCCAGAGCTTAAGTGTGAATCAGTGCAGTCCTAAATCAAGCAGCTGCTTCAGATTAGCATCACCATGGGCATTAATCTTCTTCTAGAGTCCTTCTCTGATTTCTTTTGCATGGTGGGATGACATGGGCCTGAATAATACACTGGAATAACCAGAATGTCTCTATTATATCCATCAGGAAAAGTGAACCCTATATTTAAGGGACGAAATCCTTAGCTGCTCCAGCTACTAATGACATTTGTTTAAAAATGAATTGTATTACACACAAAACAAATTGATATCTTCAGTCCAACTCTCAGTACTTTTACTTTGCAAATACTCTTTCCACTGTACTCTCACCGGTAGATGTTTACACACCCTATCTCAATCCAGAAAGACAACAAAGTAAGAGATTACAAAGAATTTCTCAAACACGGCTTTCATTCTCTCCCAGTGTAGATTGGGCCAAACTTTCCGTACACATTTGGTGTTATTCAGTTTTATTTCTTTTTAAATTTTAAAACATTTTAAATCTGAGGAAAATTAAGTCATAATATTTATAGACATTCATAAAATATGCAAATCCACATAAGGAAACAAAATTTAAAATGAGAGTGAAGGCTCTGATGACAATTATATTGAAAGAGTTAATTACAGCCCAAACCGAGGACTTGTGTAAGCTGCAAATTTACAGTTCTTTAGAAATGATGAGACTCACAACTGCAGTAGTGAAAATATTATTGCTTCTGTAAACTCCAAGCTCAAGTATAAAGTAGATATGTAATCTTCAACTCCCTAAACACTCCAATTTGGCCACTAAAGATGCTGTTTTACATTTCCAAACATTTTCCCCTGTCACTACTTTTTATACTTCAGTTCTCAGGTTGTAAGTATTTGTTACTTGCAAAGCAACTCCTTTTGAACGCAGAATCATGGGAGGCATTTGTTACTAACTGCTAATGCAGCCTGCCAAACAAAAACTCCCTGCTGGTGACATGACCACCTAGTGACCTCTAAAAATGTTTTAACAATGTGAAAAATATCTCCCTCTTGTAGGAAACAGCAATTTTTTAAATTAAATGTACATTGAATGTTCGCTTACATACAGATAAATGGTATTCAGAGTCACCTTCTCTGTTTCCAATTTCAATCTTTTGAAACCCAGCCCAAACCTAAATAAATAAACGTTGATACTAAGAGGAAACTAAGAGCTCAAGAGCCTTGTGATTTCACAAACAGCTTTTTTCCATTTTCTAAAATCTAAACTTCGAGCCAGACATAGAACAGGTAATGAAAAGAAACAAGTTTGGCAGCTCCTATGTGGGTCTAAGCTGAAAACATGTCAGGCAAAAATAAGTGGCTATAATTTGGCAGATTTAAAGTCTTTAAAAGTTTGCAGCTTGCTGGACTGATTTTTTCTTAGTATGTAAAATTTACAAATTGAAACTCTATAACTGTGTTGAAAAGTGACTGTTACATAATGCCACCATAACCAGGCTTTTAAACATCACTTTACCACTACCTATCCCTCACACAATAGTATCACAAAGAGAAAAATAAATTAGGGCATCTACTAATAGGATAATGAACATCTAATGCTTAAATACTGTATATTTCTTTAATATTCTTTGAGGGTGTTTTTTCAAGTTACCAGGACATTGACAGCTTTCAAGCAAATACTTTTTAGATAATTATATCTCGTTCATTTACTTTTTTCTTATTTAGAAGACAATGGATTAAAAAATACTGCTACTTGATCTACTTTTAACAGAATATAAGTATCTGGAACCTGTAATTACTGCAGATCATTCATAAAGAACAAATTTGCCAATCTTACCCCACCAACATTTATGATTTTTACCAAGAATAATAAATTCAATGAGGTACAAGCCTTGAATCTCTCTCCTACTCACAACCCTTTGTCCCTCTGATCCAAGAGTGTTTCAGGCTAAAACTGATGCCACAAGACTGACCAAAGTCACAACTGCTCCCAGGTCATTGCCACAACTGCACACAGCTCCAAGCGTGACATATAAATTAAAGGACTTCAGTCCTCTTAAAAAAACCCCACATTTTCACTTTCTCCCATATTTAGGCTTTGAATGAAAAGTCAGAAAATATGAGATATTGGAGCTGAACAGCTGAAATACTGACATCACAAATAATCCAGAGGAACTTCCCACAGATTTTGAACGCATTGAGTAAAGTCCTTCTTACACCAGCATGTTACATCAGTGCACAAGGGCATGCATTTCCTGAGAAGTATGGCTTTCAAGAACTTTATACTGCATGAATTAGCAGTGATACTTATAAAGCATGGACAATTTTAATAGAGTCAGGAAGAACACTCTTTCTAGTACAAGAAGAGAACTTTTAATGGAGTCAGGAAGAACACTCAAGTACAAGAAGAGAACTTTTTATCTAGATAAAATTCTAATTCTGCATATAACACAATCAGCAACACACACAGGCTTTATACACAGCTGGAGTGTGTAGCTACTAACAGCTTGCAGGTGAAGTACTCCCAAAAGGAGTTCCTAAAAATTTTACTCCTAAACCTTATTCATAAGCTACAGGGTATATCTGCTTGACTCTCCCTCTGTTCCAAAGGAAAAAGGGTTATTTACTCTTCTAGAATTGCAGGAACTGCCAAAAAGTAAAAGCATACATTTCAAATTCTCAGTACCAGAACAGAATGCTCATCACTAGAATAAGACCCAAGGCACTGAATTATTTCTCATCTCTGACCCCGACTAAATGCTGCTGTTATCTGGGAAGCCTTACACTGGCTCCCACGTGTGTCTGGAAGCGATCTGGAGCAAGGTGTTCTCCATTCAGAAGCTGTCTCAGACAATATTCACAAACAGAAATCTGATATAGACAGCAAGGTAGCTACACCACATCTCCTTTCAATTTGATATGATACACTTGTGAAAAAAATCATAAACGAATTAAAAAAGAAAGATAATCTTTGTATTTCATTACTTTTGCACCAAAGCAGAATCTGCTGATTTATGTGAAGTGATGCCCTTTTGATCTTCATACAAGAACATATTCCCAGAGCTAATTCTCACCTGTAATTTCAGTGTGCTTTTGTGGGCAATGTACAGAGGTTTACATAATGTTCCTTGAATCAGATCTCCAGCTGGTACACATTTTGTAAATTCCACTAAAAACACAGGGAATGTCCTAGTTCAGATTTAATGGTTTGGTACGTAAACCTTGCACTGAGTCAAGCTACCTTACATTAAAAGTATAAAAATGTTATGATGATTGTTGGGATTGTATTTATTGAGGCAAAATGATAAAAATAAAGCATATTTTAATGCTTTTGTACACTTGCTAATATATTTTATGACTTTTTTTTCTCTACAGTGTTTCTTCATAGCAAACTGGGGCCAAGACATGTCTCAAATTCCATCTCTAAGTAACAGATTACTGACTCTCTGCTTAATACATTATATGGTTTTATTCAGCCTGCTAGGACTACTGCACAGGAAGAGCTACTCAAAGTTTTCTTTCTTCTTTTTTCTTTTTTTCACAACAGTGGGAGACATGCCAGCTGGGACATTTTAAGTCTCTTTCATTAAAAAAAGGTTAAGGTCAAAATAAGTATGATAAACATGGTAGTTCATCTTCTCAAGACTCAAGATGAAAGACTAAACAGAAGAGAATATTTTAACCTCACTAACTGTAAAATCTATTTTTTTTTTCCTTAGCACATAATTAGAAGCAAAAAACACTTTGGAAAAAAACATTTTTGCTATAAACTTTTGTCTTTAAATGTACTCAGTAGTTACTTTAACAACTATCTAAGTCTTACATTTATTATCTGTTTTCAATTATCTAGATGACTGACACTTTCAAGTTTTATGGAGGATTATGATGAGTAACACACTTGAAAAGAAATACATTTTCCTACTGTAAAAGGAAAAAAAATGAAAAGAGAATCCACATTGTGTTTTGGCTGCATTTGTTGTCCGTTGTCTAAAAATTTCTAAATGCTTTGTCTTCAAGATCCTTGCATATAAGACTATATTAAAATACAGTAAATCTGTATACCTTGGTTTCTTATACTAAAATACTTTGTTACAAGAACACTAAAATATGTTTTCACTCACTTTCTCAGAGGAAAAAAACAGCCCAAAGGTTATCAGATGAATGGGGACAATAGATTAACTTCCAAAGAACTATATTCTGTTTCTTGTAAAAGAAAAGTAAATTTATAGCACACCAAGCTTTTATTCCCAAGTGAATGTAACAACTGGAATGCAAAAGTCTAAAACTGGCAACAAGTAAAGCTGGTCAAAGTATAAGTAATGAAACTTGAAACGAGGCAAAGAGATTTGAGAGGTTAAAGGGAGATAGGGTGGAAAGCTCACAAGGCAGACCTGTTCTCCCTCAAAACCATAGGAAAAATCCTCACTACAGCAAAAGCAGCATGGGCTGCATAAATTTGAAGTGACAGAGCCTTTTGGACTGTGGTGTTATTTAAAGTGGAAGGATCTTTTGGGGGGTGGCAGGGACCCACAGAGCACTACACCCAGCCTTAAGGGTTAAAATGAAAGGAGAAATATCAAATAGACCATATTAAAACAACTTTACCTCAAGGACTGGTGCAGTGAATTACCCATGGAGAGATAAGGAGGAAAAAAGGCTCAACTAGCTATTTTCCAAAAATATACTGCCACAGAACTCCTCAGTTAAACCAAGAGAATAGATTTTTTTGGTATTCCTTTAGATCATTAAAAAAATTGAAATCACAGAAGCTTTAACAGATCTAATGATTATTCTTAATGGATAATACAAGTCATGTGGCATCAGTGGGTACAATGTCCCAAAAAAGCTGGCATAGAGTTTATTTAAGGAAGAGGGGAAGGACTCTAGGTGGTTGTTATAGAGAACAGGCAGCTCACAATGGTGCCAGGCCAACAACTAATATCAAAACTGTCCTGATTTCAATACCACATACTCTGGGATGGCTGGCACTGTGGAGGGTGTAAAGTTAGGTAAGAATTCAGTCCAAAGTGCCCTCTTGGGCTAATGGCTGTGATGTGCTCCACACGAGGTGACTCCAGCGCTGCTGCCAGGGGAGCTCTGAGCTAACCCAGAAGGCAGCAGTGCTTTAGCAAATCTGTGCTTTAGACAGAGATCTTTCCACCAGCACTGTGTGACCTGCACTGGCTGTCTGCCAACGTCTGGCTGAAACTGAAAGTGCTAGTTTTCATCTACAGAATCTTAAATGGCTTGGCACCTGCTCCCTTGAAAGATTCCCTCTTTCCCTTCCTTTGTGCTGGGCAGCTTAGGACACCTGGTGTGAGAGTATTCCCAGTGGAAGTGTGAGTGTATGGAGGCAGCAGGGAAGAAAGAGGAACAGGGATGAAGGAAGGAGAGAAAAAACTGCACATCTTGATGTGAACCTGTCCATGAGGTTATGCTGTAAGGATCATCACTTCACCTGAGTGCCTGATGAGGGTATGATTTCCTAGTCATGACTACTTGATGAACACACTGACTACTGGCAAAAATTCAGCCTTTGACTTTATGAATGGCAAAGTTATTCTGAGGTTTTCTTTATTCCTTGGCTTCACTTATGGAGTTTCCTTAAAGAATGATAAAAAGGTAATTTGAGTGGTACATAATTTTTTTTAAGCCATCATTACACAACTAAATAACAAAAAATAATATCAAGACTTTGTATTTTCACATGATGCCTTAAATCCATAGTAAAAGTCAAATGTATTTTATTAAAAATCATATTTTTGTCAGTGCTTAAAGAACATCTTATTCCCAGTCAATTAAAATCTCTACATTCAGTGGTGCTGCTCTGAATTTACTGCTTTAGGGTTGAAGCAGTGCACTTAATGTAAAGGCAGACATTCAGATACAAAATAAATTACATAGCAACAATTTCCAGAGAAATGCCATGTTCACAACAGCAATAAAAAAAGACTTAAAGATTTTGTAACTGAATGTTTGGAACAGTAAATGAATGGAACACTGATTTTATGGCTGTTTGGAAGACACCTTCACCACACATCACATAATGCTTTTGCACACTTGGTATCCGGCTCTTCCTTTAGCATAGAAACAGTTAAAAGGTACCAAATCAGGATAAGGAGAAGTAGCCATAAAATTCAGTTGTTATTCAGTATTTTACTGTACTATTTTCACATATTCCCTCGAGGAAATGAGAGCAGAAACCTGCTGCACAGTTAGGACACAGCTCAGTTGTGAGACTCCTGTAGTCAAGCAGTGCTAAAGCCTGGGGGATGTCCCTTAGGATACCCCTACTAAATACTCCTCTGTGATTTAATCTAGTTAGCCACAGGGTGTCAACACTGGTCCACACAGAGGCAGGCTCACTAAATTTGCATTTGCCAGTTCAAAAATAAATCTCAAATAAAACAATCTAGAAATAACTGTTTGAACAATTTGACACGTACAATAAACACAGGGAATGACTTACAAGGGAAGGAGACTGAAGCACAGAGCAAAAGTGAGTTCAGGAGACACCCAGTCCTGTTACTTAAGAAGCAGTGAAAAGGAAAAAAATAATTTTGCTTAGAGCCAATGGGACCAGGTACATGTCTCAGACAGACAGAGTTTAGCTAAAAGGGGAAAAGGAAGATCAGGACAAATGAAAAAGAGCATCAGGCATTTTCTTCACCCATTTATACTGCTGTTCTCCAGATTCTTTCTGCAATGACATCAAGAACCCAATTTTCGTTTTTTCAAAGCTGATCACGCTATTAAAATTGTAATTGCACAGCATGTGTACAGCTAATTAATCTGCAAGGCAAAATCATCCGAAATAAAAGCTTCATCTTACTGATCTCATGCATGTAAGATGGCAGTACCCTCTTCACCCTCAGCCATTGTCGAGCAAAACATCTACATTTAGCCAAATCACTAAAAATAGCTCTTTACCTCCAAAGCTTATTAAATCTTCAGGTCTGCTTTATATCCAGTACCTTTTCTTCAAATATCTTCATTCTGTGCTATGAGTTAATCGTGTACAATGCAACAAGAAAGTATATATCTGCATATTCTACTTGTATAATACAGAACATCTGTGATACAGCAAAAATGCACTAGCTGAAATGCAATCTTTATTACAAAAGTTAGGCTAACAACTGTTCTACTTCTAATGAGAGTTTTAAAATCAGTAATTCTAACAGAAGGAAATTAAACATCATACAACTGCAACAGAATGAAGAGGTCCATCTAAAACTTGGGAATTATCAAAATGACTTTGCACTGATCTCTGCTCAGGGGTTTTTCACCACGATGACTGAGCAAAGCTGCCAAAATAATTTTCCTATCCAGAATTTCAACCTCTACCCAGAATTTCCATCACTTTCCTATTCTAGAATTTCTGGATTATGATTATTTCCTTGTATCATATATTTGAAATACCTTGATTAAATATGGTTTTCTCTTCACCCCAAATGTGAAGTCCCCCCCATGCCCATTGTTAAGCAAACAACCACAATTTTTAATACAGTGCCACTGAGTTACAACCAGCAAAAGGAACTTTTTTAATTACTGAAAACATAGTTTATAAGGAAAGTGAGAAATGCTGTAAAAGAGATACATACATATATACAAGTCCTAACAGAAACAAGTGACTCTGATAGTTCATTGAGCCAAGGGTATAGAAAGATGAGGGCACAAACCTGCACTCACCATGAGGGATTATACTCCAAGCCTACAGAATTTTAAGTCCTTGAAGAATTTTTTTTCTGACTACTAGGGTCAAGTCCTGAAAGCCACCGAGTGGTCTGCTCCCGTTCACTAAAGCATTCAAACACATGCTTTCTCAGAAGCAAATCAGATGTGGATTCAGTAGAACTACCCACATGCTTCAGCTGAGAAAGTGCTTAAGTGCTTGGCTGGTCAGGAACAGCAAGATTCCTACTTGTAACATTCTCCCTTAAATCCCATCCATTTGTGGTTGTAGGAGTTGGTAAAGGGTCACAAATACTCTGCAACATTCTTTGTGTTCCCCAGAATCTTATTTGATCTTCAGGCAAGAGCAACTATCAGTTGTTTTAGCATTCCGATAGCACTAATCTGTTCCCTGACTAAAAAGCATCTCTCCAAAAAAAAAAAAATTACCAGACTATTAAAGAGAACGAACCTGTTCTTTTTAAAAGCTTTGTACTCAAAAAAATTGAATGATGCAGCAGGTTAAGCAAAGGATACCTTCAAAAATTAAAATCCTTTGTAATCCTCCCTACTTGCAGTGGCAAACCACAACATTGGCAGGCACTTCTGCCTTTTCCATAGAGGTTGTTAATTCAGACCCACAGAAGAGTCAGTCACTTGTCTGTGTTGCCCACAGGAGATAGGTTTAGCATCGCTTTCAAAAATGTGGGCAGACAGTAAGAGAAATATCGATCCAAACTAAAATCACGGTGAAAATGATTTGCAAGAGGTAATGAACACACACACGTAACACTGGTGATGCCTGACTGCTCTAAAAACCAATGCACCTAAAGAAAACTAATTTTATATTAAAAATAAATGGTGCTGCCTTTTGATGTTGTGGCCAAAAGTTGAGTTCAAGGAGTTTGGGATTTATTGGTACCTCAGATCAGTTCTACTGCACTGGTCCTCACCTGGGCCTCACTTTACGTCCTTCTTTAAAGCACAATATAAATCTATACTCTTAGAAACCTCTTTAGGCTACAGTACTCACTTTATTTTGATAGAGTTTTTAAGTCTACCAAGCCTTTACACTAAGACCATTAATCCTAGACTGGAACAACACAACTGATTATTTGAAAGTGTCATCTTCCCAGTCTTCATAAGCACCAGTACTTTATGCAAAACCTTCCTGCAAGAATGATCGCCCAGCCTATGTGTCAGAGATCAGTATTTCTCTGCAGAGAGAATTTATAGAGAAGCAGTGAATCAATTTTAAGATCTTCTGCTAACAGACAGTGCTCTGCATGACCTTGCTCTTTGCTCTATCATGTTTACATTTTCTACTACAGTATGTCTCTAATCCCCAAAGTGTCCCTAAGGGAACTTTACTGTTTTTTAAGTCATGCTCAACTGCTGAACTTTGCAAAACACAGACAGGGAACAAAAAAAAAAAAAAAAAATTATGTGAACTAACAAAAAACTTGTCTTCTATCTTAATTTTCTCTCAATTAAATATTAGAGGGTGGTTCTTGCTTAATTTAAAAGATCTAGAATTGTGATAGTCATTCATTTTGTATTTTCCTCTCAGGAAAAACTACTTTAAAAAAATTCAGTAACTTATTATTTATTTATAAATTCCTCACTACTATGCTAAGTAATAAAGAACAGTGGCATAAAATTTGAGGAATAATTTTAATGCACAGTAGTAAGATCAACTATTTAGCTGCAGCTCACAGCTTTTGGGACACAAATTTGACTAACTGGCCTGTAAGTACTTTGAATTTCGATAAACTCCTCCAAGCAGTCTGTGGGACAGGCTACTCTCATTAACATATGTATCTCTAAATGATCCCATGTGAACTAACACTTAAGGCAGTTCCATTATTAATATCTTAACACACCACAAGGTAATTTTGTACTGATACCAGTGAAGATTTTAAAAATTAATACACTCTCTCTCCATGTTGCAGTCATAAAAATACTTCCACAAAAGGATGCATAACATCTCTCAGCTTCAATATTGCTGTGCAAGGGAATGCTATTTGAAGAATTTGATATAAGTTTTATACTTCTATGTCCCTATATCCTTGCCAACATATGCAAAGGAAATCTAGGCTACCAAGGAATTATTGTCAACAGGCAATGCATTAGGCACATTTGAAGGCAGATGATGAAAACAGGAAGATAAGTCACCACCTCTTGCCGTGCAGACATGGATTGCTGGGGTGGAGGTAATGAATCTTTGCTAACTGCAAGCAGGGCAGGGCTTTCAGAGAAAGATGAACTGTTAACACAACATGCACAGTATGAAAGAGAGCTGCTATGTGCCTGTGGACACAGTGACTGAAAACTGTCATACACGTTTGATGTCCTTACCTGCACTCTTAACAATCTCTCCAGAGCACAGCTTCACATTTTCATGTCTAGGAGTGACTAGCCCAGAACTAACACCCCAGTACTGACAGCCCGCACACTTAGAGGACCAGGCCTGAGATAATTATGTGCCTCTTGCCTCTGTCCTAGGTTCTACAAATCACTTGGGTAAAGTTACCTGAAGGAATAATAGGGAAAAACACTTAAATGTTTTTTTAGGGGAAAAAAAATTGTATTCAAACATTTAAAGATAGAGATAGAAACTCAATGGAATTTCTGAAAAATATACCCTGGTAAGCAGTAACCAATCCATGGCAAACAGAACACGTTGCTAATTACATCTCAACTCTCCACCATCAGGGGTGCTGGAAACTCACAGGCTTTCGACACAGTGATACACCTTGTTTGCACATTTTCTACCAAACATTCCTGAGAGTTTGAGTAATGAAGACACTCCTGCTCCAGAGGAAAGGAGAGAAGGCTGCCTATATTCATGAAGCTCCCTTTCATACCTAGTGATAGATCTACAGGAAGCTGCTTATGACAGGTGACCCAAGGTATGAATCACAGAAGCTGGTGCTGATAATACTGAAAAAGATTTCCATCACTGACACTGTCATTTTAGAAAATACTAAAGATCTGGTTTTCAATTGTGTAGATATATACACAATTATTCAAATCTGCTTTTCTCTTTCTATATCAACTCTAATCTACCAAGTAAGAATCACATTAGGAACATCACATGAGTTACCTGCACTGATGCTGATATGGCACTTAGATGTAAAAGTACCTGTGTGATATATGTATATAAAATAGAGATCTTATGCCACTTCATATATTTTTTTTTTTGCTAAGGAAACATACCTTTATTCCTCCTCCTAAATTCAAAATATCCTAGGTAAAAATTTCCACAAGGAGACTGAATAATTTAGACAGCATTTTTTTAATGCCTGTGACTCAGCTTTCACCCATTAGAAGTCAGCGTTGGCTCTTCACAGAGCAAGACCAGAAATACTAGACCTTAGCACTAAACACTATGAAACTGCAAAAAGTTTATCTTACTTGGAGAACTTAGAAAATCTGGCTTTCACAAACCCCTACACAGAAGGATTGATTGCAATGTAAGGCATTCAGATTTCAAGGGATGCAAAAATATCCAAAGTGCAAGTTCTTCTCTGTTTGCAATTCTAGCTTAAGCGTTTTATTTTTCACAACATCTGCAATGAGCAATGATATGTTATGGTAACTTTTGCCAAAAGGCACGGAAAATCAGCATCCATATACACAGATACACAGCACTTGGCTCTATTCTGATACAAGAGAAGGTGATGGCTTCGGGAGTTACAGTTGAGGAATGGGTGTTTTTACAAGCGATAAATGAATCCCTAGTGCCATTCTACTGATCTACCAGAAAAAAAACAGGGATTAATCTGGCCCAGGACACCAACTGTAAAAGTAAAATTATTTTGTGGCTGCTTTTCTACGTAGATTTATTATCCCTTACTGTGCAGACATATATTGTCAATAAATAATGTCCCTGTTCACCTAGGAAAAGGCCTTTGCTCTTAAAAAAAAACTATATATGGTAAGTCTGTGTTTGAGCAGTTTCAATTTTTACATCATCTTCAACAGAGATTTCAAAGCTTCCTCTACTAGCTTCATGAAATTACTCTGAATTTTGTTTTTCTTCTCAGAGACATATTAAACAGTTTTCTGTATTAATAATGAAGCTTACAGCTCTCATTTGGGAACATCCAGAAGCTTCGAATCTGACACTGGTTACAAATGTACACGACAAAATAAAGGGGAAGTATTTGCATTCTAAAACTCAAGACATTACTTAAATATTGGCTGGGGTTCATCATAGTTTGGTTCCATTAAAATTAAAAAAACAACAAATGGTATTTACTTACAAATATTTCTTAAGTATTTTCTTCCCTCACTTCTTTTTTTAGAGGTATGCAACACAAAGGGAGAATAGAAAAATTAACAGATCTTTACTCAGGAGTGCATTAACAGAATTTTTTCTCAGTTTCTACATGAGTATATAGACTATAACTTGATATGTTTTTAGTGGAGAAACAGCAGTTCAAAGTTAATTTTGTATATGAAAAACAAACCATGACAAAATATTGGACAAAATCCTGAAATCATAAAAGCCATAGTTTTAATATAAGGTAAGGAGGACTTTCTACTTTCAACACTTCCGTTTTATTTTGATCACAGAATATTTTTTTTCCCACAGATCAAAAAATTTGGAAAAAGTGCAGTAGTGAATTTATACTGGAATGTCATAATTTTATCAAACAAACTTTCTCAAGGGGGATGTTATTTTCACTGCAGTTTGTCAAGTTTTCCTTTTCAGCCGTCAATATACGATCATTTTTCAAAAAGGATATATTGTCCAGCTCCCAAGAAAAGTATAATCATATTACATTGCCTGGAACATCACCCTCAGCTTGATCTTCAAATCACTGCAGAGGAAGATAAATTATATTTCCATTGCAAACTCTCCACAAATAGTTCAGTGCTTTAATAGTGCGTTCTCCAGACATGCTTTTTCCTTGGCCTTTCTAAAGCTACAGTGTCAGGCAATACCATAAACACAGTAATATAAAGGTGAAATTGGCTTCACAAACCAAGGCCCACAGGTAATGCAGTTGAAAAATTAGGCAAAGACAAGAACAGCAGTGAGGTCTCTCTTGCTTCACATGAGGTTTGCTGGCTCACAGGGCTTGTGAGCAGCCCTGACACAGCACAAATTAAATAACTCCCAATTATGAGGACTGCAGCTCCCTTGGCTCAGAGCTGCATCCCAGCTAACAAGACCTGACAAGGTTAATTGTTTCAGAAAGCGATGTCTTGCTGCAGTTTCTAGAATTCCTGAATTCAAGCTCGCATTGCTCTAGAGAACAGGAAGATCATCCTCAGTTAATAAGTGTGTTTCTGACACCGCATTCCTACTAACCTTTCTAACAGCTTTCCATTCAAATTGAGTCAGCATTTGCAAAAATCACTCACATCCGTCTTCTACACCAGAATGCATAAACCAAAGTTTCTCAAGGGACGATTGGTCTGAATTATTCATTTTTGTGCCAACCATCTCAATAGAAAAAACCCCACCCTACAGAACCACCTACTTACAAGCCCTTTTTGTTGCTAATGTCCATGTTAGCAACATTTCAACCCCCGAGCAGAAAGCCTGCTCTGTACAGAATGAAATTTATTCTGCAGAATAAAACATTTTATGATATTTTCTCCATAGCATTCAGATGACCTTGGCTGGATGGTCCCAAAAGGCACTGCACTGTTTTCAGGTTCTGTCTTTTGATGACCATGGACTGAATAAAAAGGAGCCAGGTGGACAAACACACCTCCAGTCCTCTCCTACAACTCCATACTCACAGCCCACATTCAGAGCTGCCCATCTGGGGTGGAGGACAGGAAAGCAGCCAAACTCCCAAATAAATACACCAAACAGCCAAAGTATGCCCACAGCAACACTCTAAAATCAGCTTCTCCACACAGAATCTCACCAGTGCTTTTTACCAGCACTTCTGGAGGTGCACAACAATGTCAGAAAAGCAAGACCAAAGCAAGACAACACAAGCTTCCCACTTTCCCCTATGAACTTGACTGAACTGAAAGTTGTCTTTGCACAGATCGCTTCCTTGTTTCGGGCTTGTTTCTGGAATTTTCTTTCTTTTTGTTTATTCCTCTATCATCTTTGACAAAATGGCAAGGATTGCCCTGTCACCTCAGTTAAAACTTTAATAAACCCTGAGGATTATACTTCCTCCACTAAAAGTCCCAATTTTTTTAATTTAATCTTCTTATATACATCTTGAAGAAAGCAATGATTAGCTTCAGCTCTGCTCTGAAACAGGAGGGGTCCATAACAACAACAGTTTGCCCTTGACTTCCTTTATAAACCATGAAGTAAAAGGAAGCCAAATGTGGAAAAGCTAAAAGACAGAAATAATGTAGAAGAATTTCTAGACACAGTAGTTTAGCTTTAATCTTTCTCTATTTAACAACAAAGATCAAACTGCTGAAAACTTATTGCTTTCTAAAACATATGTATTCTTACAATTTCTAACATCAAATAAGGGCAATTTAATGTGCTTAATATCATAAACCATATCTAAAATTACAAACACTCCATATGCTCACATAGTTCACTAATCTTTCTTTGTAACAGAAACAGAAACTGAGATGTAGAATAGGATGTCAATCATCAGAACACTTTGTAGAATGATTTTTTTGCACTGAACCTAGTAGTTGTGTGCCAGCAGGACAAGACATAAACTTTTAATCTTAAAAAAATTTATTTCTTTGTGTTTTTGTTATGTTTTGGATTTGCCAAGTAAAATATAATAAAAGCATTATAGACAACTTCTTTATTTTCTGCTTCTTAGCATTTATTACAGCTTCTATACCAGTTAAGCAGTGACAAGACACCAGAAAAAACCAGGGATGTGTTATTCCTTATGCAACAACCACTATTATTAGCACTTCTAGTGCTGTACTTTCTCTCAAGACCCTCACCCACGATTGTGTATCTTATGTATCCATGCACATGGAAGACATAAAATATATGTCAAACAAAATAAAGCAAGTTATTACGTCAAAATAGACCCTAAATCTTAGTGGAAGTCAACAGATAAACATACTATAGGTCTAGCATAGCCTAAGTACACAATGCATAATTCAGAGCTGAACTAAGTTTATAACTTATTGCAATATTTCTTACTCAGAGAGAGGTCTGGTGTATTAAAGCATTGTTCAGTCACTAATTCAGCAAAACTCATGAGAAACTTCCTCCTTTTTTTTTAAGCCTCTACAGTGCTATCTCTCCCATGATAGGCATGCTTGGGAAGAAAAAAATCTGGTCTGAATTTGTGTATAATTAAACACAGAAATTTATTGCTAAATTGTTTGTGCCCTGCTCTCACTGCCACATTCATACATATATCGCTTTCTGTCATTCCATTACGACTGCTAGCAAAGGCTTTTTCCCTTATCATTGCCTTTCCCAGGCATCCATCCTTCTGAACACTGCCAGCTGAAATATAAACACCCTTATAGAAAAAAAGACACGTTCATCTCCAGAGGGCACAACATAAATCCATCATGCAGAGCGTAAGGAGGCTACCACGGTGTTAGGAGCCTATGAAGGAACAGCAGGACATGGGAATCAGAGAAGAGGGAGAAGCTTGGTTGGGGAGGAGATAGAAGTCTGAAATGTCTGCTTTACACCCACCTCCCAAGTCTAAACCAGGGCCTACGACTCCTGAGCAGTTCATATTCCTGATGTCCAGCCAACATTGAGAGTTGAGCTCAGTTCAGGGTCTCACACCACAAAAGCTTTCTCTGTGGGATGAAGGATTTGGCACTGGTTGTGACAATGTCTCAATCTTCATGGGTCACATATTTAAAATGAAATCAAATGACACCATTTTAAACCGTAGCAATAGGATGATGTGAGAAAGACTGACCTCACGTATGGTTCTTTATTGGCCACTGAGAGTTGAGAACTGTGTTAACACCCTGTAGTGAAACAACTTCCACAAATACTTATTTAACTGGCAAAATGCCACTGCATCCATCCAGAGTACTGATGGGAAAAGATGATCATTACTTACAATGCATCCCTGAGGTGAAAACAAACTGGTTTAAGGACATTTTACATTAAAATAAGACCTATATAGAAACAGCACTGCTCTCTAGTACTGACTCTCCTAATTGTTTTCCAGCATATGAGAACTAACCTTTTTTCCTCTCCAGTATTTCCTCCCTCGTTCAGCTACATTATTGGTATTTCCATTTCCCATACAAAACACCATTAATTTACTCATCCTGGGTTTTTTCTCCTCTCATTTTCTAACGTTCTAAAATCACAGAATTATAAAAAAGAGCCATAGAATGGTTTGGGTTGGAAGATAGCTAAAGACCATCTTGCTTCAGCCCTGCCACGGGCAGGAACACCTTCCACTAGCCACCTTTTTCTCAACATTGACTCCACCTCCTAAATAAGTATCTTTACTCATAAAACGTACAAAATTTCATTAAGTAAACGTTGTTATACAATTCTTGCCTCCTCTATTAATTATTGTGTGACAGTACTACTTCAGTTGTTCCAGCCATTTAAATTGAACAGCAGTGGTATTCCAATTTAGTCATGATGTGCTTTGGATGTTTCCATATTTTTTCCAGCCTGCTTTTCAGAATGCTGCCCATGAGCATAAAGTCAAGGACAGTTGTTTAGGATGATAAACACATGCTGTAAAGTACCTTTGATAAACTAAATTACAGGATTTATGAAAGAAAATAAATATACCCATGGTTTTTTCCATTTTTAACATCTCAGATTTGGGATATGGGGAGCAGTTCCTGATCAAACATCTCAAAAAGGACATCTCTTATTCATGCACTCTTAAAATTAATATTCCATTATAAATTTCATTTAGAAGAATTGAAATTGAAAGAACAGAAGTATTAGTCTTCCTTTTCTTTAGTGTCAAATTTCTTAACAAAAATTCCATGTTAAAGAAAAAAAAAAAGATTAATAAATGCATCACTCACAAGACAAACCCAGGATATGACAAATTATGGGACAATACTTAATTTCATGCCAGTGCCCAAATACCATATTTCAGTGACAGGCTTGTCATCATTATTAAGAACTTCCCCTGTCCCCCAGTGATGAAGAAACACATTACAGACAAACACATTAATCTTTCCACACAGTACAATGTAAAACCTTAATTACAACCTCATGCTTCCCCCCACAAACACACAACATACCACAGACCCAAACCACACACATGTCAACCCTGAATATCTGTTGATGTTCTTAAGATTGCAGCTAAGGCTTTGTGTTGAACTCTGAGGGAGATCACTATTATTGAACACAATACGCTTTTTTCCTCAATTAAAAGTTTAGAAGAGAACCCAGGAAGTCCATTTGGGAATTGAATTTGGGGCTGCAGGTTTGTGCACATACGCAGGCTCATAAAACAAAGAGGTTACCAGCAATAGGACTAAATCCTCTTTTTAAGTTAAAGGCAGAACTCAACACAAAATGCAGGTCAGTGACAAAACCACAAAATCATAAAAGCAATGCACTCAAATGCCATTTGTGTGCTCATCAGAGGCAACACCTTGTGTTAGAAACTGAACTCAGCATCTCAGTATTCCTCTGTCTTCCCAATACCTTAGTCCAGTACAAAGAAGCTTGGACAAAAACTGACTGCAACTCAATCAAAAAAAAGAAAAAAAAAGAAAAAAAGAAATAATTTTGTTTCATGAAAATAAAACAATTACAGTAACTGAAGGATTACAGTTGAATTTTTTTTTTTTCTTTAAATCCACTGGTACGAGGATTGGAATCCAGGTATCCCATGAACACTGAGTGATATTTCTTTTCTCTTTCCAGATCATTATTGCAATGGCTGTGTTGAGAGAGACTGACTGCCAGTCACCAGGTTACAACATTTTCCAGGCAGATGAAGCATGTGGAGTCAACCACAACCTATCAATTAAAATTAAGTCAGTACCCTTCTTTGAGAACCTAAGTGCTGCCTTTCTTTCTGCTACAATGACTGAATGAATGAAACAAGAAACTTCCTGCTTGTTTTGAGAAGAAAAAAAACCCCTTCCTCCCATCAGTGGATAAACTGCAAAACAATTCCCTAGCTACAAATATGAAAACTTATTTGATTAGTAAAACATGGTCACACACTGACACTTTTACCAAAATAATTTTGATTCCTGCCTCTTGCTGAATTTGCTTGCACTTTACAACTCATTTTCCATTACAGCAAGCTTGTATTAGCCTTCTGCTGCTGAAAAATTGCAGGTCATCACTCCATGTGACCTCCATCCTGTATTATTGCAATGCTACGATTAAGGATTACCCTTGAGATCACTAAGACATGTCAGTCAACGTACTTCAACAGTGGAAGCAAGGATTCCCATGGTTTTGTTCACAAAAGTACAACTTAATAAATGAGACAATGGGCAAGGATTGGATAACAAAATTTGTCTGCACAATGTTCAATAGATGTAACAGGATATGCCTTTCACATACAAAATTGTAACAGAGAACCCAGGGCATTACTTTATTCCCACTTGAGTGGGACTCGTGCAGCTTGACTTTTTCTGCCTATCATCTGTGTTCCTAACGTACAAGATACATTGCAAACACTAAAGTTTCTCAAGTCAGACACAGATGTCAGAACACAGAAATGTTGATTTCTCAGCTACCAAACAGACTTCTCTAGCAGCTTACAGGTTTCAAAGAACAGCTGTAGATCATGCTACAGCAAAACTTACTGCTTCTGTTTTATGGATGCACAGCTATGAAAGGCAAAATACAGATCTTTATTTACTCTTCTAAAGTATTTTAAAATATTATAAGGGGACAGTAAAAAACCTGCTGGCTGCAGTGTTAAGATTTCATGGTCCATCAAAACTTTCCAGGGAATAAATTCATTTCTTAGAAGAAATATATTCCCACAAAGCAATTCCAGAGCTTTATGGAAGAGCTACAAAGTAGAGACCTGTATCTGTGGGATGCTCAGGACCTGTGACTGTGCCCATCAGCAAAACCATGTCCTGCAGGACTTCTTCAGCAGATCAGCCTCTATGAGATGAGACTGTGCTATCAGGTTCTGGTCATTTTTACAGGGTCTTAGTAAGACAGAGATCAAAAGAAATTTCTCTGGTCCTCTGTAGATTTACATCAGCTCAACTGCCAATATTTCTTAATTCACAGTGAAACTGTGCAGGGCACCCTTCACAAATATTTATCCAAAATGTTAGACAAGTGAATTTTAGTAGTATGCCAAGCTATAAAGTAACTAAAAGACTATTTGTTCTTCCAGGGAACAGATGTCAAGGTAGCCAACTTCCTCTTGGCGTAGCAAATCTACAGGCATATCACTTCCACGTTTTTTTAGTAACTCATTACTTAGCTGAATAGTGGTTATTTAGACTACTAAATGTGCTGGAATTCAGATTGTGTGGTAGACCCTCTATTTGTATTGTTATAGGATAGACCTCAATCTCTTCTTGAAGACGAAAATTACATGTAATGAGTAATTTCCTGAATGGAAGATTGCTTTATAGAGCTATTTATCCATTATAGCAAGTTATTTTTAGTGATTATCTTAAGTGAAATAAAATTCCAAAAGAAACAGGAACCATGCATATTCTACAATAGTTTATTTCCTTAAATATTATGTAAGCATCATACATTCAATAAAACCTATGTTATTATCATCTACTTTGTGTCATATGAAATACCTAACCTTTAGTTTTCAGTTTATACTAAGCTCAAAGGTGAGTAATTCCACATTAGGAAAATGTCACTAATAGACTCTGTAGACGTGTAAATGGTATTAAAAAGGTCAAAGAGACCAAAGTCTGGCTTTCATGAGGTCTCACAGCTACAAGGCGTTTGTCTTTGTTGTTGGTGCCAGTTAAGGCATGTCTGGCTTATTTGATCCCTCAGATTAATACAAAGAAGATATCTGAACTGCGAAAAAAAAAAAAAAAAACACAACAGGAAGCTTAAATGCAGCCATATGGACCATCTGATTCTTTCAACCCCTTAACAGATGAGGGTAGAAATAACTTCCTTTGCTTATTAGCTAATTAAATCGTCCTAACAGTGTATAAAATGGCTATAATAAAAGTGAGTTTAACCATAACCTCCAGCTATGTTCCATTAAGTCTCACATTCTAGGTCATCTAACTGTACAGTGTATAACACACTGCTAACTGAGGTATAAATATATATTTTCTCAGCTTAAAGAAAACCCTCATTTTAAAACAAATAGTTCACAAGAAGAAAAGAAATTTAAAAATTATTTTTAAATCTCCATTAATATATATTTAAGATTTTTACCAAGATTAAATCATTACCTTTACATGGCATTAAATAAAAGTCACTTATGCTTTAGCTCCTATTGAACTTTCTAGATTACATTACAGTACCCATAGTACCTGAAACTGTTTGTTTGGTTGGGGTTTTTAATGTTTTCTTAACACAAGGAATTCTGTGGAATCAGTCATAGCAAAATTGAAATACCTTTTAAAATAGAACATTTTGATTCACTGCTCTGCATTACGTGCATGAAGACACATTCACTCTTGCTTTTCTAGTATGAAGTCTACTGCCCCTTCTATGACACACCATTAAATGACTACATAAAAAACCTAACAGTGATTCTAATGCCTACATATCACCAGGAATCTTCCTTCTTCAGGACTTTATCGAGTTCTGATGGATTTGAATTAATGCAGCTGGAAGGACTCTACAAAATTTATTCTCAGAACTAGAGAAAAGCCTATGACTCTTTCCAGAATGACTGAAAGCTCCTTTATATTCTGTTATCTCCAAACGATAACTGTACCTTTCAATGTATATTTATTTCTCCCAGATAGGAATAGCTGAAGTACATTTCCACAACATATGACTTCCATTAGAAGATGTGATGAATGACCCACTCTCAATCGCCCAAGGAAAAGCTCATCTGTGCATACTGACATAACAAGACTACAATGAAATTTTTCCACACATTTCACCATGTATTATCAATTAACATGCACTGTAATTTTGATGGAGATATCTAGAGATATCATCATGCCTGAAAAAGTAAAAATAATTTCCAAACTGCAGTTTTTAAGGATGCTGATTTTTTATTGATCCTTTGAAACCCCTCTTCCTTAAAATTTGAATGGCTTACAATTCACATGATAATGCTACCAAAATTGGCTAGTGGCCTATGAACCAACAATCATTTGAAAGAAGAAAATCTTTGCTTGTAATTGAATATAACAGTTACATAATTTTATCTCAGCTACGTAGACTGATATTCACTGAGGCATGAAGAATCAATTCAGAGCACCCAGGCTCACTCAGGCTTGCACTAACTTGCAGTGACAAAGGTGCCAGTAGGAAACTAGAGGGAGGTGCCTCCATATTTATTGTGTGTTAATAAGTCAGGAGAATGTGGGTAGAGCAAGGAGGTGCTATTTGAAAAAACACAAGTCTTTTGTGACGATGCCAAAAGAAACAAGAAAGACAGTGGGTTACAGTAAACGGGGAAGAAATATCCTGTGGATCTGGGAAGACTCCTCTGGCTCAAAGTATTCCTGCAAATAAATAATGATCCAAAAATTATCAATTGCTCCTTTTCCTGGTGTGCGCATCCTTCCTCCTGCTAATCTATCCAAAATCCTGAGCATCCTCTGAAACCCTTCTGGT
The DNA here is from genome assembly GCA_013397795.1 of Orthonyx spaldingii. Lineage (NCBI taxonomy): Eukaryota > Metazoa > Chordata > Aves > Passeriformes > Orthonychidae > Orthonyx > Orthonyx spaldingii. The sequence continues at coordinate 4,490,384 of VZTJ01003574.1, forward strand.
GGGAGGAAAAGATGAGTCCATCTGTGTCACTGATGACTGCCCACATTTTGTATTGGCAGAGCAATCAGTATAAATAAATAGTCAGCAAATACAGTGGTGTATCAGCTCCCAGTTTTGTAACTCTAACCATAAACTTCATTTCAAATGTTCACATGAGCACAGGCAGCCCTACATATTGCAAACAAATCCCTATTTTCTGCTGACTTTCATCAGTAGCCTCACTTGCCACAGCACTGAAGATCCTGCAAAATGGAGCTGCCCAACTTCCATTTCTCTAAATCTTAAATGCACAACTTCCCATAAGTGTCACGGGAGGGAATGTGCCCATCTCCTCAGATTTCAGAGTAAAACAACAAATGTAATTGTAAATCTGTTTCTATCAAAATGATCTGGTTTAGGAAAATCATTCAACATTATTAAAGAATTTAACATAACTTTGATCATTTTGACAGAACTAGGATAGAAAGCAATATAAGTACAAAGGGCCATCACCACTTGCAGAGTATAAACATGCAGTGCTGAACTTGAGGAGGCAACTCCATAACCAGACTCAGCTGCTGCCAGAACAGGGGGTGTGAATGGAGGCTAGGACACACAGGAGGGTTAAATCAATCGTGGAAAATTTACCAGCATTTTCACTCCATCCACTGAGATTATAGTAAAAGTTAAAAATTAAGTCCATTGACTATTGCATTTTCAGACTAACTTAAAAACATGCCACATTCAAAATAAACAAAACCCCAACATGGATAAGATAAGCCATTTCTAAGAGAAAAAACAGTCAGTGTGTCCCTTTACTCCATTTTGGCAGTTTTATCATAATAATATTTCAGTTCTACTACTCTGTTAGCACAAGGCTGTGCTGTCAACAAGTTGGAATTTATTATGGGACAAATGCATATAGAAACAGTAATAAAATAACTATGCTATGGCCAGAAGGAGATTCCAGTGATGAAATAAGTCTTCAGGAAAACAATAAGAAAACTCTGAGCTGCAGTGACTTAGTGTGACAGCATGCAAGCAGCAGGATTGCACAAACTTTGTATTACTTGAACGAATTCATCCTGCAGGGTTATCTTATTATCAATATTACATAGAAGAATAAAACAAGAATATTGAATTTTCAACATCCAGTCAAGTAATTTACTTCTTAGGTTACTCTTTCCATGTTACCAAGGTCTCATGTGCCCACAGGACAAAAAACCCACACTCTCTAGTTCAAAAACTTCTCATTGCCAATCACCCAACACAAAGCTCAAGCAACACTGTTTGCAGTAGAGTCCAATGTAAACATCAGCAGCACCATCAAAACTACCCTAAAACAGAAGCTACATAACACTACTAAAAAAAATGACATGAAACGGCACGTGTGGTACAAAATCACAAACATGTACATTCTGTTTATGATACAAAAAATCAGTTTTCCTTGATTAGGAATATATTTCAGCCTTGTTTTAACAAAACTAACACCACAGCTCTAAACGCTCAAAGATCTATGCAGTGTTGGAGCTCAGCGGTGCAAAAAGGCTGAAGTGTGGAAAACTGCATTTCCATCACGCCAGCTGATCATAAAATAGGGTGTTTATTCCAATTTTAAATTACCTACAGAAGGACAGAAATGCTTCTTGTACAGAACAGTTCAGCTGGGAGGGACCTACAGTGACCATGTAGTACCTGATGGAAAGCCAGTGCATGTTAAGGGCATTGTCCAAGCATCTCAAACACTGACAGGGGTGGGCACTGACCACCTCTCTAGGAGGTCTGTCCTAGTGTTTGACCACCCTGTCTGTAAAAAAATGCTTCCTAATGTCCAGACTAAACATCCCCTGGTGCAGCTCTGAGCTATTCCCACATGATATGTCCTATCACCAGACCCCAGCGAGGTGAGATCAGCACCTCCCTCCTCATTTCCATGCCTCGGGAAGCTGTAGAGAGACAAGAGTTTGCTCCTCAGTCTCCTTTTCTCCAAACTGGAAGATTCGAAGTCCTTAGGCTGTCCTCATTGTGCAGACCTTCCAGCCCTTTCATCAGCTTTGCTGCCCTTCTCTAGATGCATTCCAACACCTTAATGTCTATCTTAAATGGTGGGTCCCAGAACTGCTCACCGTACTCCAGATGAGGTCACACCAATGCTGAACCCAATGGGGTAATATTCTCTTTTAAATACCTGTTTGTACGGTGTTTCATGCACCCCAGAGTACTGTTTGTCCTCTTGTATGTCAGAGCACAACAGCCATACAGTCAGACAACATCTGATGTAGAACAGGGTCTACCAGAAGCAATATGCTTTCCAAAAAAAAAAAAGAACCACAAGAGCAAGTTTCTATAGAATTCATACATATCTGTTAATACCTCCCCTAAAACTGCATTTAGTGTCTCCTGAAAGAAAAATCTAAGTCTGATAAAGAACTGCAACAAGATTGGGCCATACTAATTCCAGGCAAAAAGGCCTCAAATTCCTGCTCAAAACAAAAAGGTTTGGGATTATGCATCCCTCCCACAATCAGTTTTTTACTGGCACAACTCCCTAAGGATGTTCCCTCTGAGCCAGTAGCTCACACAACTGCAGCTACTCCGCATTCTCTATACACACATCCTCCTTTACCAACTTTACCTTGCATTTCCATAGCAGTTAACTCACCTGTAAGGTTCTGCTCCTTTACTATTACAGATTTACTGGCCGCACTTGCAGGCTTTCCATCTTTTGTAGAACTGTCTACAGCATTTTTAGGATGCACGTTGAACCCCTCACTAACATCTCCCGAGCTGTATCACACAGCTAAACTGAACTGTGTCCACAGTGACTCCAGCACACACCTTCTACAGTCCAAGTTACCTTTCCCTTTCACTCTCCTCCCTGTTTTTCCCTTTTACCTTTGTGTCCCTGGTAGGAAGTTGGTTTGTTCCAGTCATGACTCAGAAACTGAACCAACAGGATGGCAGAGCAGACAAAAATTAATGCTTTGAGTATAAGACCAACTGTCAAAATGACAAACCTTAAAAATCAGGATTAGAACCTTTAAATGTCTCTACTAATCTCATTGCCTCCTTTTTTGAATACCCAACTTTACCTACAGCTGCATGTAATCAGCACATGATAATATTTTTCTACTGGAAACCTCAGGTTGAAAAATTATTATTAAACTGTGACTTCAAGATCTTGAGAAAGCTGTAGAAAAACAGAGAATAGAACTAAAATACCCTAATCTTTATTCCAGTATCATAAATACTGTGACCAGTTTTTTCTATTCTTTTTCAGTCATTTACCTTGGGCTAATATATATCTTTAGAAATAGACTTTAGATATTATTGAATTTCGAATACCACATGTACTACTTAAAAATCTGGGGCACTGGCTAGTGTATATAACACCTAACCTCCCAAAATGAGCATTTTGAACTTCACTGTTCATTACGCTCTTGTTACCATTTCCAGCTACTTCGAAATGTACAATAATTTATATCAAGTTGTTTTGTGAAATACAGATGTAGCATAAATTCTATATAACAAAAGCCATTTTCAATGCTCACTTTATAATGTAAATACATACTACATCATAGTTATATACATTGTGAAATTCATACACATATGAATTAAAATCATTTAAGTGCAGATCTTCAAATTTAAAAGCTATGAGAGTAGAGGGCACAAGTATATACACACAGATCTGCTAAATCACAAGCATTTCAGTTACAGATCAGCATTACATTTCAGCATACTATATTTTTCTCACTTTAACTCTGTTTTCCATGTTGGCTTTAATTTTTTTTTTTATTTGCTTGGTATATTGAACCCTGGCTTGGAATAACTGGATTCAAATAAACACAGTTCAGTGCCAGAATTGCCACAGGCACATTTTTTTCTTTCAGTGGTCCTGGGAAGTGGTTTGTTAAGCTATTGTTCTCAATTAAAAACTCATGTGTTTGTTCAGTACAATATGGGTCGCTGCTTTGAGTGAAAGATTCCCTTGACATGGCAAAACCTCTAATTGTAACAAGTCCATGCCAAGTCTGTTTAACCAGATGCAGCCCCGGGTTTGATTAGCAGCCACTGGATTCCATGTACAATCAGATAATGATGGTTTTGCTTCTCTGCTGAGCAAACATCCTCAGCTTTTAATCAAATATGTCTGTGTATCTCTAGATGTATGTACATATATGTGTATATATCTAAAAACCTCTATACACATAATTATGAGCAGCACAACTGTTTTAAAACTATAGTTCATCTCAACTTATTTGACCTTTGCCTGTTTAATCTTAGAAGGACCTGTGCAATACCAACTGAAAATAAATGGAATAAAATATTTATTTTGGCAGACACCATACAGATATAGTGAAGAGACATGTGGTGCATGGAAATTTTTTACCACACATGTAGACAGCAGAAAAGGCTCTGGAATACATTTTTGTTTTCCCACTTGTGGGATAGCATCTATTGGATAATGATGATATTAGAACTGCAAAGACACGTGCCATTTTGGAACAACATTCCAATACTCCTTAACTATGCCTGAGGGAAGGTGGTGAAGCTTGGTGTTTATGTTATATAAGAGTGGGTATTAGTTAAGTTTGCTAATATGACTTCAAGAATATTTTAGATTCTGCTATTTGCATTATTTTTTCTACTTGTGTGTATTCAATAAGGGCTTTTAGTGGAAGCTTATAATTTTTATCCCATTTTAAAGTCTGGTCTTCTTTTATTTCAGAAATAAATACAGTATAGTCTCAAATACCCAAAACAATCAATATAATTTTTCACAAAAATAAATAAATATCCTTCTTCTATACACTAAATACACAACCTTGAATACAAATCTTGAATTTTACCCTGTGCTGCGCTGGTTTCTTTTGTTCAAAAGTACAGAACTGAGATCAAATAAAAAGGTAAAAGAGAATTAAAAGTAGTAGCAATGATCAGTCTAGTTTAAAAGCAAAATTAATTTAAAAAAATCTAAATGAAGTATATACTTGTGTCTTTCAAGTATTTATCTTCCACAAACATCAACAACACATTCCACAGTATTGTTGGATATATTTCCCTCTATACTAACCTATAAAAGTGTATTTATTTATTTCCATATAAGCTAGCAGTTACACTGAGAAGAATGTGTGTAAACTTAGCTCCATGAATCACATAAAAATAATTAAAGAAACTAAACACAAAACTACATAACTAGTTAAAAACCAGGCTATTTTCTTAAACTCACTTGCTGAAATCAGTACATCTCAATTAATCATTTCAAGGGTGTTGTAAATACATTGGTATCCTGGCCTCTGTCATTCCCATTCATAACCACCTAAGAGATGGAAAAGTAACTTGGATGTACGTTCTACCACAGTCTTCAAACCAAGCCTGGTTACATAGCACAGAAGACATTTCTAATTTTCCTCACTTAGGCTTTTCCTTTTGCATGTTCACAGTCAAAGCCAATGCAGTGCACTGTTCTAGAGTGTAGTTACACTGAAAGTTTTACAGACATTTTCAGAGTAGCAGCATCTCCTTATCACATGCTTCACAATGAATTTTCATCACGTAGATAAGCAGCTAAAAGGTGGTTGAAAACCACTCAAAAGTCAATACACATATTTTATCTTCTTCAGCTAAACTTCTTTCTTATGTTTACTTAGCAAAGTAGATTTGGGGGCAGCGAGGAGGAATTGTCCTGCTTTGTATCTACATTACAGCACTTAGTCCTGCATTACACTCCTCTGTCATGCTACATCATAACCCCATGGATATGCATTCATTCCTCCTTCACAGTTTCCTTCATTCACATTTCTGTGTTGAGTATTGTTTCCTCTGTGTGGTCTTAATTTCCTAACGTCCTGAAATAAACCATGACGTGAAATAAGTCATGTTATGTTTGATTTAGGAGCTCATAAACTGAAATATGTATAATAGTACCAAATAAATGATGGCAATTGCAGATTTCACCTGATCCTAAAAGAAACACTCAACTTTTAGGAAAAAATGTGCAGAGATAACCTGGGAGAACAGCAATCCCTCCTCCAGGAGGTACGACAACAGGCCACAGCTGCAAGATAAATTCACTGTCGTTGCCACTGCAAACGGTTGCTTGTAGTAGCTTGGTTATTTTTTTACAATAACCTCAAGTGTTTTTTAAAAAGTTGTCTTTAACACAGACGTATTTTCTGGGTGTGACACAGACGGGGAAAAAAGCATTGCAGATCCATACCTGCAAAACAAAGATGAAGTTTTCTCATTTTGAGGAGATTAATTAAAGAAGCATCCTGGGAAATTGGGCAGCTGAACAGAATCTCTAGGATGCAGAACAGGAGAGCACATACATTCCGACTTTCCTAATTCCCAGCCATGTGAATGCCTCTATAGAACTGAGATAATGACAAAAGTGGCAAATTCCTGTGGCAAAATAAGAGATATTCTAACACTGCACTCCCTCAAGGGCTCTGCCAGTTGTGGAGGTCTGGTGAAGAACTGACATTGCAGAGCACCTCATCCTCTGACAAGACTGGCTACATCCCTCCAGGACAACTCCTGCAATGCAGCCCTAGATGCCAGTGGAACCATCAGCAAATGCTTCTGCCTGGGAAAGGAAATCGCCTGACGCTGTACCCTGAGGATAAAAAAACTTTGGCTTTGTTAAACCGTGTATGTGTCTGTGTAAGAGAATTCCACAGTCAACAGACCTCCACTGAGAAAACCCTGCCACCAGATGTTTAAATCCAGGGATTGTTAGTGCACCAGCTGATCCCAATTGCTGCTGGTGGTAGCGGAGGCGCTTTTGGCTCTGTCCTTTGAATTGGGCTGTTGTCTCCCTAGGTGGGGCTGTCATTTTAATAATAGATCATTGTATTTCCCAGTAGGAGGCCCACTGTCATGGTCCCGAGGAGGATGGGGAGAATTAAGCTCCTGTTTAATATTTTGTTGTTATGTCATATCTCACAAACAGCATTGTCTTACTGTACAGTCCATGCAGAGATCTCATGCTCAGGACATATATGGAAGAAACAGAATTCTCAGATTTGCTTACACAGAACAGTTAGCTTATGAGCCTGTGCACGCAAAACACAGAGAATTTAGGAACTCTGCCAGAGATATGACATGTTACAAAAAAAAAAAAAATCAGTGCAGTGTATGTGTGGTCTAATGAATGAAGGTCTGGTAGCCAGGAACAATTCAATTCCTCTCCACTCAGCTCTACTCTGTGGCTAAACACAACATTTCAGTTACAAGGCAGTTCTAATCCAAGCATCATATGCACATATTTTGTGGAGTTAAAAAAATCCCATTTATCTATATGAATGCCAATATGATGAACTGAGACGCATATTTGCATTCCCAACACTCAGGTGTATTTCTGAAGAAATGCACAGGCAGCAAAGTAGGAAATGCACAGCCTGAAGCAGTCTGAAATTAGTGTATTGCCTAATTCTCATGCTGAAAAAACTCCAGTAAAAAGTTTCATTTCCATGAAAAGAAGTAGCTTTATACCTCCAGTTATCTGTAGAGTAAAAACTGCAGAAGCACTACCCCTCTACCACGCCAAGATCCTTCAAGAATATGTCCCTTACAGATCATTAACTAATTGTTAAAATACTGCTCTATAAACAGGTAGGTGCTGGTGCCTCAGATTCAGTGCTGTTCAATTTCCACAGATGATTTTTAAACACAACCCTACCTGCAAAACATGAAATTTTCAGGAATTTATAACATTAGCATGCATTCCGTTCTGATATTTTGCCTCTAACCTGTTTACACAAATTGACAACTCCAATGTATATTGCAGCTGTCAGGGAACTCGTTTATTATATGAGCCATATGCTGCAATGTTCCTGCTACACTTGGAGCACACAGTGTAAATTATGTCATTTTCAGGAATCAGGAACTGAGTAAGATCCTACTGTAATGGAATCCAAGCTTAAAAAGTATGAACACCCTCACAGCCAAAATGTTTTCAAATATTTGACAGTAATTAAAACATTGCTCATTCTTTTTCTTCTATTTAGCACTGATAATCGCTAAATCTGTCTTTATATGGATAAATGACTTTTTTTGTTCCATTTTTTTTTAGTATTCTTCATATATATGTTTCTTAGCATGCAAGTCAAATGACAATAGAATAAAGCAAATTATTGTATTATTTACAACACTTAGCAAACACTATTCATGGATTAAAATAAAGTATAACTTGTCCAAGAGGACTTAATCCATTAAAGACATAGGAAACCAGCTTAATTTGTCAGAATGGCAGCCATTAACTCCGCAAGGTTATGCAAATACAGCAGATGATTGAGAAAGTGCAGGCCATCCCCACTGTGTCAAACACAAACAAACTCTGCATGAAACTGGCAGCCAACATATTTGTTGTGTAGAGGAGGCAGGTAAGGAAACAGAAATGCTTTTGTCCTTAAATACAAATAATTTAAATAATTCCACAAATGTTGTGAAGTTCATGAAATGATACAACTACTTTTGTTCTAAAAGGCTAATAGGATTCTTGGTCTCTGAGGTTCCCTAGAGGGAGCAAAGGTTCACAATGTCTTGACACTCTATCTGTGTGGAACTGGCATGTCAGCTGGTAATTACAGACCTATAGGAAGTACTTAAGCACAGGCTAAGGATAAATTTAGATAAATGAACAATTTTGCTAATGAATAATATTCCTGACATAGAAAACTTTGCATTTTAAAAGTATGTGATTTTCGTGACTCCATCAGGTCAATGAGTGCTTTTAAAAGCAGTAATTCCTGAACCTATTAGACAGCAGAAGGGGGGGGTAAAGGGTCTTTCACATCACTGACAAATACAAAATATATGTGTGTGCATGTATGTGTTTTATAGACATAGGCACAGAAAAATTGACAAAGATCTTGTAAAACTGAATGAACAAAATTCTGAAGTCAATCATACAGGTTTACAAGTCAGTACCTCACTCACTGTAATAACTTCAAACGTGCATCACTGCTCTCTGTTGCTGTTGTCATCTGGACCTTTCATGCTTGGAGGCCCTTTCCTCTAAACGTGAGTGTGGATAAATACAAAGAAGGGGCAGACTATGTCAGTTTAGGAGAGTATACCTTCCTAAGAGCTGCTGCTAAGCATAAACTAGGTCATTAAAAGAAATACAGAAACATGTAACTCTACATGATTCGTCTTTATGAGGGAGAGGAGAAAAGGAGAGAAAGAAGCACCCAAATCAGTCTGAACAATAGTGTAACAGTCAGATAACCCAGACACACAGGAGATTATATTGTACAGAAATAAGATCATCGTGATTATGTACCATTAGGCAAAAAGTCAGGCATAAATTTCATTACACTAAACACATGTGCAACCAGTTTTACAATTCTGCTTTTTGGTTGTTTTGCCTGGAACAATTTTTATTCCAACTTTTCAAAAAAAAAAAAAAACAGTTCACATAACCAACCACATGATCCCAAATGATGACTACAAATACCTTTGAGGTAATTGCTATATATTAGGCAGCATATGCAAACAAAAGGTCAAAGAGAAGATAAATTGTGAGAGAGTGCTTGAAGCAAGCTCTAGTTTTCACTGGGCAATTTCAGAAGGAAGGCAGAGGGAACAAAGTTGTTTACATCCTCTGGGGTTTTGGAGTGCTAGAAACCCCCTTAGCTAACTTTATCAGTTCCAGTTATCACTACAATTGAACAACCCCTAACGTACCTCTTGACCAGTGACCTCTTCTTTCTATTTGTCGATCTCAATTTTTTTTTGTTGTTTTTTTCCACAACTACAGGAAAAAGAATCATTCTAAACCTGAATATTGGTGGTTTTTTTCCCTCAGCCTTCTCCACCCTGTTTTTCTATTTTAAGCTTCTGGCAAGGGCATTTCCTCCCACCCCAACTGGCAACTTTGTTTTTCTTTCAACATTATACACACAACTTACAGTTCATGAACTTTTCCATGCTGTCAGGAAAAGACATCCTTGGATCGCTTTTCCTTGGGTTGGCCCTAGCTGTGCAAAACAAGAGAATTTGCTACCCTAATAGCTAAGAATGACCACAACATCACATGATCTACTAACAGTGCTGCTCTCAATGGGCTACAACATGAACAAAAATATAAACCACACAAGACAGTCCATCTCCAGCATACTAAAACCATTATATTAATATCTTTTTCATCATTAAAACTCTTAAATATACTGTTTACCAAAATATTCCAAGATAAACTCTTCTTTTTATAGATTCATCCCACTACTCACTCTGCCCCAAGAACTCAGTCTACATAGTTCTGACTAACAGCTTTGCTTAAAAGGCAGAAAAAGATACAGAGCTATAGGAAATGCTTCTCTGAAGTTTCACTAATGAGGAAGCAGATCTTAAGGCTCTTGCTGCTATTGGGCTCATTTGTACTTTTTATGAGCTGATGTACTAGTGGGAAGAAAAGAGACAGACTCTCTACTGGCAGATTAACCAGCCCTCTAAGGGTGCCTGCTATTAATTTCAGTTATTCATCTGCACATCTGTCTCTGCCCAACTGTGTCATGACTATTGCTTCTTGCAGCTCACTGAAATCTGTCAGCCTGTTTTGTTGTATTACAGTTCTAAACTCTAGTTATAAACCAGCTGAAGATCAGATTGTTCATTTCCACTAGTGGGAAAAAAATCATCTCTGATACTAGGAATTTTAAGGTAATAGTTATTGACCGTGTTTTTTCACCACATGTTAGTGACACGATGGTTCCTAACAACAGCTGGTTGCTCTTTTTCCCTAAGAAAACATGCTTTGCTACCCCCAGACTGTCCCAGTTGTGACTCCAAAGGAGCCAGTCACACTGTCAAAATCTCTGAAGGTCCTGCAGTTTAAACCCTCCAAAGCCTCAAAATTTCATAGACAATTCCCCTACCTTCCAACGGAGGAAAAACTAGCTTGTGCCAAATTTCAAATACTTTTTTCTCACTGGAGAGTGTTTCCTTTTGATTCGCCAAAGCTTTTCCTTCTTATAAATCTTAATTAATTAATGTCTTCACTTTCCTTTTCTTGACTTTGACTTCAACAAGTGACTTTTGACTCTTACTACCAACCTGCCTCCAGAGTGCAGTTCATTAACATTTCAGAAAGAATATACAGTACATGACTGTGCAGTTCATTTGAGCTCAGCTCTTGTCCCACTACTGCTTCCTTAACTTAGGGAACTACAGAGGCTTCCAGGCTTTCCATAGGTTTGGCAAGTAGGGTCCAGAAACATGCTGTTCTTCACCTTGAGCCGGTATAAACTCTTGCCTGTACAAACTCTGCATTATCCTTGCTTGCTTTTTTTTTTGGAGACCCCAACCTGACTGCTTTGGTGTTCAACTGATTTAGAAACAAGTGGTACAGCAGCACTGGGATTAGAACACAACAAATACTCTCTGTATGCATTTACATCGTTTTCATGTAAATTCTACATAGAAGAACTCATGGTCTTTCTCATCTACGAAATATGGTCCAACCACAATGGCCAGCATCAAAAGAATCACTTGGTACAGAAATGAGTTCTTTCCTTCATGAGGCAGGATATCTGCTCTCAATGTGAATCTTTTACCTGGTGGTCAATTAATCTGCCACTGTTCTTATCAGTCTGAGGTTCAGTCACCTGAAGGAATATAAATGAAGATTTTCTTCCTCTCCTAGTCTTACCAGGTTTAGCACAATACTGAGTGTTCCAAATCAGGTTGTTTTCCTTACACTCTCTTTAAAGCAACTCCCTGCTTGCTTTACGATAACAGAATAACACAGAAAAAACCCACAACCACTGCTAGATTTTGCCTGTGGATTACCATGTATCTAGCTTCCCAATATGTCTTTCAATTTATTTTTGTAATACCTAATAACTATTCAGTCAAATTTGATTATTTGCACAGACTTCGAGTCAGCTATCCTGGATGGAAGCAGGCACACTGCAGAGCTCTAACCATTAGCAGATTCCCACAAATCCTACCACACCACGTCTCTTCTGTGCCACAGCAAAGGAAGCCACTTTATTCTGAACGAGAGGTAAAACTGTCAGTCTGCCCGGATGCATTAGATCACTCACAGGGCTGACTCGCACAGGATCAAAGAAAATAATCCACCATAGGTACACTTCTACTATCTCAAAACCTAGCTACTTTTTAAAAATGCAGGGGAGGAGAAAAGCTGTTTCTTATAAAAGTCAGCCTGCCTATCACTGTGTCTGGGGTTCTTACATGCCTTTCCAGAGACTGGGGTGGACAACTTTTATAATCACATTTCAGTCAAGGATGCACACGTACAGTCGCCATTATTTAAAACAAGCTAAAAATTTAGTGGGTTTGTGAACACTTCGACAAGAAACTCTTCTTACACTACTTATAGAAGGCAAACTCAAAGGTAACTGCAGGTCAGCTGAGACAAATTTAGTGTCTTATTTTAGTGAATATTAATCTAATTTTGGAGGTCTCAACAGATTCCATGTAACAGGATGTTAATATGAACATCCCTTCCAGACAAGATTTTTCTCTTCGCAGTGTCTCTACTTGATTCAATAGCCATCACTGTGAACTGTGTGGTGTGTGCTAGTGTTCAAGAGATTCTTATTGTTTCATTTGATTTCGTTCATTGTGGTTTTTTAACCTGCTCAAACTGTGGAACTTTTGCCTGAATCAAACATATGACTAAATGTATTGCTTTCCAGTGGCAGAATAAACATCTGGAATTGTTCTAGGAAAGCCCCAGTTGGCACAGAACAGTCACAGGGACCATCTTAAGGACACACAATGCAGAGAACGTTCTGGAGGCACACAGGAATTGTTTTGGCTGCCTCGTGCTTTATTGATCACAGCTGCTACAAAATCCATCTAAAGATGTTACTGAGATGCCCAAGCAATGGCAGCCCAAGAGGTGTTTGAGTCAGGATTGCACCAGGAGCAGCTCCAGAACTGAGGAGAGTAAAATCCTCAGCTTAGGGGACAGCTCTGTGCTAAGGGGAGAACATCAAAGTGTCTTAGGTAGCTAACACTGGAACTCTCCTTTTACAGGGATGTTCTTTATTTTAGATTTCTGACAAATCAGTTAAAACCATGAAAATAAAGTTATAAGGTATCATAAATGAAAAATAAAAAGTTTCAGGCAATCAACTATGACTACCATTATTTACATGTATTTAGCTTGAAAAAAAAATTAAAATGGAATTCATACCAAAGCCCAATTTAGAATTCCTATGGTAAGTATGGCTGACCTTCACAGAATACTGGATATTCTCTTTTCATACTGTTACAAATGAAAGTAGTGGCACTATGCTTTTCTTAGGGTTTCACTTGGACACAGGATGATAACAGTCCCGCCACTGCATTTTCAGAAATCTAGAACGAAAGTGATGGGGTTCATTTTCTGACCAAACAAAACTACTCTTGACATGTTTAATGGACATATATTGCCAGTCTGTATTTTCAAATCTGTGAAGAACTTGTAAAGCCTTAGACAGATTAAAGCAGTTTTCATTAGAACAGCTTTAATTCACAAACCACCAATGACTGCATGAAGCCAGTGAAAAGGTAAAAGAAGACAAATACTTCTCTTAAAGGAAAAGTCAGTAATACTGCTGCAACTGAACATGAACCGTACATTAAAAGAATTTAATTTTATTGAAAACATATATAGTTCAAACAACAACAAGATTTTTAGAGTTGACAGCTTCTTACATTCTACTCTCTCAAATAAAAGCAATCACCATTGCATTTATAATGTTATTTAAAGCTTGCTATTTTTTAAAGATGGATAGTCTTTCAAAGTTAAAATATGTATTGTTCAAGATCTCAGCAAACAACCAGTTCTGCTCTAAAAGAATGTCATTTTTCTTCCTCATATGCTGATTGTGATCCACATGCATCTTGTCAGGATTTATCCTCACAACACAGTAAAATCAATAAAAAACCTGCAGTAAAACCCATCTGCAATGAAGCAAAGAATGAACGTTGCTAATCTGCTAAACAAGAAAATAAAGGATGGACTGGCTGCAGGAAGAAACACCATCATACATTTAAATTAGCATTTTCTTAATTAAGTTTATTTGCAAACAATTCTTGAAACTCAGTACGTCATTTGTGTTCTAATACCTTTAACAAAAATAAAATCACTGTAATTTGGCTTTTGACAGCTATATGCACAACATAATTGAAAGGCAGTAAATATGAAAGGTTATCGCCTAAAATAAAACGTGAGCTTCTGAAATGATCACTTCCTTTAGCTGGGGTTATTAAACTTTTCTTTAGAGTTACAAATCATTCTTGAACTTCATAAAATTTTAGAATCGGTCAGCACTTTTGAAAAAATTATTCTCAGAGTGTCTTATATTAGTACCTACCTTTCTGCTTTGACTTTCCACAGCACCACTGAACCATTTGAGAGGCAATGAAATAATCAACATTTATTTTAATCAGTAAAATTCTACCCTCCGCTCCACGATCATTTTATGATGGGTTCCTTAGATGCCCACATCAATGGTTATGATAGATGTTATGCACACTTTCCAAAACAAAAAAGCCAAAACGTTGAATGTTCTCCATCAGACTCCTGAGCAACTCAGAAATAGCTCAAAAATATACCTAAATTTCTATCTTCAGACTTTCCTTCCCCAAAGGAATGATCACTGTGAAAAAAACCAACTTTAATTCTACTTACATTTTAAAAAAGAGCTGTCCCCACACAAAATCAACAACAACAACAAAAAAGCACAGTTCTCCAGAGATGCATTTCTGTAGCAGGGGGAATCAGCATGCATTGCTTTACAGCAATATGTTCTGCCTGCTTAGCTCTTTAGTATATAAAGTCACTTCATCAACCCAATTATTTGCTTTTTTTCCTGTTTTTTCCCCCAAAGTAACTCTAAACTACTTTAAAACACCTTCATTAGAGAAATGATTCAACAAGCACTGCTGCAAACCATGGAAATGTAAAAGCTGTTAAAAATGTATTAAATGCTGTCCATGCCACAAGGGTACTAGTGTAAAATGACCTTAAGTTTAAAGGCTCCCTATGCAGGCAGAACAGTATCTGCTCTGCTTCTCCTAATGAATAACAAATGGGCCTTCACAATTCATTTAGTTCAGTACAAGCTGCCATTACAACCCATTTTGTTTTTTTAACTTTGTGGTAATGTATCATCTTGCCTGACTCGATGTCATCTTCTGGAAGGTCACCAAAGGTATGTAACTCCACTCTCAAAAATGAAAAAGAGGAGGAAGGAAAAAGAGATATGACAAATTTTGACAAAGCACCGACCAGTCCATTCTGATATACTGTATCACACAGTGAGGCTCATACTTCCTACACAAAAATGCTTCCTGAGTTGTTAAGTCAGAAAATCACTGAAGTCTTCAAAAGGATTCTGGTTTTCAATTAATAACTAAAATAAAACAATATCTGGGAAATAATTCTTTGGTCTTCTATTTACTTTCTCTCCATTTTTGTTGAGAGAAAGTAACTATAAAATATAATTAAAATACAATCTGAATCCGAGCATTTAAAAAGGAATTAAAAGACCACGAATATTTATCTTTATTTCACAGATATTTAGAAGCACGCACTATGTTGCTATGGACAATTAGCCTTTTATCCAATTTTAGTTGGTAGTTTAACTCACTCACCCTAAGGTTTTAATTATCCCCTCAGTCTGCATGCTCAGGCCTCAATTCATGCAGCTGGAAATCTGCCTCAGTGATGTTATAACCTTGTTAATGTAACAAAAGAGGAGTTTACTTAAAACTGTACTGACTGTGGACTTAAGCCAAATTTACTTGAAAGAGGAAAGAGACTGTCAAAAATCCTACAATAAACACAGAAATGCAGTTCTTTCATAACCTTCACCTTAATTCATATAGACAAGCAATTTACATGTAAGTGGATTCATATGGCCTGTGAGGGGCCTCCTCTCTGGAGCTGGACTATTCTCCATACCCTACCCCCCTCCTGAACAAAAAAAGCTCCAACAGCTCACTTTACAAAAATGGCAGAGTGTCTGCAATCTTTTTTAATCACAATAAAACATAATTAAGGTAAACATTTATAAAGCTAGTCAGTATCAATAAACGCAGCATAATTTTACAAAGTAAATTTCATGTAAGTTCAGCTAGTCCTTCGTCAAATACATATTTTAAATTCAATAAAGGTTTTATTTGAAGAGTGGAAAGTTGTACTAATGAGGTAATAGTTACATTAGCCTTAAGTGGAACTTGCTTGTCAGATACTGATATCCTCTATTCATTGAGTTGCCAAATTACAGGAGGGATTTCCTAAACTCATCTGTTAATCAGATTCATTTTTAGACTAGATACTACCAAAAACCTACATTAGACTAAACAAAACATCACAGTATTGAAGTGTTGAAGGGAGATTATTCTGAGAAAAAAAAATCAGAAATTCTATTTCTTAATACAATTGTGAAAATCCTGTAGGTAAATTTCCTTCCTGACTGGATCCTTGTAGTACTTCTATAAGACAGGGATATGCAGCAGTGGGGGTACCTGGGTGGGACGTATAGCCACAAGAACCAGAAAATATTCTGGTTTCATTTCAGTAGTTTCCTTTCAGTTGTTGACAGAATAATCCAGGTGGGCACAGAGGGTAATGGGCACTCAAAACTAAACTGGAAAGCAGTCAAGTTTGTTTCATGCCTGCTGCAAGTTTAAACATTTTTCATTAGGTGAAAAGTCTTTTCTTTAAGCTCATGAATGTCAGAGCATTTTCCACTCTGCTTAGAGGGTATCAGGTTGCTGGATGTTAGATGATGATCTGCCCTGCTTTTTGGGCTTCTACCCTTTGGGTGTTGCATAATAATCTCTGCTTTTTGCTACTGAATTTCACACTAGTCCCAACACCAGCTCCTGCTCTAACCCTCACTGACATCAATAGCTTTAACCACACAGAAGCCTTCTCAAGGTAGTCATGCAAGAGCTGGATGAAATTCTTTAGGTCCTAAAAAATATTCACAAGTTAACAAAATAAGGGAATTCTGTATTTTGGAGCTTCTAGAGTGGGGATAAAAGTTTCTTTTCGTTTAAAAGCTCTCCCTATCAACTGCACCTAACCAGGCTCTGGGACACAGTTTGCCATAACATGCAGACAGGTGAACCACAAAGTCCCCTCACATAATAAACCCTTCCTTTGACATCTTCTACTCAGTACCTATCTCTGTTCCTTAACCATAACAAAGGCAAGGAGGTTAGAAACCAAAAGAACAAAGCAGCACGTTTAATGACTGTCTCTGTTAGATCAATGTACATTTCCTCCTCCCAGCTAGACGATGGGAATCAAGGAAGCTGGTTTTCAAACTATGCAAGGAGTTTGTGGGGAAGCAGAGAAGAATAATCCATCATAACTAGAATGATTTTAGCAATATGGTGATCATCAGAGTCCTGTGTGGCCTAATTTTGGTCAGTGCTGAATGCAACAATGATAAACTACATGTTTGAGCTAGGAGCGGTTAGGAACCAGGAAGAGTTTAACCACAAAAAAGTATTTTACATTTCTAATCTAAGCCAATAATCACAGTTTTGCCCTTAGTATCTATGCATTTACCAAACTGAAACTGGATGGGTTTCGAGAAAATCATTATTAAATATCAGGAAAAAAATATATCAAACCTTTCACTTGCATCCCCCAATAAATTTTAATAGTAAAACGTAACACAATAAGCATAGTACACCTACTAAAACTTATGCAGGCTCCTCTACAAAAGTAACATTTCTATTTACCAACAACTAAAAAATCTTTCACTAAAGATATTCTGTATAAGTTTGTACAGTCACACAGCTTTTGTTTCACCTTAAAAAGTTTATCTATTCGGTTGAAGCCACTTCATCCTAAGGAAGCAAGCCAAGGTGTCCTTTTAAGGTGATGTTTATGCTGAACAAAACAGCTTGGCTATAGGACTTAGCACAGACTTATATACTGTACCTTCTTAAATAGGGATCTTTTTGGTAAGATATCCTGGTACACTGCACAACAGTGTGGACTTAGCCAACTTTGTTCACAATCAGAGAAAAATAAGATGAGCTCATGCTAATTTCCACTGTCATCACATAATTCATGACCTGTTAGTCTCTGCTAAAGAGCAACCCAGCACTGAAAGGAGAGGTGTTGCTCCTTAAAAAGGTAACGCTTTAGCACATTTTTGTGTGCTGTGTCATATTTGACCAACCATATTTGAAGAATTCTCTTTTGGCTGCAATGTTCCTGCATTCACATTGTTTAGATAGCGTTGACAGTGATAATGTCATGCATGTTTTTATTATTGTCTTGTTTATTATAGATGGA
This sequence comes from Orthonyx spaldingii, assembly GCA_013397795.1. Taxonomy (NCBI): domain Eukaryota; kingdom Metazoa; phylum Chordata; class Aves; order Passeriformes; family Orthonychidae; genus Orthonyx; species Orthonyx spaldingii. The sequence goes on from VZTJ01003574.1 coordinate 4,508,649, forward strand.
TGGGAACCCATTATACCTGGCACTGTATTAATAAGTTTTGGTCAGGGTCACAGTCGGTAATCTACACACAGTTCAGTGGGAGGGCACAAAAACCACCACGAGACAAACTTTTTGACTCATCTCAAGATAGAGGTAGAGACCTCTAGGAGGATAAATTTTTACAGGTGTCACTCTGTAAGTTAAACAAAAGAGTAAATGTTACTGATGTCCTTGCAGGCAGAAGGGCTGCCCTGTGAGCTTCCACCTTACAAAGCACGAGAGAAGGCACAGCAGAGAACCATCAGTGAACCCTCTTGGACGAGAGCACAAAACTTCAAGCACACCTTGCACCTTATTACACGAGAAAACACAACTAGAGGGAATAAAGAATGGGAATTTAGATGTGGTTTTCCACAGCGTGGAGAGAAGTACTGGTTCTGCTGGGGGCATGGGGAGGAATAAGGAAGCACAGGAAGAAGGTAGCAATGGATTTACTTCACAGCACCTAAGGAGCAAGGGGAAGGCACAGAAAGCTAATCAAACCTTTCCCTTCTGCTGCTAAGAAAACTGTTCTGTTTGATTACTTCTGACTGTTCTCTACTGACTCTATAAGACAGTTTCCTTCTAACAGAAAACATGCCTTTCTAAGCACATTTTATACCTTGTATTTTTATACAATATTAAAGAATAATCCACCAGTTTAGTTTAAATGATCCAAACCTTTAAAATTTCTTTGGTTCCCCATCTTCAAAGATCTGAGTTTACATTAAGTTCAGCATTATCCCACTGGGGAGACCTTCAGCTCATAATTCCTATCACTGAATTGCATGGCCTGGGTCTCAAGTACGCAAGATTTGCCACTGGAAAAAGGAAAGAAAAAACCAAAACCCTGACCCATCATATTTTGAGGTTTGAAATGCAGAAACATCTGCTAGAATCATATTGAGTTGGCCAAGGTTAGGATTATGGGAGCCTGCAGTTGATCAGTGCTGCCCTAGGTGTCACAGAGGCCAATGGGAATTACACTAAGAGGGCTTCAGTAGACAAGGGCGTAATTCAGTCAGCTTTAAAAAAAAATCCATGAAACAGAAACCTAACTTTTTTTTCCTTTTTTTTTTTTTTTTACTTTCAGCCTCCTACTCCTTCCTTTCTGATTTTGGAGCCATTTGCTCTTTTGAGTGTTTTATCAGAGGTGGAGGCCTCTACATTCCCAAGCTGGCTGAACTTCAAAACAAATGCTATCCTATTTAATAATTTTTATCATCATTAATTTTTTACTTAAGGAAAGCATTTTTAAGGTAGGTTTAAAACAAAGTATATACAGCTTTGTCAAGATCGCTAATTGCAGAGTACAATCTTTTCCTTTAGCGTTGTTCTGTCCATAAAATGCTTTTATTCCTTATATTTTCTAACATTGCAAATAAAGAAATTGTGCAATAGACACCAGACAAAAAGTGTTTAATACTGAGTAGATAGCATATTCACTTTTTCTTCTTTATCTAGAAGTTGACTGCTAAACTGCTCAGTAATTTAAGCTCAGATAAAAATAACAAGCTTCCTTAGAAAATTTGAACTCCTAACATATTTATACATAATAAAAAGAAAAGAATTTTAAAGAGATTGATTTAAAAAGAAAAAGGAAATAATGGGAGAAGTAAAGCTAATGATTTTCCAACTGCAATTGTTTCTTCAAATTTTCATTCACATTACAGAAGACTAGAATGCTCTGCACCTCCACATCCTTCAAGCCATTTGAAACACCTGTAAACCTGAAACACTGTTAATCCTGCCTGTCTTCTAAGTGGTTCAATCACTAGAGAATGTCATGTAACTGTCATATCTCACTTATAACCTGCACTTTAAACCAATCATTTTGTCACTTACATCATCTTGTAAATCCACTTAGACACTATAGGGCAACAGAAGATACAAAAGGCCATTCAAAGTGTGGCCATTGATTTTTCCATATTGCATTAATTGACTTAATATAACCAGTTCTTTAAAAAAAAAATTAAAAAATAAAAAGGGGTTAATAATCATCACTTTGTGTGTTTCAGTGAAAGTGAGCAACGTGGGAGGCAAGAGCTGATACTGCAGACAGAAAATAAATTTTAGGAACACAGGTCAAGAACAACAGCCAAAGAGTATAAAGAAGTCCATAAAGAGCCAGCTCTTGTCTATGAATTTGTCTAAGCCCTTTTTGAATCAGCTGATGTCTCTGAGGAAGCAAGTTCCAGAAGGTGACCAACCAACCACTCCACAAAGCAGCACTTCCCTCCGTGAAATCGATCACTGATTAACTTCAGCAAGTGCCTGATACTCCTCATGCTGGGAGATCTGGCAAACAACAGCTCTCCACTGAGTTTCTGTCTTCCTTTCTGATTCTTCAAACTTCAAACATATCCTCCCCCTGCCTTACCCTCCCCAGAGTCAGAAGTCTTTTAAGTCTCTCCCTCATAAAGCAGCTGCAGGATCCCCTTGATCTCTCTACCATTCAGGTCCTGGGGAAAAGCACTAAACCCCTGAAAAGTATTGTAGGATTTCCAACATAAAATGTTTGCTGGAGCACTGACTGTTATTTTTCTACTGAGGCTACCACAATGGGTAAAGAACAATTGCAACAAAACTGGAAAGCAAAGTGAAATCCTAGGATACAGAATGGGAATGACCATCAACTTCTCTTTCTGCCTGGCAGGTGCCTCAAATCATGTGGATCAAAGGAACCCGAAAGATCACTTGTAGAACTAGAGATAAAATCCTTATGAAATGAAGAAAACAAGCCAGACTTGTTTTCTAGCTCAGAAAGCGTGCTTAATCATTAGAACCATAATATGTATGGTCTGGAATATGTTTGAATTCCTTCTGGTTTGCCTTCAGACAATGCCTCTGTGACACAAGCACTGCCACCTTTCCATAACAGAGAGGAAGGCTTTGTCTCTCTGGGAGGGAAACACTTTGAAAAGGTTGCTGCTGCTGCCCTTTCCCACTGTCTAAAGGGGACAAGAAACAATGGGAGAGGATCCAACCTCCTTTACTTGGATATTGATATAAAAGTAGGCAAAACACAGCCTCTCATATCATGGCTTGGAGAAATCCTAAACTGATCTTAATAACCTTCAATAGCAGGTGACAACCTATTTCGAAAGTAAATTATGACCTTACCAAGAACAAAATGAAGAAAAGACATTTGTTTCCAATGCTGATGAAATTTCAAACATCATGAATCTTGTAGAATAAAATCCAAGTATACTGTCCTTTAGTCTGAACATACGAGACTCTCAAGTCAGTGGGAACTTGGTGACACTCATATGTCTTTAAGAGAAGCACTGTGACAAGTAAACAGCTCACTCATTCTATTCTCACAGAGAGGAACATTTTATGGCTTAGTGCCCCTTCATTGTTTACAAAAGAAAAACATCTTTTCATTTTAGTCAAGAAAGCTTCTGTTGCAGAGAACAAAGCCTTCATTTGGCCTTCTCTAATCTTTATGGTGTTTGCAAGTTGGTGTCAAAAACGTTAGTCAAGGCATGCTGTGTTACAGGTCTGTGGGGCAAAAACAGTCACAAGAGACTTTCCACCCAAGTTAGGAGACCACATTACCATTCTAACTACTTCCTATGGAAGTCACAGTTGTATCAACATCCTGCTGTTTTGTTTGTATTTAACTTGGGATATGACTCTCTACACTCTCAGCATGAATCCTACAATTAAATTGAAGCAGTTCACAGGTTACTAAAAAAGTCTAGTGTTCTGTATTTGAAATGGTACCATTTTTGAGACAATCAGCTTGCTATCAGAACATGTTTATAGTGTACATTACACAGCTGAAACAAATCAAAGTAATCTTTCTAATAAAATTATTTTAAAAAGTAAACTTCTTTCTGAAAATTATTTTTTCTTCACAGCTATTTATACACTGTTCTGCTATCTAACCTATTGAGTAAAGACATGTTAAAGAAATTATCATAGATATCTCTCTCCAAATACAGACTGTACTACAGCTAGACATGTAGAACAAAAATTTAAATTATCCTTCTTTCAAGATAATCTGACCCTGGTGTGTTTGCTTACATTTCAAAGAGACTCCTTTAATGTCACATATCCACTACTGCTCATTCAGCCTAGAACTATTCCCAAGGTAGGTGCTGGCTGATTTTAGAATATACTAGCATTTAAAAAGGAGCATAAACTAAGCAACATTACCCACACCTTTTAGTGAAACACCTCAGGTTCCAGGGTAGGCAAGAGAACCAATTCTCTCCCTTCCAGCTTCCCTTTCGGAAAAAATGGGTGCAGGGGAAAGCTCTGGCTGTAACTCAGAAAGCAGACGGGTCTGCAGGGAAACCATCCTTCTAAGTGGTTTTAAGGAGTGAGTTCCACGCATTTCAAAGAGCAGTTTCAACCCTAAATCACCTTGCCAATTTCTCCTACCTTGCTATATTGCTTTCCTCATCCTTCATGCTGTATGGAAGAACCAAAAAAGGAAATGAACTTCATGACTACATGCAAGTAGAGTCCCTGCAATTTCACCAGGGATTTTCCTGTCAATGAGTGTCATGCCTCTGGCCTGTGCTTGCCCTGAACAGGTGAATTGCATACATAATTACTCTGAAACATTCCAGATGCACTGGATTTACTGCTCACACAGAGATTTCAGAAGCACTTTTCACCATTGCTGTACCCACAGCAATGAGGAAGAAACCACTACCCTGTGGGTGTCAGAACCTCTCAGGGTGGAGCAATTAGAACATAAATAAAGGCAAACATGTTGAGTTCCCTCCCCAAGTGTCAGTTTCAGATGGTGATGGATGGAAATAGTAATAGGAGAATGTAAGGCAGGGACATGAGCTGACTTGTCCAGGTGATAAAAACACATCTAGAGAGATTCTCTGGACATCCAACAGCCCTTGTCAGAGCTCCAGCTCCTGCTGAGCTGCTGCACAGATGTGAAATCCCCAACTTCTACTCCAGTAAAATTTATAGATGGAAAAAAGGGGGATGTCTGCAGAAAACCAGATGAATGGGAAACTTTCTTATACTTCTGCCACTAGTACTCCATAAAGCATTTTGACTTCCGTACAAGTTCTGAATCCTTAGTTTTACATTTTACACAGTCTTTCCCTTAACCTGTGACCCCTGACTTCCAGAATCCATTCAAAGACCCTCTTCATCCCTGCAATATCCTCAAAAGTCCACCTGAAGCCATTTGGATGCTTTTCCATGCCTGAAGCTCTTGCACCACAAGGCAGGAGGGCACCAGTCAGACCAGGTGCCAGACCAGGGGACAAGGCACACTGTCCTCCCAACAGGACAAGTTTCCTCCTGACCCCGTGGGGCTGCTCATACTCAGTTTGTCGAGCCATGGTCTTGCACCCAAGACTGGCATCTAGCGGCAAATCCAAGTGCCCTCTCCTTGTCTGGCACAGCAGCTGAACCACTGACCCAGCAGGCAAAGGGCACCGCGTGTTCAGCGCTTGTGCACAGACTGGCAGCTGCTGGGACTGAATGCTTGGTGGAAAAAAACATTTTATCCCCTTCTTCCCACAAATATGTCATCCCTGACTATACACAGGTGCTGCTCAATGAATAAACCTACTGAAAAACAGAGATAAGCAATATTCATTTATTATTTTCAGTGAAAAAAAAAATGGTGACCGTACTTAAACAAAGGAGGGGATGTTTAATTTTATACTGTCACTGTAAGAAAATGTACTGCAAAATCTGATTTAAAATATTTTTTTTGGACAGCACAGCAATGTTCTATTTTTGTTACTGAATAAAATACCTAGTAGTTGGGTTTTTATTAGGAGATCTTTAATGCTTCATTACTAATCATTTGATTTATTCCACATAAGGGAAAATATATTTTCTTCTGGAAATTTGTAGTGAATTTCAGGGCAAAGTCACTTCCAACAAAACTGATTTAGCAATACCCACAGGTGATGGCATGAACTCTATTAAAGGCAAGGAAATTGCCTTTCAAACTCTTGGCAAGAATTCCAGTCAGGACACTCTGAAAGCTTCAGAGCACTGAGTGTGCTGAGTTAACAGAGGAAGCACTCAGTAATTAACAACTGAATCTCAAAAATTAAGACTTGTCAGATCTTCAGGTCAAAACATGACGTTCAGGTTTTTGGGGATTAATCACATGGCCACTCACTAGGTGTAGTGTTTGTCACATGTAATCAAGTCACTGAAAGATCATCAAATTAATGTAAAACCATAATGAACTTTTTTAACCTTGTATTTAAACTATAATTAAACATCACAGAAAGTTAACTTAAAGATTTTCAACCAAGAAAACACCAAATTTTGATAACAAAGTTGGGGGGGGGGAGAGATTGGGTGTTGGAGTTTTGTGTTTTCTTTTTAACTTTAGAGGTTGCAGTTGAAGATGAATGCATTTAATTTAAAACTTCAGCTTACAAAGAGAGTGCCAATCATTTTTATATCTTTTCCCCCACATGCCATTAGACTTTCTTTTATGACTTTTGGCTCTCCAGGTCAAACTTTATGTCTTCCAAAGGGAAAATAATTTTGACCATTTCTAAAACGATGATCTGTCCCATGGAGTAAAACCCACTTTCCATGAGGGCAGGCATTTATTTCACATACATATATATATAAGGCCATTTTAATATTATATAAATACTCATTTATCTATCTATACAGGTACCTAATTTTGTTACAAGCAGGTTTATGAGCTTTGGGAGGAACCACCACATAGGAAAGGAGATCTGTAGGAAGGCGTTGTGGTTGTGAAAGTATGCTCCACAAATACGGCATTTCTGAGACATCAGACAAACCTCCACCACATCACAGCGCTGAAACTGCTCCTGCCCTCCAGCTCTTCATGTTGCAAAATGAATGAGCTTTTCTAGGCAAGCCCTGTGAAGTTCTCAGGAGGTTGTGCTCCTACTTGTGGACTCTCAGAAAACAAAAACAATGTCTGGAAAAAGCAGTCTTAGGATATATTCCTAACTACCAGATTTAAAGTTCAGGCCAACTGAAATATTTCTATGGATGATAAATACGTTTTTTAAAAAAAACATTAACATGCCTTTTGTCACACCATGCAATACAGATTTTTTTGAAGTATCACTTACTAAAAAATAAGAAGTGCATTGATTTTTTTTTAATGCTCAGAGATAGAAAGAGCACAAAGCCACAAGACAATTAGACAAAATGATGGATTTGAACACATGCTGCATTTTACTGTTAGCATGTATGTATAACTTCCATTAATGTCAGTATGAGTTATGTGTGCACTGCTAAAATAATATGACCATAACAAAAATATTTCCTCCAGAACTAATATAGCAATATTTTTAATAGACACTTCTGAAAAAAAAAATCACATATTCAGAAACTTTCAAACTCTTTAAAACAAACCTTATTTTTTCACAAATTGGCATCAAGTTAAGGATAAGTTGATTTTTCAAATTACCTTTCATTTAATGGGTATTTATCTATTTTCCAGTTCAAAAAGACCAACCAGATATGAACAAGATTAAGCTGCTCTCCATTTTTATTCTAAATTTCCATAAATAAGTGAATGTATATAGGAACAACAAATGACAATTGAAGAAGTTATCTAAAACTGACAACTGATTGTGCCCAGTAAATTCAGATGGATCTTGACAATGACAGCCAGATGGGCCTAGAATGCAGAGTTATGGTTGGAACTTGAACATAATATAAGCATAGGAAATGCTTATATTAAACTTAAACACACACTTCATGCCTATTTAACTGGAAGCTAGCAGCCAAAAACTGTAATCACTCACTACTGAGTTTTTAAAATGATAAACAGAAATTATGGTCAATGCTTCCAATTAATAAGCTATCTTAAAATGCCACAGATAAGACACAATTTTTTATTATATTACGACAGCCCAGAATTACCATTATTCTGTCTTCAGATGTCTGGGGCCTAGCTAGCATCTAAAATCTGGTTTTGACAATATCTTGCTCATTTTTTAAAAACCAATATCGAGTATAGTCTGTCATAATGCAGCAGTTTTATAAAGTTTGCTTGTCCTTCACTTATTTCAGTGAGCATTTACAAAAATTACACTACTGCAGCAAAATATCTGAATTATTTCTAAAATATATTTATTAACAGAATCATAGAATGGTTTGGGTTTGAAGGGACCCTGAGGATCATCTGTTTCCCATACTCCTGCCATAGGAAGAACACCTTCCACTAGTCCAGGTTCCTAATTTTATTATTTTAGATTTAAAAGTTATACTGAAAACCCCTCTATACGTTTAAACCTCATTTTAAATTCCACACTATTCCTAACTAGGATCTTTGCTACCAGGTCTTTCACCACTAATACCACTCACCCAGCCCTTCATCCATAAAATGGAAAAGCTTGTATCAAAACAAGTCCTACCTCATCACTTTTCACCAAACTCACTTTCCAGATTGTTCTGTGAGGTTTTGTGTACCCAGTTTAAAAAGTCACATTAACAGAATTAAAGATTTTCCTCTATGTTGTTCAACAATTGTTAATTATGATTAAAAAAAAAAAAAATCTTACGATTAGACAAAAAAGAAGGCACATGAGAAAACAGACCAAAGCACTCTACAGAAAGCAGACAACTGGCACTGAGCATCTGAGATATGACAGGACCATTAATAGGTACATACAACAGGAATTTTTTAAAAAACTTTTTAAACATATCTATTATAAAATATAATGTCACATAGTATTCTTATTCACACGTGATTCCATTTTTCTGTATACATATAGACCTCATTAAAGTCAAAACCAGAAATACTTTAGCTGTCACTGGAAACATTTGTGCTTCCATCACAGTATTTCTGCACCTGCACTACATGGCAGCTATTCTTAAAACCCACTTCTATAAACCCTGCTAGGTATATGACTCCATTTCCACTTTGTCTTATTTACAGTAACTTTATGAAAACCATTTTTTCTGATTATTTCCCTTCCTTTAAAGTGTAAGGACAGCTATAACAATTGACCTGAAGTTATATATGGCTTCCTCCCTGAAAAAAACTGTTTCAAAATTACAGCTGTGAATTTTCTTTGTTGAATGTTAGCCACACAATTACCAGCCTAGCCAAGTCATAGTAGGTTCACTCTTTTGCCAATTTTAAAGACCACATCAGAGCTTTAATGTCCCATAATTACAGATACTTACTTTTCCTTGTGTGGAGAAAGTTAGAGCTAAATTATATCTCTCTTTCTTTTTCATTCTGAACACATACACACAGTGATAAAGTGTATGCAAACAGGTTCTTGTTAGTTTGGGGATGTTTCAACCAATTCAAAGCAATAAACTTTGCACCACCAACAGAAAGTTAATAACTCCCTTCCCTTGACTGTGACACTGCAGAGATTCCAGCATTGCATTCCCACTGAGAGATGGGGCTTCAGATTCTCAGTTTCTCATAGAAGTTATATAGTGCTGATATTTTTATTTGCATGTAATAAAGGACAACTTTCAAAAAATGCTGAGTACTTCTGAAATGAAGAATTTTGTACTTCCAAGCTTTCAAAGGAATATAAGTGTCTTAAAACTATTAGAAATTCTTAGTTTCAGACTTAAGTATATGCAGAGAAAAATTGAAAAAAAAAAAAAAAAAAAAAACCAACACAGGAAAAACACACCACACTGTGGCAAAAGTAGTTATTTTCTTTTTCTTTTCTTAGAAATTAGTGAAATCAAGGTACTTACTTCATTTCTAGAATTTCTTCAAGCTGTTTCCTTCGCTCTATTCTCAGGTTAGCCAGATGTGCTTCTTTTTCAGCCAAAGACTGCTGTGTTGAGGCAAGACGGGCTTTGGTAGAATCTAATTCTTGTCTAGTCTTTTCCAGTGCATTCATCAGCTCTTCTACCTAAGAGAGAGGACATTTTAAACTCCATATTCTTTACAACAAGAAAATATTACATCCATATCAATATGGGGGGAAAAAAACACACTAAAGGAAATATTTTACATAAATGGCTGTTCAAATCTCTTCCAATCATAACTGTTTTAAAAAGTAACAGTGGTGTTTCACAACCAAAAAAAAAAAACCCCCTCAAAGCTTCCATGAATCCATTAGTAATAAACAATATTTACACAAAATAGAACTAACACAGATCACCAGGAACCTATTTAACCTGGGCCACTGCCACATACAGATACAATTTATAAATATTTCCTGCATCATTTATATTATTTAAATTCAGGGTGGTGTTAACTCATCATAGCAGTAATTTCAGAAATTTTCGATGCAGCTATAGATGCATGTTTTATTACAAAAGTGTTCATGAAAACCCAACTACTTTTCATAAAAAATGCACACTTTTGCAAAACAGGTTGCCCAGGGAATCTGTAAACTCTCCGGTCCTTGAGTATTTTTACATTTTGATTGAATGAAGCATGGTGAATTTGATCCAACTTTGAAGTTATTCCTGCCTTGAGTAGGGGCTTATACTGCATTGCCTCTAGTGGTCCCTTCTAACCAAATTATTCTGTCATCCTGAACTTTAAAGGTCTGTAACTGCTCTAGTAACAATCAAGTTCTTTTCCTCCTGATAACAGCGAGAAGCTCTGAAACGTGAAGTGTAGGAAAGTTGTGGTGATCCCACTCTTTCCTTAGCATGGAGAAAAGTCATGAAGAAATTTAAAGAACACACTAAAGAATGGACACTACACTATGACCCCTGTCTGGCAGCAGCAGCTTCACTTGTGGGGTGAATAAGAAGCTGTATTTCATGAATGCAGGTCAGAATTACCAATAGCATTGAAACCACTGATGTTCAACATTCTACTCAGAAAGTAAAAGCAATATAATGATAACATCAATGAAAAAACAAGGAGTGCAAGTCATGAGTCTCTATAGATGTAAGATTCCACTGAAGCAAACCATGAAGAAAGATGATGACTTGAGACATCTTTGTAAAATTACTGTCTAGTGAACATTCACAGTAGAAGCAGCAAAGAGAACATATACTTGAGGGAAATAAAGAAATTTTTAAAAGCTGGATTTGCACTTAAGTCCCATGAAAAAATGAATTAACAAGCCAGAAGGACAGTCAGATCATAGTTCTTTAAAAACAGATTCCATTTCTAATATAACACCAGGTACTTCATCTGCTTTCGTGCAAGAACATAAACCCATGCTGTCTCCAACAAGGACAAGACTCAACTACTAAAACATATGATATTTCTACCTGTTTTCTGGGGTTATTCCTTAGGCTTTTCCTCGTACCTTTTAAAAACTGCATCTAGTTTCGTCTGAGCCTCCACTGTATCACTTAATTCCAGACAACATGTATTAATGGAAACTGTAGTAAGGATCAGAACTGAAAAGTCATTAATTCATACAGATTCCAGCTTTGAGACTATCTTTAAACACCAAGACACTCCACACTTGCAGATTTGTTGGAAAGATGAGAATGTAAAAAGGCAGAATTCTTGCACTTCTGTATTTTTAGTATCATTGTGCTCCTTTTCCATGTTGAGCTGAATTTGGTACCCAACTTGCTGATTGACTGAATCCTCACCCAAGTTCATATCACATATATCACATAATTTACATTTCAAAACATTTAAGAGAATTAAAGACTTGTGGAAAACAAAGCTGTGGATTTGTTAATGTCTGTTAATAACATACTCTTACATTACCAGACAAAAGAGATCAAAGTTTAAAAGAAAGTGGAAAAAAACTTTAAAAACTTAAATATGAAAACATTTTCAAACCACAAATCATTAACACGTGTCGACTTGAAAGCTTTATTTTCATTTACACTTTCAACACAGCATTTGCCAGCTAGATCTTCCTTCATTTTTTGAATATGACCCAAGTTTGTAGTTGCACATTTTCCTAGTTAACTGTGCCACCAACACCTACAGCTGAATTCAACTGGCAGGCATGTGCACAAGAAACTGATTTTTTTTTTTTTTTAATTAACTTCTATCAAATGTAAATGTGAATTTTGAAGTTGCACACGCAATCATCTTACCATGTTAATTATACAGCTGTAGTAGATGTGTTACAATAGAAAATTAGCAACTGAAGGCACTATTATAGATGAAAATTGTGGTTTTGGGCAATTCCCGCCCCAGCCCAGCAGCGCTGCCTGGCAGGGGCAGAAGCACTGCGGGCAGTTCTCACCTGGAAGCTGCTCCCTTTTCCCAGCCCTTTCCCGCAATGCAAATGCTCTTAATTCCAAACACTGCACATTTTGAATTCATAGGAATACACATTTTGAAAGAGTTTACGGTGAGAACCTCAGTGAATGCGCAACCCTTAGCTCGGGAGTATTCTATGCCCTGAATTTGTTATTAACTGGATTTTCTTCCCTTTTGCAAGAGAATGGCCTCATTTTATCCTTTGCATTTTGTAATAAAAGCCTTTTTTTTTTTTTTCATACTTTCAGAAAGCTTAACTGACCTGGGCACTTTGAGGATTTTATTAAAATCTGCACTAGAATTTTTACATTTCAGAATGGCAGAAACCCAGCAAACTAAATTATTGTAATTGTTTCTTAGAGTCTATTTTAAATGAAGACTTTCTACTTGTTCTGCAGCTTCACATTTTCAAGTGCTATCAGCAGTGTTTCACACCAAGATAAGAAAAGAAAAAGAAATTAATGTGGCTGAAGTATACATCTGCATTACCAGATTCTGCAAATTAAACGAGGTTAGAGTTCAAATGAATGACAGTTTATTAAAAATGCCCTGGAGCATTCTTAATTCCAGATTGGATTCGGCTCAGTACAACTCAGGCTAACATAATACTGTTCCAGTTTGTAGGAATGAAGAGGGGGAGGGACAATTCCATGTTTTCTCAGTTCAAGCACAATATATTTCTGCAGGATGACGAAGAGCTGGCAACACTCCAGCAGCCAAGGTTAGAATGGTTAGTACTACTACAGGGTTGGCACTTCATTTTGGCATCAATATTAGTGATAAATACAAGAGTTTTGCATTTCCCTAACTGACTTTTGCAAGTATCAGTAGCTATACAAAAATTTCATACCTATTTTATTTTAAAACCTGATCTGGTGTTAGCACACAGATCATTTATGAATTCTACAGAGCAAAAGGAAATAATGAATCCATCTATTTACTTAGACATTCTTCTACTTTAATATTCAAATATTAAACATTACTTTTTTTAAAAGTTTGAGAAACAATTACATTCATTGAGTAAAACTGGATGCATTTTTATAATAAGTCATTCAGTGTAAGAATCCAACCAGTTGTTTTGAAAGGGGATTTTTTTTTCCCGTTTCCTAAAGAAATGCTTTTTTTCTCCACTCCAAGTTATACACTATATAAATTTCAGTTATCTCCAGCTCTATGAAGATTAATTTAATAAAAATAATATTTGGGGGGTTTCCCCCATGATTAAGCATGAGATTGTAAAAAAAGGAAAGACTATAATCCTCAAACTTTCTTTTTGTGGCTTTCCTACAAATTTATTCTGTCACTGGACTGAGGGCATAGAAAACCCATTCACAGAGATGAGGGAAAACAGATAAAATCCTGAATTTGTACACACCAAATAGCCACCTACCTGCTCTTTCGACTCTCAGGCCAGAGCCCTCAGCCTTTTACATGAACACATTGCCTGTGCCTCACACAGTGAAGGTGAGTGCCAGCCATGCCAGGATCCTGTGCCAGCAGCTGCTGCCCATGCAGGGAACCACTTTAGCTCATGGCTAATTCAATTACACCCCCACAGGAGGGCCAGCACCAGCCATGTGGACCTACTGCTTTTAAAATTGCCAGTGCTGACCTGCAATATGGTTTGTAAATACCTTGTTTCTTCCTGCATCTAATGGGAAATTCTCCAGTGCGCAACTGCCTCAACAGTTTCTTTACAAAGGTGTTTTTCACAAAAGCAAGCAGACGCGGCAAAGTGTCATACTGAGCTTTGCAAGACATGGAAATAAACTCTTTGTCAACCTCCCCTCTACTCTCTTCCCATCCCATTTGTCATCCATAGACAAACTCCTCACCTCTGACTTCCATCACAGTTTTAAACCCAGGGAACAGGTCCAACAAAACCAGTGTAGTTATGGAGGCTGATGCTCCTGAACCTTTCCAAAGAAATTAGACAAATGTGTCTCACAACTTTGGAAATTGTCAGAGAAGAGAAAAGTAACCATACTCTAGAACGCATAAAAGCTTTAAAATAAACATTGCAAGTGACGTATTTGACAGAATCTTAAGCAGAATTTATAAATTCCAGGTTGGTTTCTCAAAACTCTTAAAAGATTAGACACATAGGGCCCAGTGACATCAGCCAGCAATGCAGTGGCAGTCCGACACAAAGTACCAGAAGCACCAAAGCAGCGGAGTCCCCGGGGTAGGGCCATGCCCATAGGAACACAACAGCACAGTTATCAAATGGGATGCCATGCTGCAGAATTCGAAATCAAAAACCTCACTGAGATTACTTCATTACAAAAATTAGGATTTAAAGTATTTTAATCCTCCTACTAAGAGCTATGTTAAGAATACACGAGGTTTCGTTTCATTCAGATAAAGAAGAGACACAGCATAGACAGGGCACGTATTTCCCATCCAGACCCACAGGGACCACAGTCAGGGAGAGAAGGTTCTTTAGTTTCCTTAGTATTCCCTTGCTGGCTGTCAGTGGTGGTTACCAGTCAATGTTAATTTATATGAGCATGGTGGTATGACAGTGACATATGTCCATCTCTACACAGAATTAGTCTGGAATATAGTGGATTCCCATAGCTCAAAGAAACATATATCTTAAGTGAAATGATTACTAATGTTGTGGTCTTTATTAAGTTAAGATTTTGCCAGACAGTACAGGGAACTGTATTCAAGTGGTTAACTTCGAGAACATTGGTCATCTTACTCTAAGCCTCAGTAATTCAATAAAATATATGACCACAACAATATAGTTCTTGGATTCATTATTTGTGGTTTGGTTTTCCAATTAATATAGTGATTTTACCTATAACTGAAAAATATAATTAAATAATTTTGGAAAATACTGGTCATAATCACTTAAATAGAATAACTATCAGTTTAAAAAGCCAAACCAAACCAACAACTGAAAATAATACCAAATTTATTTTTTTTTTTAATTAAATCAAGAAAAATTATGTTATAAATAACAGTAACCTCTATGCTCTAGGGTCATCTTTCTAGACAGGTGAAAACAAAAGCTATTCTCAAGTACAAACAAAAATGATGCTTCCCCTCCAGTCTAAGGAACACTGTCATCTATTTAAACAGTTCATCTAGTGAAACAAAACTGGCCCCCAGTTATTCTCAATTAGGTTCAGCTAAAATACACTGCATGACAACCCACTGACAAAACGTGAATGTGACCTTCAGGAAAACTGAAAAGGATGGGCAAGAGAACAGAGTACTCCTTGCAGATGCAGCTGGAATGTTTTGTCCCAAATAGAACTTTTTCGTTAAGAGCAAAACACTATTATATATATGATGAAGTAAATAGTGTCACATTCTGATATTTCAAGGTTATATACATTTAAAAATAAAAAATAAAAACCAATCCTCAGACCATGTCAATAAAGATACAGAGTTTAAAGTGCTGCAAGTATCAGTCAACAAATGTTCTTTTTCTAAGGCAAACTTGATGCTGATAAGGCCTAATTCACACTTGGCCCCATTCAACTCAGACACCCAGACATGCACTGTGATAGAAACAAGATCAACCACCTGAGCAACTGTGCAAGTCCACTTTTTACCCAAAGAGAAAAGGAAAAAAAAAGGAAAAAAAAGTAGCATCCTTTCATTTTTGCATTTAGTTTGAAACATAGTTATTTCATTGACATATCCTGTCAATTTTCTCCCCTTTTCCATTGAGCTTCATCTGAGCAATTCTGGTCTTTTTAAGCAGCTGGTAGCCTTAGCTCTGCTCTTACACTTGTTTGATACTGTCCAAACCTAATTAGAAAGGTAGCAAGAAAATTGTTTTATAGTTGTGAAAGCAAATTTGATATTATGTATTGACAAATTACAGAGCTCAACCTAAGGTTTTCAGAGGCATAAAAGTAAAGTAAACTGAGCTGACTATCGAACATATGCTGATTTCAGTAGGACACTCAATTGTCCTACAGGATATTGTATCTGGAAGAGAACCCTTATGGGCTGAAAACAATTAGGCTGTGTGATTTCGGTGTTGAGTCCTTTCAGATAAACCACGCAAGCAGAGCAGAGCAACTCTTTAGCTGGTGTTAAAGCACAGCGCTGTCAGAGCAGCCTCCCTGGTTAATGTCAATAGCACTGCGTATAAAAGGTGACTAAAGTGTGTACAAATGTTGATCTTTGGAGAAGGCATGCCTAGAATCATGCACACATCTACTATTTCATCCACCAGGTCAACTTCTGGGAGAGAGGGCAAATTGGGAGTTTTCTTGCCAAAAGTTGATTCTTAGCACGCTTGTTACGTTACACTGCACAAAGCTACCTCCCCGCTGCTTTTAATCCATAATCCCAATATATTATTAAAGTTAGAAATGTTTCCCTAGAATGTATCCAAAGGCAGCAGGGATTCAGGATGGTATGTGTAAAGTCTTAATGCAAACAGGTAGTTTATGTATGTAAGAGGTTTTTCACACCCTGAATTGTGCTTACATATTGTGAAATAGCAAGTAAGATTCATTAAAGTGAAAATGTTATTGCATGAAAACACTTGGATAATTTTATGTGAGAAATCCCAGAGAAAGCAATTTCCTAACAAGGTTTGACACAATGATTATTAATAAATAATATTAATTGGCAGCAACATAAAGATTCATGTAAATGATTGGAAGATATAGCTTCTGCATCAAAAAAAAATTCATGCCATCTTTAAAAGTTCTTTGACTTTAAAAGTTTATGTGAGTACTAAATGCCCAAGGAAGACACGTCTGTGCTCTTCTCTTAATACAGATAATAATTCTCTTTTTACTTAATTCTACGTCATTTTTGCTATAAAATTATTTTTTGTAATATTTTATTGGCTTGGCACACATAAAGACATCACAGCAACATGGACATGCTACCTCCTTAAAAACTAAAATTATCTCCCATTGTAGTTATTGTACAATAACACATTGTTGATAGTGCAATATCAGCTATATGAATAAGTCAAGTGTGTCTGTCATGGAAGAGCCAAGTTTTAGCTCTGGCATGCCCAATTACAGATCACTCTTAATAAGAAAAATTTTAATACTTGGTACAGCAATTGATAGTTACAACCTGACTCAAATTTATTCAGAGCCATGGAGGAAGTACTGGAGAACACACGGAGCAGAACTACAAACAGTTGACTGATTTAATTGTCTCAGATATAGAAAGAACACAAGCAACATAAGTTTACCAATAGCGTAGTAATAAATATAAGAATTAAAAATAAAGCAATTAAAAACGGCTTTGGAGAGTCACTTCAGGAAGAGACCAATCAATAGGAACAGAACTGAAGTGCTTATGAGGCTGTCCAGGGTAGGGCAGCCCACAGGACAGTCAGGGAGGCCTGCGGGGGACAACAAAATGTCTGACAACTGGACTCCATTATTAACACATGATAAGCCTGGAATGGTCACATGATGGAGCAAAAATATCAACCCAGAATTTGTCAACAGGAATTCCTCCACAAAGGCAGTTCACAATCAGCATGTCAATTTTTCAGAGCACTAAACAGAAATCTTGCTCAAAGAGTAGCTCCCTGTTCATGAAACTACCCCCACGCCTGCTACACAGGAATGATCTCCGTGGGTCCACCAGTCCCAGATCACAGTGCCTCCCTCAATGACACCGAAGAAGCAAGGTTGGAGGGGTAGGATGCTGAGTTGAATTCAACAATAGCCTCAGGAAATGGAACTTGTGTGAAAAGGGAGCCAAATAGGAGATGGTGGCACAGCCCAGCTGCCCCTGGGAGCAGCACTGCCAGCACTGGGCGAAAGCCAAGGGCAGGAACGGAGCCCTTCGATGCCTCCAGGTGCTGCAGCCACACGAGCTCAGGAGGAAACTGTGCAGCAGCTGAACAGGTCCTTCCACAACTGCACAGCCACGTGAGTGCTGCAAAGGGGCAGAGAGGGAGAATGTGCAGAGTTCTACACACACACATTATGCAGCAAAGAAACTCTGTAAGAATGGGGTGCTGAGATTACAGAGGTGGAAGAAAATCAGGTGAGGCAGAGAACACTGACAAGGGTAGGAAGACAGCCCAAGAAATACCATGCTTCAGAAATGAACATTTTTTCTCAATAACTATTTGAAGGAAAAGGAAGTAAAATACTTCAGAACAATGGTTTTACACTGGGTTAGCTCCTGAAAAGTTCATCTCCATGTCTTTGGGAAATTGAGCAGTAGTTAACAGTTTTGGGAAAAACAAAGATGCTGAACTACAGAACTTGCACTTTTCCGAGCAACAAAGCCACCCTGTCTATTACTAAATCAAAACAAAGTTCCGTGAGTACACCCTAGTGAAGAAAAAGAGCTGTCATTTAAACCTTTGCCTCATCTACAAAGAAAACAAATATTTCAATTCTGTCACATCAGGTCGTGAGAATTTGGAACACGTATAAAAATGCAAATACTGTAACTCAATGTTCCAAAACCTAAACTTTTTGTCTCATAGCTAATGATATACCAGCCAAATGCATTTCCACTGAATGATGGATTTTGTTTTGCTAGGCTGAAAAAGCGGAGCAGAAGATTATAATATTTAATTTTAATACCAGGCTCTTCCATAGCATCCACCAGGTACAAGAAAATAATAGAAAGAGGCAGCAGAAAATGGTACTTCACACTCTGAAAGTTGAAATATTCTAATAGGCCTTTCATAGGAAAGTTCATTGATTTCCCACATCTTATGAAGCAGTTATTGCTCAGCCTGTCTGTGGGTTATAAGCTGAAAACCTTGGGTAAGGCAGCTCTACTCACTCAGCAATTATGAGCACTTTTTGCCATGTGCTAGAATAAATACTGACGAAGAACAGCTATCAGTATCTAAGTTGAGCATTTGTGCTTCCTAAATTGCACTTTACATTACATTACAAAGGGAAGCCTTATGAAAGGCAGCCTCATAAGATGCAGGAATTCTGTTTACAGGTAGCATGAAAAAATTTCTGCACACATAAAATAATAACCAGTTAATAATAAGAAAACCAAAAGAAATTATACTATAAAGCTTTGGCCTGAACCATAATAATTCCTCTATGGAATTTACTAAAGATTTTACTATTGTAACTGTTCTTCTATGGGCATTATTTAGATACCAAAGTAACAGACTTTACAAGTTAGGCTCACATAAAAACAGAAATTTTAAACAGCTACGTATTTTTGTAGGCAAAATATATTAGACAAAGTTTGATGAGAATAATAATATTTCTCACCAGATGAAAAAAGAGAAAGTAGTCACAGAATCTTTAACTGACATAAGCTGCTTTTTATTCCTCATCTAAAAGTTTTGTTTTCCTTCTAAGTCTCTCAAAGTCTCTTCCCACATGAGGCAACATTCAAGAGTGTATAAACAGAAAACATACAGATCTACATGTTGATATTATTCACTCTGTTTTGAGGCAAAATATATGGGCATTAAGACCACAAGCTAAGTAGCAGGACTTATAAAACTTACAGATGGGAGGATTAAACTGGCCTTGATGAGAATTTTATTTTGAATCTGCTTGACCTTTCATGTAAACTAAGTCACTTGTCACTGCTCATATTCTGTATAATAACTCTCATGGGGACATATGTTTTATTATTTTTAAATCCCTCTCTTCCAACGATACGCTTGGTTTTGGAGAACAGAGATGACTACATACACATCAAGTTGTGCATTTGAAGGATTTTTTTAAGATCTAGAGATCCATGGAGCACATAACCCCACAAGTGAGGATACATTAAAACTATATTAGAGTGCATTTATAAACACAGATTTATAAACTAATGCATCCTTTCTTTTTCAACTTTGTACAGGCTTTTGTCCCACAGGAAAACTTCATTACAGAAGTCTCTGCTATACCCAGCAGTCCTTAAAGGAATCAAATTTATATTTCACTTGTGCAAGCAGAACTGAGAATACAAACCAAAAAAATTCTTAGATTTATCATGTATTAAATAAGCAGACACGTAGTATGAACTAAGGTGTCAGTTTTTTAAGGCAGAAAAGCGTTTCCATCCATTTCAAGATGCTTTATACTGCATATATTCTGTTTCAGATGGGCTATTCAGTCCCTCAAACTAGCTCCAGTACCTGCCACAGTAAATGAAATCTACATTGTATTGATGTGTTTTAAGAAATGTTGCCTCCAAAATGTTCAGCAAAGAAAAGGTTGTTCTTTCATCTACAGTCCAACCCCAGTAATATAACTGTGTGCTCACAACATACAGTTTCAGCTAGAAAACTGCTTACAATGGCTGAAATTAAGCACACAGGACTGTTAGAAGCAGGTCATATAGTTATTTTTTTTATTCTTCGTATTTCCAATCAAATGCAAATATTTTTTAAATGTTTGGGAATGAGGATAGTCTAAATATAATATATTTCTAGTGGAAATAACATTTGCTCCATTTAGGCCTCAGACACTGCTGATGGCAGAACAAGATTGGAATGTGCAGATAATTATCTTCGAGGCTAGTCAACAGCTAGAAGGCCCTCATAATATCACCTTCAAGATCAAGCCAAGACATTCCAGTCTGAATCAAGGTTTATTTATTAAAGGATTTAGCACTTTTAGATCCAATATTGCCTGGAAGACCACCAATTTCCATTTCCAAATATCTAATTTCTCCAGTTTCTTGGTGCATACATAAGAGCTTCAAAATCACTTCAGTGAGCACACACATATGCACATAAATGACATCTGAATTCCTTCCCCGCTCTAAGATGAATTCCACAGGAAACACCTACAAAACAAAATCTCCACAGAGGGAGAGATACAGGAGCTTTCAATAACTCTCACTCATTTAGGCAACACAGTTTAGGCAACTGCAGATATTTTTACTGAAAGATTTTGGATTTTTCTTGTTCTTGACTGATATAAGAGATACTGAGAAACATAGTGTTGCATACATATAAGGTGTCTTTTGAATATTTTCCTATCTAGGAATAGAGCTTGGCACTTAAAACTGAAGTGTTTACTTCTTTTTCCTTTTAAGAAACATTGCTTACAATGAGTAAATAAAATTATTTTTCAAAAGTAAAGATCAACAAGTCTCTTCTTCTAAGTTGGCTTTTTCAGTCTGGGGTCTTTTTTGTGCTGGTGCCACTTATCTAAAATCTACTGTTCATGACAAGATCAAAAGTAATGGTTTATAATACAACATCTGTTCTGTAAATTCATAGCATAATCTTACAGAGGGTTTCTATAAATGAACAAAAAAGATATATAGCCTTTCTCCATATAATGGATTTGGTCAACAAAAAACCTAAATAATCACAGTATGATCCTGGTTATCCAAACTTCCCTGCTGTACATGTCTTCCTGTCCAACAGTGACTCCTCAGAATACAAACCCGTGAGTCACCCAGACAAATGTGGTGTGACACAAGTTGTTTGAATAAGTTCTATCCTACTGTATTGCATTATGAATATATTCTGATCTGTCGTGGCACTTGATGTAATGTTCTACAACATTCCAACTCAAGAGCAGGGAAAACTAGCCACTGCAAAAAAGTAACCCTCACTGCTATAAATGCACACTAACATAAGATAATACAAATAATTATTATTAACTTGCTATGTTATTCTAATACTACAAATCAGCTAGCATTTCATATCCAAAAACCAAAATACTGGCAGAGAATGTTTAAAGAAGTTTGCTTTGGTTTGGTTTTTTGTTTTTTGTTTTTTTTAAAGAGAAAAGAAGAGCATCCATTTTGCCAAGACAGTATTTTTAATGTGTCTTCTTCACTTTAATTAAGCAGAGTTAGTAATTAAGCTGCCAAAGGGAGGCCCAGAAGATAAAAGATTTCCCAAACCAAATAACATAAGTTTCCTGAACATAGGAAAGAAGATTCAAGTTCCTTATCTTAAAGGACAGCAATCTTCCTCCCTGCCCCGTGCCTTCTCCAAACAGTGTTTCAAAGGGAAAAAGAAAAAAGTGCCAATTAAATGCTCTGTCAGGAGGATATATCCTGCTCCCATGCTCTGCTGTTGCTTCAGCAGGATAGAAGTAGTAGAGTTAATAAGGATAGCAATCCACTATTATTTTTACTCAGAGTTGTAATTATAAACTAAACCCATTTTCATATTCCCAGCACAGGCTTATGGTTAAAAGCCCACATGGTCCCATATACACTGTAATATCTAAAATGAAAGTCTTGGAAAAACAAAGAACTGAACCAAAGCTAAGCGCATTGCTGTCTTTACCAGAGAAGTCAACTCAGAAATAAACACAACTGTTCATGAGAAAGATATTAGAAGCAATAAATTTTCTAGTGATGAGTGTTTTTAGGTGTATAATTTATGTGTGCACTCACTGGTGGCATGGCCAGAAACACAGCTATCATGGAATGAAAAGGAGAAAAAATAGGGGAAAGTAGAAGATACGGATATATGCTCTACTAGGCTGCTAAAAAAAATAGCAAACTTATATGAAAGACTAGATTGTGACATATTTTCACAAAAGCAAAAACAAAAACGAGCGTTGTTGACTCAAGAATGAACGTTGGCAGGAAGCTGCCATTAGGTCTTCTATAGTTTACACTATATTTTTTCCTTCCAGACACTGCCAGTGGGAGGTTTTAAAGCATAATGATATACTGAGAAACTTATGACAAGCATGTCCAAACAAAGTAAAACATATTTTTCACAAAACAGTAAACTCTGATAGCTTTAAATCCATGGAGCCAGAGGTAGCCTGAAGACTAATTACAGCAGAATGGTTAACTTGTAAAACCTGTTTAAGGTATTTAGGTATTCTTGACTTTTTTCCAGAAAATATTGTTGTAGCAGGAAGTTACTTCTGAAAAACAAAGTTGAAATAGGAAAGATGTTTTTCATACCAAAAAAAAAAAAAGGTGAATAGCAATATGTTTAACAGCTTGATAACAGCAAAAATAGACAAATATGTTAACTAGCATCAATTAGAAAAGGTATTAGACATAGTAAACAGAATTTTAAAGGATGGAGTAGGTGTAAAACTTGAATAGCTTTTTATTCCTGGAAGCTAAGTCATACGTAGAGTTTGTTAATTAAATGTACATGAGGGTGTAGCTAAGTTTGAGTATATTTAAATGTGTTGTGTAAATGGAGATCATTACAGTCATACATGCAGTCAATGCTGTAACTTTCAGTGTACAACCACATGACTAAGCACCATAAACCTCTAAGAACACAAAAACTCCTTTTCACATATTAAAACAAGTTTCTCTGAGCCTGTCTAGAATAAAAAGATTGCGGAAGAAGGACAAAAAGTATATTAAAATAATATATGTGTCAAAGATATAATTTTTCTTTCTTTTATTCCTATTAAAACACAGGCTTGACCCAAGGAAAATTTCTCATAGACAGTAGGGTCAAATCAGTATCTGTAGTCACAAGCACAAATTTAGTTTGTTCAACTTCTTCAATGATCCTAAGTAAGGAAATAACGAACATGTTCAGCAATACCCAGACACAACACATGTACTCTGCCTAATACCTAGTGCATAACTTCCCTCAGAAATAAAGAGGCAAACTAGAAGCCAGGGCCTTGAGATGGCTGGTTAAGGGATCAGGGGCACAAGCTGGGTTCCCCAGGACTCCATATTTGGGCCAGTTCCATTCATTCCTTCTCTATCAATGAACAGGGTGAGAGGATCGAGGGCACCCCCCCTGCATTTATAGATGGCTCCAAGATGGATAAGAGTGTGATCTGCTGGAGGGCAGGAGGGCTCTGCAGAGGGACCTGGACAGGCTGGATCAATGGGCCAAGGCCAGTGGTGAGAGGTTCAGCAAGGTAAAGTGGTGGGTCCTGCCTCGTGTCACAACAGTCCCACACAGTGCTCCAGGCTTGGTGACAGAGTGGCTGGAAAGCTGCTCAGTGGAAAAGGACCTGGGGGTGTTGGTCAACAGCAGCTGAACATGAGCCCAGGGTGTGCCCAGGTGGCCAGGAAGGCCGGTGGCATCCTGGCTGTATCAGCACTAGTGGGGCCAGCAGGACCAGGGCAGTGATTGTCCCCCTGTACCAGGCTCTGTTGAGGCCACAACTCAAATCCTGGGTTCAGTTTTGGGCCCCTCACTACACAAAAGACACTGAGGTGCTGGAGTGTGTCCAGAGAAGGGCAGCGGAGCTGGGGAAGGGGCTGGAGCACAAGTCTCCTTGGGAGTAGCTGGGGGTGTTTAGCCTGGAGAAAAGGAGGCTCAGGGGGGACCTTATCACTCTACAACACCTGACAGGAGATTGTAGCCAGGTGGGGGTTGGGCTTTCCTTCCAGTTAAAAAGTGACAAGACAAGAGGAAACCAGGAGAGGTTTAGATTGGATATTAGGAAAAATTTCTTCACCAAAAGCACTGTCAAGTACTGGAACAGGCTGTCCAGTGCCGTGGTGGAGTCACCCTCCCTGAAGGTGTTTAAAAAACATGTAGATGTGGCACTGAGGGACATGGGTTAGTGATGGCCTTGGCAGTGCTGGGTAAACAGTGATCTTAGAGGTCTTTTCCAACCTTAATGATACTATGATTCTCTGATATAGGATAGATTAATAATCTTGATATGACAGCTGTAAAAGACTATCAGGATCAGATGTTATTTTAGCTAATTAACTATATTTTTCAGCTACTCCTCTCACACATAGTCCTAAATGTACTGATGGCATAACGCTTACATTCCACACGTATAATTCAGAGTTTGGTCCGTAAATTCTCTGAAGTCATACTTCAGCTATTACTGAAGTACTTCTTTAAATACATATTGACTAATCTATGGTTTCATACATCAAGTAGACTATTTTTCATATACAGACTTAAATCTGGCTTTAAAAACTGTACGATGAATTGTAAAAACAGTTTAAAGTTATGATTGGCTGATAAAGTGAAACTCTACTCCATTTCACTTGGATTAGTGTGCAGCTGCAAGATATAAATTCTGTGTGAGAAACAGTACATTTTTTAATGCTCTTTGAATTATCATGTTTTTGCAAAATGAAAGACAACTGGTTTCATATGCAGGTAAGAAATATTGGCATAAGGAATGTTATTTGATTTTAACTGAGTCACGTTGCCAGAATGCATGAAACAGCTGCATGAGCTGAGTATCTGCCTGAGGCTACAACTATATTTCCCCCATCTTTTACCACCTGTCTGTGCTAAAGTTACTGGATGCTGGTAGATACCAAACCCCACTGGAATTGTTAACTATCATAATTATGAAATGGATTCTCCACTGTCCTATTGCCTTTTTATGTCCAAGTGCTTTTTACTAGATGAGACAGCATTATCCCTTTTATTTGCAAGCTTTTAAAAGAATGTTGTGAATAAACTCACAAACAAAATGACTAAAGCTATACTGACAGAGTGAGGCTTGCATCTATTAAGTTCACTCTCTTTGGCACATCTGTAAATTTATTAAACAATTATGCCAAGACCACCAAGAGGTTCCTTTACATCTCTCTTTAGCCAAGGGGAGCACTGATCCAATACTACAATTAACACTGAGATGTTTTCATATGAGCTAGAGATAGGCAATTTTGCCCTAGGACTAGAAATGACTGATAAAATCTCAGAGCTGTTGAAAACAAAAGTTCTTTTGAGAACTCTTGGAGAACAATTGTGATACCAAAACACCAGGGAATGAAAAATATCATTTTGATCTTTAAAAAAAAAAAACAAGGAAGACTGGAGAATTATGGATAAGTCAGTTTTCATTCTGAGACTTATTGGAACAAGTAATCTGCTTCAGACTATTTTCAGATACCTAGAAGAATGAATATGGAGTTCCCAAACAGCCATATCAAACTAATTTTTTCATATGACAGAGAAATTGGCTTTATTGAAGAACAGGAGTAGCAGTTATATCTGGTAACAAAGTTCAAGATAAGCCAAATGAAAGTCACCTAACATGGATGATGCCAAATTAGCTTGGAAGTTGTGGTGAGTCACCAACAGTTCACTGTTGAGATAGAAAGATGGTTAAAAAAAAGGAATTTTGCGGGACCATGGGGTATTCAGTTCCTCAATAACCCCAAATACTAAGACTAAAAATTTGCAAAAGGAATCAGTAAGGAAAAAAAAAAATAGGATCGTAAAGATATCTTGCCAAACCTGAGAACTAAACAGGGAATAAAATTATGCTATTTAATAGGGAGAAAAGCAAAGTCATTCACTTCAGCAGTATTAACCAACTCCACAAATCCAGGAAGAGGAACAACTGATTAAGAAGTTGTCTTTTTCTACTAAAGAAAAAGATCAAGAGACACTAAGGTGACAAGCCAACAGTGTCATGCTGTTGCAAAAAGCACGCTATGGAGAGAGGTATATTTAGTAGTAATCCTTCTGTTTTCTTTGGCACTGGCAGGATCTCAGCAGGAGAAGTGGATCCAATTTTACCCACTCAAAGATGTGAAGAAACTTGAAAGACTACAAAGAAAATAACAAGGATAATAAGGAAACTAGAAAACAAAACCTCTGTGGTAAGACTGAAAGAATTAGGGTCTATCAACTTCAAAAAAACTAAGGAACACAAGATACCTTTGGACTTACAGACCATCACAAAGGATGAGGGAAGTCAATTTACTATGTCCAGTGTGGATTCGACAAAAAATAACTGCCTGAAATCACAGAGAAAGAGACTAAGGAAAGAGAAAAGAGATTTTTTTTTCATACCTATGGACTATGAATAATAAACAAAGTTATTATATATGTCACTAAAACCAAGACAAACTTATCTCAGAAACAACAGTGGTATAATTGATTCTCATTCGTACTATGGATGCACTAAAAGATACTGTCTTATCTCTTCTGGACCTGTTTTCTATGAAATTTCTATTTAAAATGTATACAAAACCTGTTTATCTTATTTTCTAGTGTAAAATGCACAACAGAATCACTAGACAAAACATTCCAGACCTGCCAAAAGTAATTTTAAAACTATCTACTCTCCCAGTTAAGAAAGACAAACAAAGCCATCTGCAATGAGGAAAGGCAGACTTTCAAGCAGGACTTTACACCTTGGAAAATGCACTACTGAAAAAGAAGCAAGAGACTATAAATGCTGTGGAAAAGGTGAACTGGGAACTATTGTTCACTATTTCTCACAGTTGAAGAATTATGGGCACCTAAGGACATTACTAGGCAACAGGCTTAAAAACCACATAAAAGGCAAAACTCCTAATATGACATTTTACATTGTACAGCTCAAGGATCTGGGGTGATTTTCAACCCCAAACTGAGTGCCTACAAGTTTTAAATGCTTTAGTGATTATAAGTCCTTTGGCTTCTAAACATGGCAATATATGTGCTATTTCCAGCTCAAAAGGTCCCTAAAGCCACCCACTGGTAAACCTGAGACAGTGTAATGGGAAAAGAGCATTCTGTCGAATCTTATTTTTTCATGCACCAATTCTTGTATTATTTTACTTTTTTTTTCTCTGCTGACCAGGAGAAAAAACATTAAGTAGATGTATCTCTTATCTGATCCAGTTCTTATGCTGATGATTCTTTCTTTGCAAACACTGCTGCAGCCAGCTTGTTCTCAATTCATCACGAAGATACATTAATTATACTAATACCCACAGAGGGCAGCTGTGATGCAAAATTACAGAACAAGTTTCCAAGCTGTGGGGACCGATCACGAAAACTGCAGATGTTAATTAAAGACACTGCTGTGCATGGCTTGGAGTGTAAGAGTCATTCAGGGGAAATACCTAAAACCCACTCAGGTATGTGGCACAGATTACACTAATGCAGCCTCAGAGCCTTAGTATGACCTTATATGGAATCAGGTTTTTAAAATGTATAAATAAAAAAAAAAAAAAACCACAAACAAACGCAAAACCACCCTGGGTAAAAAGTGCTTAGAGAAATGCACAAAGATTCATATCTTGAAGAAAATTTTCAGTCAATTTTTGCATGGAGTTAAAAAACCACTTTTGGCGAGACCATTACAGACCTTCATCAACTAAGGTTCCAAAACAAAAAAATAAAAGTCAAATCCCTTTATGTTTCTACCTAAAATCAAGAAAGTCTATCAAAGAGTTAATGACAGTAACCAGAATAAAAGTACAAAAAGCACTTCAGTTTCATGAAAATAAAATAAATATTTATGAAAGGACAGAATATATCATACATTTAAAAGGGCTCACAAGTATGGAGAGTTAAAGTGGTTATTACTGAACTCCAAAAGGCACCACAGGAGCTGGACGTTCGTGATCTCCCCACTAAGCCAAAGAAGAATGACATGTCTCCTACCCTTCAGGAAAACTTGACTTCTCAGTGGCCAGCTTTGTCTATAAATCAAGTTGTTTATAGAAACGTGTATGAGTTGCTTAAATACAGCTGTGAGTAGATAGATAAGACCCGACAGATACTCTTGGTGCTCTGGTATTCAGCAATGCGGATGGAAGTGCCCTACTGTAAATCACAATACGTTACACTAATGCAATGCACATTTTTCCTTGACAACACTGGAATTTAAAATGTATATATACCATATCATTACACACAGTATTACTTACTGAAGTGTAATGATCGCACGAAAATCTCGGGAAACCATTTCTCTCTGAAAGATTCTGTACCACAGCTCAGATGACTCATGAAACGGAGTCATTTGAGCTGCCATTTTGGATTCTTTCCTTGGAAAGTAAGACTCCAGCTGGACTGATTATTGGCCTTGATGTCTAGAGTTTATTCTGGGCTTTTACAAGCAACTGGTGACTTACATCATGAAGTTTTTTTCATGTTCAGGATATGGTTGGGGGGTGGGGGAGAAGAACAGACAAAAAAATACCAATTCTTCTCCAGGTACAAAAGTTTAAGGCTTTTGTTCAGATTTAAAAGTTAAAAAAAAAAATTTAAAAAGCTTTATAGAAACTAAATTTATTTCATAGACTCTTAAAAAGATCTGAGCATAGTATTTTTAGCTTTTTTCCTGCACTCCCAGGTATTCTAAAACATTTTTGTACATATTTCCATAGTGTTTTAGAAAGTACAGAGCTAACTGGTAGTATGCTAAAGATTATAAACCAGGGGTTTTAAATTTATTCTATTAATCTTCTACTACCTAAGTCTGAAGTAACTGAGCAACAGACTCTGTGTACCCATGCAGCAGTTAAAGCACATCCTCCTTACTTAAGCATTACCTGGGCATCGAAGAACTCTAAAAGTTCTGAGACAGGGCAGTACAATGTGCCTAGTACTTTTGCAGCCTAAGAACACCTTCCCTACATATTCCAGTTCCTTTTCATGTTCTTAGCTTTTACCTGATAATTTCACTGCCTTCAACCAGTATCAATTTTAGGGTCCATCTTCTCAATCTTGGGGTTATTCTGGGAATTATAGCTTCCCTGAATTTCATTAAAACATTAATTTTGCTTTTCTTACAGGCTATGAAAAATTCTCAACAATTCTCTTTGGTGCGGAGTTCCCCAAAACACTGTATAAGAGTACCATTCCTTCTAGATCAGTTTTACTGCCACTTCTTTTGTTGCCGGATAATTTTTCATATAAACATATTTCCTAGATGTTTCAGTTTTGCATAATTAAAGGACCAAGGAAATCAGTGTGTTTTTCTTTCATTTTAATGGGATAATTTCAACAGATTCAAACTTAGCTCAGTTAAACTTCAGGTCTAAAAGTATGCTCACTAAGAGCAGGAGAGGCTTAATTCTCTACTTATACACGTTTCCTTGCTTGAGCTGTCTTTAAAAGATTTATACATGCTTATCTTTTTTTATCCTAAGGCACATTTTGTGAAATGGGTCTCCTGCATGTGACTCTTGAGCCACATATATAGTGGATAGGTCAAATAAAGTTCTCATGATAGGGTTCCATTACACAACTGATAACAGTGCTTTGCAGTAGGGATACAGCTGGGTAATGTTAATCCCTGGCTGGCAAGGAAAAGGACCAATTAAAATGATGAGATTGATTTATATGCCAGCTCCATGGATAAAGCAGATTCACTCAGAGAACCCCTAGAGTTATTTCCTACTTGGCAAACAAAATCAAGAGCCCATCTTCTACCTCCCCCCTTTTGATATTCCAAGGTGTAGGTCTTGTGGCTCTCATCCATACAATTTTTTGGTCCAAAGGTTTTCAGATTAAGGAATACAGTCAGGTCTGGTGTCACCCACCCTACAGACAAATCTCTGCCTCCTTCCTAACATACTATTGTAGCTTTTACTAATAAGTACAATGAGAAAAAGTACAGCTTACACATAATGTTCTTCAATCTCAGCTCAACTGATGAGATCAGGCCATGATATATGAAGTGAGAATTCATAATGTCATTTCTGTTTCTTCTGTTCAGCTGCTGATTTTCTTAGCTAAGTACACTGCACAGAATTCAGCCCATTATCAAAATCTGCAGGTTTGTATTGGTGCCCTAACTAGCGCTTTCCAAAGAAACAGACATTTTCATTGTTTACAGTAATTATTTCTATAAGGTAAAAAAGAAATAATTTTAGAATTCTCTATGTTGGTAGTCTGATATTTCGTATAACTGCCATGTTTTTATAGTATTCCATCTCTCTTCAGAAACTGTTATGCCACTTCCCCCAAGACTACAGTATTACATGTCTGACTCTTCCTTCCTGTGCAGTTTTCTCACTGGTGAAATGTCTGTTAACAGAACCAAACTGTCCAAACATCCAAGGTGTCAGTTCAAGACTGCAGAAACCTTTCACATGTTTATGAATCTACATAAATACCACATGCAGACAGAACCTTCTCTCTGCTGCCTGTCCCTGGAGAAAAGGATGCTGTGAAGAACATAAAATAAGGGTGGAATAGAATTTTTTTCCACACATTCTTCAGCATCAACATGACATCCCTAGAAGAAAAACCTGTAACATCTTCATGGAAGAAATAGCTATATACATTCCACAAGTAACAAACTTCACCCACCATATTCCTGCTGCTTACAAATTGCACACATCTCTTGGTGAAAAACTAGATCTAGAAAATAAAAGAGAGAGACATCAACGGGAACATAATTTCAGCTTTTTTATTCTTAGCAGAAAACTACTGGGACATTCTGCACACACCTCCAAAAGGAAAAAAACCAACAAAACAGGTGGAGAAGAGTCTACACTAAGCTACAGAGTTTTCAACCACAAGACCTGTGTAGCATCAAGTCTCTCCCCCTAACCTGTGTCAGTTATTGTTTTACCACAGGAAGGGAACACAAAATAGCTGCATCCTGATGCACTCAGGACACAGCCCTTGCTTTCCAGGTAGCACAAGGCTGGTCATGCAGCACTCAGAATAACAAAATCTCTTTCTCCCTCCCCGCAATTCCTGACACACTTTTCAAGGAACTTTGTTTTCTAGTTCCTCCCCTATTACCCACAGGTTCCTATTGCCATAGTTTATTGTGGTAGCTGCTTTTCCAATTTCTGTTTAATGAACTGAAGGTAAATTGTTGCTGAAGAAATAGTAGAGTTCCAAAATTAATTACAAACCTAATGCAAAGTCACATTTCTTCAAGAGACTAAGTTCAATTTTGGGAAACTCTTCAATAGAGTAACTAATTTCAATCTTCTTTGAAGATGAAAATATTTTTGCCATCTGAAGTAAGTGAAGAAGAACATACAAAATTTATCATTTTTAGATAAACACATATCATTTTTAGATAAACACTTAGTATCCTCAGTTCAGCTGAGGATACTAAGTTGTTCCAATCCACAAAGCCAACACAAAAAATAAAAGTATTGTGAGAGTTCAGATATAGTCACCATACAGTCGGGATTGAAACTATTTTTTCCAGATAACACCTTCACAATACACACAATAAAATTCTGGAAAACTGAGTTTTCAAAATTAACCTTAAACTCAGCTGTTTTGAGCTGTAATATTTGGCTAAGGTTACATGTGAAGTTTTCAAAACTGTAATTCAAAAATTGGCCGAACTCTGCAGACTTCACAAACACTACCCACCCCCTTTCTTTTTTTTTTAAATGACAACCTGAGTGTAACCAGAAAAGTTTCTAGGCCAAAGGAAAGCTTAAAGGGTGATCAGTTTGGTAACCTTATAAATGGGGCCACAAACATAACCCCTTAATAATGTGAAGAATAATATGTTTTCGATTTGACCATACAATGGAAGAAAAAATAATGGGATAGGAATTTGATAGTCTTAACTTCCCAAATCCCACATGGTGTGTTTATCATTTACCATATGTATAGTGTCTGATGTGCATATAAAGACTATGGATTTGAGACACTTTCTCGGATCAGCAGCTTGAACGTATCGTATCCCACAGTTCATGAGATCCAAATGAGATGCAGAACATGCACCATTTACTGTACAGGCGTGTCTGTCGTCGTGGAAAGTGGTATTTACATTACCAGATTTAAGAGATACTTGTTAATAAGTGATAGGAAGAAACAAAACTATATCCTTTTCTTATAACCATTCAGTGTTTTGAATGTCTTAATTATGTCATTTCATAATCTGAAACACACACAAGGAAGGCTAAGTATCTAACATTATCACTTCCAATAAAAAATATTCCCAGAATTGAGTTGAATTTTTGTTCAAAGTCTGTTGTAATACAAAAATGAGAGACAAAACCTTTGCGTTCTCCCTTCTCATCTCGTTATGCATGGACAGTAAAAAGGCTTTTACTGGGTATAGAGATTCCTATCCATTAAGACTCAGAAATAGAAAAGCAGCTCTGGAAAAAAGTGTAAGGAAACAAAGAAAGGGGAAAAATGAAAATCAGAATTGTGTGAATCTTGGCTGTTATGGCATGTATGGTTCATCCAAACCTTTTCTTTGGCTTTGGTTCACATCCCAAATGTTTCTTTGACTTCTGGGCTTGAAGAAAGCCAAAACTCCAAGTGAAACATTGCCAAATCCAACATATTTTTGCAGGTTTAAGGTCAAAACCATGCAAACCCACAGAGTTCCTCCTACCATCATAAATCAGCTTGAGTTTGCCAAAATGTTCTGTTCTGCATAACCTTTTTCACGAAACTATTCCCAGTAACATTTAAGATTTTAACCATCAGTACTGCATTTAGTAACATGATTATATAGCTTCATATCATAATGGCTTTCTTATTCCATGACAGTCATCATTTTTGTTTTAACTTTCTTTTATGGGGTTTGTTTTTAAATACTATCCAGTGTGCTGAGCTTGCAGGGAAGCACAACCAAAGAAACAATCCCTGGTCTTCAAGTGGATGATGCTGAATTTCTTTAAACTATTCACTCTTTTCCAGGCATTTTAAAAACATGACAAACAGTCTCAACACAGATTCCTATGGGACTTCTGAAAAATATAATGACTTGTGAACTTAGGAGGAATGACTTCATTTTTCGGAAAAGCGCTTTGCTCCTTTACCAACATACTATGGTGGTAAATCAGTTGGTCAGGTGCCCACTAACTCCACTTTTTAAAAAACAATTTCTCTTGATTTGTCCAATACAGATATTATATGTAGGGGTAGTTTTCCAAAACTTACATGGAACTGTTTTTAGAAACAGATGTCACATTAGTCACCCTCCAGTTCTTAGGCAAGTTAGAAATTCACATATTTCACCTTTAATCTTCAAGAAGGTTAGCATGAAAACTGCTTGGTACTGAGAGGAACTTGGCCTGACTACAAGCTCGCCCTACGTTTAACAAGAGTTTGAACTTGGTGGTACCTTTCAGCCGGAATTATCCCCTGATCCTACGATGACGGCACTGTTAATTTTAGTGACTGTTGTGCAATGTCTTCTGCTGTCACCTCACTCTGAGATACATCTTCCAATACTTTGCCTGTAAAAAGGAATTCTAGAAGCATAACCTACCCAAGTTCCTCTTCTGTGAACATCGGAAAAAGAAATATCTTTCATTTTTTTGACCTCATGACCCTGTTTTCTGAAAGCACTCTTTATATGCCTTGATTATCTTTGGCTCTATAGATTCTCTGGCAAGCTTCTGCCTTCTGACACATTTGAAAATTACCAGTTTGAGTGCATTTCATTAGTTATTCCTTATTGTGCTTCATGTATTTCATTATCCGCCTAATTGTGCTTTTTTCACTTGCCAGGTTTTATGATTCTGTTTTTTTCAACTAGACAAATTTCAGTTTTGGGAAAGATTTTTAATTTTTTTTTTTTGATAGCTTCTTTTATCCTGATGCTTAACTGTGCTGGTTTCCGTTTGATCTTATTAAAGCAGTTTATGATAGGTGGTATCCATTTCCTCTGCGCTAATATAATTTTCTTTAAATAGCCTTCATGATGCCTGTAAAGATTTTATTCCTTTGACTGTCTTTTTTAAACACTTTTTGACGTGTAACAGCAATATGAAAGCCTCAGAAATCCATGTTCTCTTAAGCAGACTTCCATTGGTTCATATTTCAAATATTAATTTTGTGGATTAGAGATGTTTTCCAGTAACACAGACGCACCTCTACACTAATGGAAGTAGTCTACATAATTTCTTAAATTCATTCTGGATTCATACTATAGCTGATATATTCATACTATGGACTAGATTTTGTTCAAT
This sequence comes from Orthonyx spaldingii, assembly GCA_013397795.1. Lineage (NCBI taxonomy): Eukaryota > Metazoa > Chordata > Aves > Passeriformes > Orthonychidae > Orthonyx > Orthonyx spaldingii. The sequence goes on from VZTJ01003574.1 coordinate 4,543,240, forward strand.
TACATTAAAAAGGTAGTGGAAAAGTTCTTTTTTTCCCTTTGGGAATACATATGCAGTACTAAGTATCTCAAATTTTCATGCAAATACTGAGCAATTTTTCAGCATCCAAACATTCTGAAAAACATTCACTAGCTCACTGAGTTTATTACTGACCACACTTTCCTTTAAAGCACAAATGCTATAGTTACATTCTGCCCAATTTACTGACTTTCAACCACTACTTGAAACATCTGGCCACCTGTTCTGTACTCAAGAACTAGTTTTGGGAACAATAAATTTGAGGGGGGGAAACAAATTAAGAAAACAGATGACAAAACAAAACACAGATCCTATCAGAGACACCAGGATCTTCAGAACCCTGCTGGAAGACACAGCTAAGGTTTCTATGCAGGAAGCTATTAGGTGAGGTTTTATGTATATGATAGTTTTCTAGTGTTCTTGTGATACACTTACTTCACATTGAGAAAAGAGATAAAAGAGGAGTTCAAGTTACTAGTTATCCTGTTTATAACACTAATTATTTTAGTGTTTATCAGTTTCATAAGAAAAAAGGTTAACAAAGCCATCATGTATGAAGTATCAAAGCCTATGTTGAAAGCTCAAGAGCCAGACAGCCTCTGAGCAATCTTTTCTAATGTCTGTATTAAGAGAAATAATTATATTTGCTAGGACTTGGCAGCCAAATGTTCTTCTGAAAGAACACCCAGACAGAAAAGCCAATTTTGACAAGCCTTACAGCTGACTGCAGAAGGACTTTCTCACAAATTAGAATTCCCATCAACAGATCAGATGTAAATGATGAATGACAATGGACTGTTTCCATTTGTACTTGAGATCTGCTTTCTCAATGACCTTTTAAGTTTATTTTTTGTCTGTACAGGGTTTTTAAAATTATTTTCTCTTCATGTGAGAAATCTTTGCCTGACAAGGCAGTGGCAAAAATCACATTGACTTTACTAGAGCCAGGAATTCACCCCATATGCAGGAAAACACAAAATTCTTTCTTCAAAATGAAGAGACTATAGCACTCATGTGACACACTGTTCACATTGTTAAAATGTCCCTTTGAAGTTTAAAAAAAACAAAGAGGAGGAGGGGATCACAAACACCTGGCTTTTATCTCTGTCATAACTTCTAGATGGCTAAATTATGGCAGTTCCCAATATAACAAAGGTATGTGACAGCTGAAGAGGAGGTGTAAAATGCTTCTTTCACTATGCCAATATGCAACTGCGAAAAGAAACGTGACCACCTGATGCCAAATAATATTGCTCAACAAAACTTTACCCCACTAAAGAAAAAACGCATTTGGAAAAGCATTTCTAATTCATGTCACTAAAATATCATAGAAATATGAATAATATTTAATTATTTGTAAGTACATTTGTAAGTACAAGTAAGAAATACAAGTAATATTTAATATATACAAATAATAAATCAAAATGTATTTTTTAAAAGGCAACATGAAAAAAATCTGTACTCTCTGCATAGTCGTGGTTTTTCGGATTCAACGTTAACATTTTTATAGTTCGTCTACATCAGACTAATACATTTTTGCCCTATTTACAATTATTAAAAGTGTCATAGAAAAAAGTTCCAATTGTATTAATACATGTATTTAGTGAAAACTTTGGAATTCAACAATATCCCTGATCTGTCAAGCTTTTTCCAAGGTGTTCGTAGAGGAGTCTTGGTCAGATGCAGAAAGCTAAAGAGACTTTCCCAAGGAAAAGGAGAAATGGAAAAATACAAACAGAAGTATTGGATCAAAGAAATGCTTGTTAAGGACCCTTGCTGTAAGTTGACAGAAGAGCCTTCTATAAAATTTAATGTACTGCACTCCAGTGTTTGTTGTTGAATTATCTGATTATCTTGACAATTCTGCTTATAAAGACAGCTGCCTCCAAACTGCAAGTATCAGTACTCTTCTATTTCTTCATGTGCAGCTATTACTCACCACCCTCTGAGAATCAAGAGATTACTAAAACTGCCTGGTCATTGCAAAATAATTAATATGGTATGTGGTTTCCCTTGTCTTTCATGTGTTAAACACAAACTTTTGATCACTCACTGGACCAAAATCCATATCAACTGCACCTGCACTAAGTACCTCAAACAGTAACAATTCCTTAGCAATATTTTTAGTACCATGAGTGGAACATTCTGAGTCAACAGTTCAGAAAAGTAAAGGGAATATTGGATAGACAAAGTCTGTGCTCCTTAATAGTTCCATCAACCATCTGGGACTCCTTGCATACAACCTTTATTTCTTATGCCTCAGTTTCATTCAATATATTATTTGTATGTCTGTTCTAATAAAGCATTTTTGTCACATTTGGGAGTTCTTAATTTAACATCTTTTCTTTTTTTTTTTCTTTTTTTTTTTTACCTTACAATGAAATTCAGCCCTGGATTTTTCTACTGAAGTCTCTTACATGAAAGCTTCTCAGAGCAAAGATGGGGTTACAATAAATAATAATAATTTCCAAGGTAGGAGTATTCTAGACAAGATTATACATTAAGGTTCTCCACCTCCCTTCTCTTTCCAGTCTGTACACAAGGGAGTCTGTAAGCAAAAATGTATAAGGTTATTACAGAACACTCATAATGAGAGATAAATATAAATCTGGTTTATTAACAACCAACCAAAATAGTTCTACTTAGACTTACTCAAGCAGAACTTTTGTTGCTGACCACATGTATTAGTAACAGACTTCAAAATGATCTATGGAGAGTGACAAACAGCAGCAGCAGCTCTTACTGGTTAATAACCAGGTAAATACAAGACCAAATTATTGAACTAGGTAGACAATGCAGACCACAAGAACGTTTTTGAAAACCTTTTTATATTTTCATCCACCCTATCAAGCTTTCAGCAAAAATGTTACAGCTTGTGGATAAGCTACAAATATAAGAAAGTATATGGAGGGAGTTTGCACAGAAATTAGGTAATTGGTTGTATTTTTAGAACATATTTACTTTTTTCTTCTTTAAATGTAGGAAAACAGCTTTCACTTGCAATAACTGAAAAAAAAAATCTATGGGTAATGTTTTTAAGCAATGCCTAAATTGGAACATCTATGCCAATACTAATTTCCATTATACTTCTTTTCTATTACAGGGTTAAACGTCCTATATTCATCTTATATTGCAGGCAGCTACGCAAATAGGGTCAGACATTTTATTGCAATTTCACTTTGTAGAATTTCAATCTAAATCAGTGCTTATGTCATTGATTATAATTCATGTACTACAGAGTGTTTAAATACATAATTTAGTAAAATATTAGATGAGCTATAACTCAATGTAAAAGTTAAAAATGAGCTATATGTGGAATGCTATATTGGACAGTCATGTGCTGAAATACTAACATCTCATATAATGAGGTTATTGATGTAGAGCTGACATATAGCTTGATTTGCAGATGCCCTGCTGACTAACCTTTTGCAACCATATCTCAGTGTAAACCTGTGGTAATTATTGCTGGGCAGGGAGAGTTGTTTTAACTGAACTATTTCTTTTGATGCATGTGAATGCAATTGCCCCCTGGAGACTACAGGAGTCCTGCACGTGTGAGTTATTACATATGGAGGGGGAGAAAAAAAAGTTGCATCACATTAAATTTTTTCTGTTTCCTATTGTTGCAGTTTTGGTTTTGCCAACATTTCCTTCCAGTGCTTTGCCATATATGCCCTTTTCAACTAACAAAACATATTAAAGCACATTGTAGAAATAACTGATCTAATTTAAACATATAGTACTTGTAAATAGTTGCAGTTTACAGATTTCTAAATAATTGCAAATCAAGAAGTTCAGGTTTTATTCCTGGGTACCTAAATCCAGTGGATTAACATTACCTAGACAATACTGAAAAACATTACGTTTCTCACTTAACTGTAGAAACTGAGAAAGATGAGAAAGTCAGTATTCATACTTTCTGATATGGGATGCTCTACAAGTCTTTCTAATAGTGCAAAAAGTGGATTAAAAATTATACATAATATTCTATTACACTGTGTACTTGCATAAACCCACAAAATTAATAGATTGTGGTATTTCTAAGAATAAAAATTATGTTACTTTATACTTACTCACATAATGGAACACACTAGTCAAAGAAAAGGACATGACAACTACATACAACAGTTTTGCAAATCATGTTTTGCCCACTACAATTTTTTTTTTCACATTATGTGTGATTAGACCAACACAGCACAGAACACTGCAGGACTTCTGTCAACCCACTAATTATGACAAAGAAGAAAAAAAGTTAAGAGGTTGTGATTTTAGTAGAAATTGATCTGCATGTGAGATTTTCACATATTGTCTACAGGGACATTTTATAACAGGAGTGGTTTTGGCTTCTGGGGATTACACTACACAATGAAAACAAATGTCAAAGTAAATCCCTAAAAAAACCCCACTCCTGGTATTGATCCTCAGACCTACCAATCAACCTTCCTGCCCTCTGTTGATTCTCAAATACCTTTCTTCATCTGAAACCTTTTAGAAATATTTTCTTCAACATAGTCTTAAACTACTGGCTGAAGTTCAACACATGTTTCAGCAACACATATGGAATTTATCCACAGCACAAAGAACTTCCACAGGCCAAGGAAGGAAAATTCCTGCCCATCCATGTTTACAATCTGAATTTATATTTATATTTTGTTGGAAATCTGAAGATTAGTGCACTAGCTGTGTCTTCAATAGTCTTACATGTGTTTGAGTGGATTATTCTGATGTTTCTAGGTACACTTTTCTAATCTGGTAATAATTTTTTACTATATTGCACTACAGCATCACAGGTTCACTCAATTTTTTCTATTACCTAGTCTTCACTCAGAGTTGTGGGGTTATCATAATTCATTATCAACGAGTACAGAAAAGACTGTTTTGTTAAATGTCTGTTAAAAATTAATGTTCAGCTCCATGAGAATAGCCACTTCAAGAAAATGCAATTCCTGCCTTTTTCCTAGATATTTACAAAAGAAAAAAAAATGTTGCCTGCATTGTGTGAAGCTTATAATATGCTGTACATTTTGCTGAAGGCTGGACATTTTGGAGCTTGTAGTTACTACTACACTCTATCTTGGCATAATCCACCCACAATCAGAGAAGCAGAGAAATGCCAAAGGAAGTGCCCATGAACACATCACTACTGCTCACAACGGTGCAATCTGCTAAGTTCTCTCCATCTTACAGTACATGACTCTTGTTTTATGAGAGTGAAACTATCTGATATGTACATGAAGACTCAGTTTCTTACAAAATGGCCAAACTTCAGCTTAACCACTCAAATAGAAAATTTTACAGTCCCCAAGGAAACTACAGTTTGAAACATAAATACAATAGGAGCATACAATGCCATGTGCTATTTTTCAGGCACTAAAATGAAGAGAATTATGTAGATATGTGAGAGAAAACTGGCATAAAATATTGACTTCCACATTTCTTCATATGTTCATTCATTAACTTAATAGACTATACGGAGAACTTAGCAAAAAAAATTTCAAAAATTGGTCACTTGCACTTGAAATTGACTCACTTGTTTAAAAGTATTTACAACAGATTGAACAAATAGATCCAATAATAATAAAAAAAAAAAGAAACCAAACAATTTAGTGCAAAAGTTTGGAAATAAAATTGTTGCTGAAATTATTTCTGTATGGGTTACCATAGTAAAGAGGACATCTACAGCACAAGATGATCACAGTCTTGAAACTTAAATGGCAGATGCATCATTACATCTTTAATTATATTACATGATTACATAATGTAATTAATCACATCATAACTTTAATTACATCATAATTACATGATTACATCTGCTTTAATCGTAGAAAAGTTTTGCTAAAATAAGTTAACACACTACAACCATTACAGAAATTAATTTCTGTTCTGCATTTTCCCCAAACAAGGCCATGGGTACTTTTAAGGAAGAACTTAATTCTCATTGTCTTTTACCCCATCTTCTGAATTTGTCACTGAACTGGCTCCAATAAACAGCTTACACAAGGACTGAAAATCTCACTTGGCGTAGCTGACTCTTCTGCAGACTTTCGAAAAAACCAGCTTTTGCTTCAAAATATTCATATCTGATAGCAGAAAACCTAGGGAGAAGTAAGACCTTCACAAGCATTACAGGCCATATCTTATCCTTTCTCTTGTCTCTGAACGTATTTCAAAAGTCTATTTACATCACATCCATGTGTTCTGATTGCTCATCTCATTAAGAAAGGAAAATCGAGAGCGGTCACCTTATTCCCCTCATCCTCTGCCCACAACCAAATGAGAGGTACTGAGCAATTCTGCAATTCTACACATCAGAGCCAGACAACAAATTACAATTCGCACATGCACATTGTGGAAATCACAGGAGTGGTGTAAATAGGTAAAATCTCTATCTTACCTCTATCTTCCCCCCCACAAAAATTACCAGTCTTCTAAAGACAGAAACACACAGAACCCAGAAACACTGAGAATTATGAAAGCTGTCCAGAAAGGTATAGGTCCACCTTAGGATGGAGGCTAAAATTAGAATTTACTTTTAATACAATAGCTCATGATTTTAACCTCTTAAAAGGTTATATTTTGTCACTGCATATGAATTTCAGCACTAATAATACAAAGCTGTGTGTTTATGCAATGAATTCTCTCCTGCCTTGTGTCAGCTCCATACACTAATGCCTGTCTGCATAGCAGTCAGGACTGCTTCCTCTGTCCCTGAACTGATTACACTGCTCTGTTCATTTTGGTTTGCAAGACTTCATCTCACTTCCTAGCTTCCTCTTTTTATTAATATTACAGCACCAAAGCTTTTGAGACAATGCAGTAGGAAATACACTGCATTAAGAGAAGTCACAGTAAATTCATATTAATGTCAGATACACCCCTTGTTGAGGTCATGCTATTTTATAAGACAGAAATAACATACAGCAATGTGCAATGCCTTGGGTATATTTTGTATTTTTAGAGCTATATGGAGTTGAAAATTATATGGTGAAGCACACAGTGACAAACAAAGAAACAAACCCAAGGTTAAGGATTTGTGCTGACTAGCTGTGAAATCTCTTGGGAGCTATTTTCAGTGATTCAGACATCACGGATGTTCTCATGGCAAGAATCACAAAGCAGTAGTATTAACTAGCCAGTTTTTTTATCTCTTTTGACAGGACTTCCTCCTGATCATGTTTTATTCATTACCTAAGCCTAAATTTCCAGCCAGTACAGAGCTATTGGAAAACTGGAACTCTATCCTTGCCTTACTACATCCCATGAAAAAGCATGACCGACAAGCTGAACTCAGTTTGAAAAGTGAGGTATTTACACCTGGAAAATGTACATGTGTACACAGTCTGCTCCACCGTGCTGCAGGCATAAGCCATTGATCAAGCTGCCTGTACACGACATTTGAAATCAATGAGAACGTCACATTGTCTCACTCAAAAACAACATTGTTGGTGAAATATCTCTTTTCCCCTGTGGATTTCCACCCAAAGAAAACCCATGCGAGCTCAAAGAGAATTGTGACAAATTACCCAAACATTTAAAACATAAGGAGAGTCAAAAACTTTGCCAGCAGATGAACTGGAAGAAAGGGGGGAAACACCCAGAGCTCTGCAAATCAGGGCAGAATAAGGTATTAAACTTATTAACCTTTTTTCAGGTTCATCCCTGCACTTTTTTTGTGACACGTATGCATTGGACAGTTTGCATAAAATTTCCACAAAAAAGTGTTTCTGGACTTAGATCACTTATTGAATTGATACATTACATCTATGAAAAGCATAGACAGACAAAGTGTATGTTCAATTCCCTCTGAGGCTGTCATGAGGCACACGGGAGTATTATTAGTGCACCCTCTTATTGCTTACTCTAGAGAAACAAAGAGACTTTGTTGTTGTTATTACAGCAGATTTGAAAATCAGAATCAAAACCAAATGCACTCAAGTTCTCAATGTTATGCAAATGTTTCCTTTCCCAATTCTACTGAGGTAACAGTGTTACTGGAAGAAACATGTTCCACACAAGAATCAAGAAAATTAATCTCAGCTAATAAACAAGTCTCACATCTCTAACGTTTCAAGATCCTGCAAAGAGACTTGAAGAATTACACACAAATTTATGACATGATGTCTGTATATTTCCTAGCTGAGTGTTTCTCAAAAAGGCTTATCATTTTTAAGACAGACCAAAAAAAAGAGAAAAATGAAGGCATGTTAGATACACCATTCTCAAAAAAATCCATGATAAAGCATTCAAGGTCCAGCTCTCCTGCTGTGATGCTTTATGTAATATATGACCATCATGTCTGGCAAGATTCGCACAGGTCTGCCCTTGATTTGTGTTAGGAAAAAACAGAAAACCTCACAACTATTCTTCATTCCCAAGAATTAATCTGGCTTCCTGATGTTTCCAATTTTACAGTGATCCAAAGAACCCCCCAAAACCACACCTGAAGCATCACTCACAATTACAGATGATAGCTGAGGGAGACCAAAGTGAATTCCCTCCCCAGGCATCCCAGAGCACTCTCCACCACAGCAGTGGCCCTGGAGTGCTGTGAGATGGGGCCACCAGAGACTCAAACTTGCCCTACAAGCACCGACACTGGGACGTGAACCAGCTTTGAGAGGCTTTTGCCTGATAAGATTGTGAAAACTGTCACCAATACACATGGTGCTACAAGCCTCAGGAACTATCACATACCAGTGAAACTTCCAAGAAACTCCAGACTTCTGAACCTCTTCACATCCATCAGAGAGCAGGAGAACAGCTGAATGGGTACAGCTTCAGCCCCTACGTGAGCTGTGCAGAAACGGTGGCACTTGATGCCTTCAGTTTGCCCTGAGCAGCCCCTGAATGGTCCACGGACAATCGTACTCACTTTCTTATTTCATCTTTTCCACTACTGCAAAAGGGACTGAGACTTGGCTGGAGTAAATGTAATTTGACCAGTCTGACTGCTCTTCAATTCTCAGCTGAGTTTATCACAGCCAGCCAACAGCCAGCTTATCACAGCTGGCCAACAAACAGTCATTACATCAGGCCAGAGAATTTTAGGATACACTTTTCCCCTAACAGCTCAATACATCATTCACAAATGTAACAAGTACACAGCAGACACAAGCACTGTGTGTTACAAATGCATGTAAATGCAGGGTGTTTCCACTAAAAGCAGAAGTTATTATGAACACTAAGAAAAGGTGGTCAAGTCGTTAAGGTTTACTAAGATGTTAATTAAACATTCATTGAAATACCAATTAATATTGGTTTTAATTAGCAGCTGCATAGTACCCCTAGAAATTTTTTTTCAAAGTATATCATATTTCTCACATCATTTGTCTCCCAAAAAATGCTGCCTCATTTAAATCTTTAGATCACCACTGTTACTTTTTACACAACTCCATGAAGGAGAAAAGGTTTTCTTAAAAAATTATGAAAAAAATTTCTTTTCTATACCAAGGCTAATTGACTGGAGCTTTAGAATTTGTTTGGCTTTTCAACCAGTCAATCACCTACTTATCAGATTCATATAAGTCTTGATGCTCTCACCTAGCTTTTGTAACTACCTTACACATATAAAACAAATAAACTGTACCAGTGAAAAACTTTAAATCAAACTACTTTCCTATCAGCAGAATAAATGTACAATAAATGTACATCATGGCACCTCCATTGTGACATGACTATTCAGTGTCAGAGTATTTACTTTATTTGCAAGATTCACTACAGTGTTTTTGTAGAGCAATAAACCCTCACAAAATTTTGCAATCACAGGGAAACCTCAACCTTCCATGCACTCTTCAGCACTAAGAAATGCTTGAGAGGAAAAAAGCCAAGGAAATGTGGAAATCTTTGACACAGGAAATACAACAACCAGTTGTGGCAGCTGATTGTCTGTACAGCAGAGAAGGCAGGATTATCCCTTACAGCAAACCAGCAGCACAGACAACCAAGACTCCCTTTCTCCTGTTTTCTTGCAGCTCCTGTGAATGTAAAGCACCTACTGACAGGCAGAGGCAGTTGGGATTCTCTTTTTCATTTTCGCAGCAGCTCAGCAAGCAAAGGATGGGCCACAACACATACCTTATACATACATACTGCTGAAAGTAACATGTTGAAGGGCACCATATAAAAATATCAATATTTTAAGGCATAGTAACAAGAAAGCACAGTTCTTGGTTAACTGGCATTCAAAACTGTTCTTAGTGTATAGATGTTTTACAGGAGGTGAATGGCACGGCAGAACTACACACCAGAGAGGGTATTTTCTTTCTAAATTCAAGTCATTCAGCCACACCACCTCCATTTGGTAGACCCATTCTCACAACTAGAAACCTCAGAGTATAGCAGTTACATCAAAGATCCTGATAACGGCGTCTATTCTCTAGTCATCACCCCACTCTGATAGATTTCCAAATAATACTGCAAAAATAAGCTTGATTTATTCTCTTTACTGAACCACTGTAATTACAAGTAGCTGCTCAACACTGAAGTTTAATTTGGATATATCACACTGTCAGACCAAATCCTTCCCAAGCTTTTATTGCTCTATCACGTGCAGTGGAATGCATGGTGATGCAATCAGTATGCAATGACCAAGGCTGTAAAGTAAACGTAACACGGCACAGATGCATAAATAATGTATCATTTCCTGAACTTGATTCTGACATAAAACTTCACCAACACAAGCCTAAAGAGAGATGTGGTGTTAATTTTTCCGTTTTGCATATAGGAACACATGAGAAATACAACCATATGAAGCATGAGAGGGTCAAATTCCATCCACTGGAAATTTTCCAGAAACACATTATATTAACCAGATCAAGGCAAAAATGATATTTTGCACTGTAAATTGCCTATAAACACTGGGAATGGAGACATTGAGGTTGTCAACAGAAATCAGCACTTCTCTTCACGGTTTTTCACAGTCAGATCTCAGAGAATACTTTTTAAGTCAAGCATCAAATTTGTGGCCTTGCATACAAGTTCCCTGGATTGTAATGTATCACTTAAACAGATCAGTTTAAGAACATTCATTTCTCAGCCACCAAACTCAGTAACTTACAAACTCTAGAAATTCACCTGGAATAAGACTCAAAGTCTATCTCAAATATAAAAGAGATATACCAGAACCTTTTCTTTCCAACTGTAAGAAAAAGCAGTTGCTGATGTAGTAACTGTGCAGAGGTCTTCAAATTCTATTGTTTTTTTCCTCACCTTAAATAGTAATATTTCATGGGTACAGCTGAGGTGAGCAGTGCACCCTCTGCTAGAAGAGGAAGGAGCCATCAGCACTTTGTGGGAACAGAGTCATTACACATTCCAGAAGACACACAGTGGAAGAGAAATTTATTTTCTTTGATAGTTTTAAAAAACAATTGAAAAATAAACTCACTTGTAAATGTTGGGAGTTGTCCGTCATATTGTCCTCTCGCCTACGAACTTCTTCCAACAGCTGTGCATTCTTCTTTTTCTCCATTTGCTGATTGTGCTTCAGATTGGCAACCTTCTTGTTTTGGTCCTTCATATGTCTAAGAATTGCACACACACACCCATTAGTGTTAATGACACAATCACCTCTCTTGCAATAGAGATTAATTTTGTGACTACAACACAGGACATCGATTCTCCAACAGACACAAGTATTCCAAGCATCAGTTGTAACAATAAGACTTCATCTTGTTTTCAAGATGGCATATCAAAACAGTTTTCAGATTATCCAGTGGTAAAGCAATTACTTGGGTTTACAAGAATTTTCCATTTTTATGATTTGCTCACAAAAACTCACACATATATCTGAACTCTATGCAGAAAAATTGCTGAAGGAGGGAGATTATCCAAGAATCCTTACACACTTTGCATTCAGGAACAATTTTAATAGGTGCTTCACATAGCATTAATTTCAAAGGAAGCAGAAGGTGAAGGTGATGACTAATGTATGTTGTGAAATTCTATTTTTTAAAACCTAGACTACAAATACAGTGTTTAGGAGGATTAAAGTATGATGGGGTGGAAGGTAAGGTCACAAATATATCATGAAGAATAAAGGATGCCTTTGCAAATAGCTTTGTACATGACAAAAACATTTCTATCACTTTTAGTAATGGGACTTCTTTCTACAAAAGATAATCAACAAACAGATTTATGTGCCATTCCTAAGAAAATTGAACAATCCTTGCCACTATTATATGTTTTCTTAAGATTGTAGTAATCAAAAAAAATTGTTTCAATATTTAATTATCTTTTATTGTGGATGTTATTCATTAAACTACCAGAAGCATTTCTGAGACTGAACATACACCTTTTTAAGAAAGAAGGCAAGCTAATTTTGCCTGGTAGGTAATGAAAACATATCCTTGCAGTAATGCTTCCTACCTGCTTGAATTCTTAGATGTTATTTTTCAGACTTTCTTTGACTTGGAGGAATTTGCTCCCTTTTATCTATAAATAATAAAAGTCACGTGCAAATTCCTAATGAGATCTACTCACTAATCCTATTGTGGCAAATGAAGAGAATATTATTCAATGCCCAAAAGGATCGTTGAAAATCCGTCCTTCGCTTCCACATCAGAAGCAGTGAAAAAAAGTTACAGAACACATTTCTTGCACAGATTTTATTATGCTAAAGAAACTGGGTCATTTGATATTTACTTCTATCAGTGGTTTCTTTGTCCTACCAGTGTTTTTTTCACTATTTATTTATACTGAAAAACAACCAATTAATTTGCAATCAATAAATGTGCCATGATATTAAAAATTTTTAAAAGCCACTTCATATAAAAGTTTGTAAGTACAGGACATAAGAGAAAATCTAATCACAGTTAAAAAAAAAAAAAACAGCAACTTGCCCAGGAAAAGAAAACATGGACAAGTTCAAATACAGGTTATTTGCTTGCAACTCCAAGTGAAAATCAGTTCCCTGCCATTAGTTTGCCTCATAAGTGTAAGCACAGACTTACTCAGCATAAAACCAAAACAAATACTGGAAAAAAACTACTTCCACAACTCCATACATAAATGTATTCAGCAGAAATTTTGGTGATGCAATGTGGCTTTGTGCTATTAAAGCACAAATTGGCTTCCAACCTCATGGTGAGTCAGTGATAAATTCATTTACATTTAATCTCTGTAAGAAGCTCAATTTTATGCCAACGCTAGTCGCTCCTTTCATCACCCCTCCCTCACACAACTTCCTATTTCAGCTCCTGTCTACTGCCACACTGGAAAGCAGAACACAGTAAAGCTGCAAAGGAAAACATCTGGTGCCTGTGATATGCAAAATCTTGAAGAGAAGGAAATAAAAGAAAGCTCTGTCGTGGGCTCTCTGTATTCCACAACTGGCTACATACCTATGGAAATGAAAAGAAAATGCTACAGTTAAAAAGCCTGGCTGAGGAGTTCTCTTTTAGGCCTGCATTAAAAGTACTGGGGGAGTCCAATGCAGCAAATAAGTACAAAACCATATTCCCCACCAGGTTTGTTTTTTGGTTTTTTTTTTTCTTTTTAATAGCAAATATCAAATACAATCCTTGGTCCAGTAGAATTTTTGAGTGGCTTGCTCTGCTAGTTTTTCATGTGGCTCTGTTTCTAAAATGCTTTTGAATAAAATAGAAGATTAGGATAAGTAAAAAATATGCATGAGAAATAGGAAAATATTTGGGAACGGTACCCAATCAGCATAAATTATCATATGCCATGACCATAGAGGATATATGATAAAATATCCACATCAGTAGTAGCTGTGCTGATATGCATAGTTGAGTCTACATTACTCTTTATCATGTGGAATTCATTTCATGTGTTCTGCTGCACTGCTTGAATTTAAAGCTCTAAGACCAAAAAATTCATTAGACAGAATAAAATAAATAAAAGACTACTGCTTAAGACATATGTCTTTAAAATCTGAAGTGTTTTAGGGGTCTGGTCAGTAGAATTCCTCTTACCATCACAAGTTAATCATTTTCTGCTAGTGCAGCATTTTCTGGCAGTGTAATTGCCCCAGAGAAGGAAGATGAAATCCACAGCTCTCTGGTTTTCCACGTTGTTATAGTTCATTTTGAAGTCGTGCATCTATCCTCTTTCAGGGCTAATTTTATTATTTCATTATTATGATTTATCTATTCTCTTTTAGGTTAATTCTTTAACCTCTGAGCCAGGCATTACAGCCATCTCAAGCTCATTATTAACCAACACTCTGCTGCATTTGTGATTTTACAAACTTCACAGAACTGGAAAGCCAGGCTACAAACCAGTTCTAAAGCACCCAAGTCCAGACTACGCTGAAGTAGTGCCAACACTACGTTTGGCTTAAAGAAATGATGTTCTGAGCTCATAAACATTTAAGAAACAAAGCAGATTAAAAAGCAGCATAGATGACTAACTCTTTGCACAGATGCTTAATCTTGGCCAAACATTAAAAAGTAGGATTAATGACAGTTTTTCAGATAACAAATTTACATTTGTTTGTGTTCCTATGGTTAAAGTCAGTCAGCAACTGTTACAGAATATTCAGCAGCTTAGGAACAAAAAAGAATTCAGAGTGAAACTAAACTGCCTTGAAAACAGAGCTAGAATATAAACACATCTTGAATGGTTTATAATAAAAATAAATTTTTAAAAATTTAAAAAAGGAAATAAGTTCTGTTCTGTTCCAGAGTTATAAATTGAAGGATGTCATGGGCATCTCCTAACTCATGTGATAATTCAGTGTCAGAGAAGCAGTATCCAGCAAACTCCCCATGCCACATCAATACTAGATGACAATATTGGAAGTTAATAAAGAAGAGATGAACATCAGGTTATTCTAAACAAAATCTTATTATTTTAGTACATTAGACATTGCCTCACTCCTAAATAAGAGAAAAAGGTTATAAAGTAACACACTCCTCTAGAAGCCACCATACTACTCATTAAATAAAGTTTATTAATTTCTTATACCTAGATCAAGCCATTGCTCTTAACTGAATATTCATTCCCCTTACATATGCTACTCCATAAATATCAGCCCCATTCCACTTTCTGAATCTTTCTGACCTGGGGTAATTTTTTATAATCTTTTCAACACACTGAATCCTCCACAGTCATTAATTTGCACCTCCTCTGGGCACTAAACTTCAAATCAGGTATCTAAATGACAGCAATGCCCACACCTCTGTTTTCCTCAGCATTCAACAATTTTTCAAGAAATGTGGCCTCAGAATGCCAGCACTGGAGTCAATAGACTGCAGCAGCTCTGACTTCTCATACTGCTGAAGAATCATCATCTATGAGTGCTAAATATTTAGATGTGCTTAGACTGTCATAGATCCAAGAGAGATAGAAAAAGGGAGAAGACAAAAAAATTCTCAAACAGCCCTTTAGCTTTATCTCTTATGACATCCAATCCAAAGGACTTACAGCCCATCCACCATCCTGTGCAAACAGCAAGATGCCCTCACCTCAAATGCACCGTTCGTTCTATTTAACCTTTGAATTGAAATGTCTTTGTAGCAAACACACACCAGTGCCATGGACACCCAAACCCCTGATCAGCAGAAAGATAAAAAGCAAAACAGCAGTAGCACTTAGTTCCTGCTGGCATGAATATAATTGTAATGATGACACTTAAACCATGTTTGGGGCTTTTTCTTGTTCTGGAGTAGCACACAAATTGATCTCGCAGGTCTAACTAGAGGGCATTCAATTGCTTCAGTTCAACTTTTTAAGACAAATATTAAACACTTAGTTTCTACATATATGTGAGTAGCTTTCAGATTTTATTTTACAGTAATGTGTGTTGTCTAACCTCCAAAGCTTTAATCTCTGATAGCTATAGAAAATCACACTATTTCATTAAATTCCCTGCTTTAATTAGCCACCTGGGTACTTTGGCCACAAAGCTGGTAATGTCAGCCAAAAATAAGTGTTACATGTTAGTATAGCCTTTACTCTATTTCGTAAAGGTTTTTTTTCCCCTCAAAGTATCCAAAAAATGCAGACATGCAAAATACTCCCAAGAGCAAAATCTGTAACATTTTCTAAAGGAATATGTCTCTGCAGTAATTTTAATCACTTAAAACAGTATTGCAATGGGACCAGCTGTCTGCAAGTCAATCAAAAAATTCTCCAGTGTGCTAGGAAGCTGTGCTCCTCAGCAAATATAAAAGATAAAAAATATCAGAATGCAAAGGATGTTTTCAGGGAAGCAAACAACAAAAACACCACTACAAAAAAAAAAACCAAAAAAAACCAAAAAAAACCCACTCAGCTCTATTTTATGAAATACAATTTAGTCAAAACAAGTAATCTAGATAAAATAAGAAATTCTCAAAATTCAATATGGTAAACTTATTTTAAATAAACAAACATCTTCACCCATTGTTCTAGGCAGGCACTGGGTAGAATATTACCATCATCATGACTTGAAAAAAATATTTTTGTTTTTAACAGATCATCTCTTTCTCCTATATAAATAGTCCACACCTTTACAAAGAATTCATGTATGTGAAACAAATCTTAACATTTTACGAGGCACTCTGGGTCTCAGCAGCTAGTCATGCAGAAGACCTGATCCTGTAAATCCCAACCATGTGAATGTCCACTCCAAATTCCATTGCTTCAGTCAGACTCAGTAGAAATGTTCCTGCCGGTTCATCTCTCACTGTCTCACGAATGAGAGTCTGTGCAGGTGCTTCACTGAGTCATGACTAAACCAGCATAAGGGTAATGCGTCAAAATTCATGTCTAATTTCACTGAAATCCAAAAGCTAGAATTTCATTAAGATATAAGCCAAGTTAAATATTGTTTCTGGCATTTTCATGGAATACAAATGCATTTGCTACTACCTATCTGTAAACCTGAAAACAAAGATGGGTTCGACTCTAACAAACACCACAAGAGATGTTAAGAGGGTACTGACAGACACATTTCTGACACAAACAAGGACACTGTTTATTCACTCACAGCCCAGAGATGGATTTTTCTGTAGAAAACAGATATTATCATGATAAGAAAATCTCTACCTGTGACAGGCTGAATTTTTAATATAGCAAAGAAAACGTATCTCAAACAAAAGCAATTTTTTCTGAAAGCAAGCCCTCATGCTTGACTGCTGAATTGATTTAGTAAGTTAGACTATAGTCACTGTAAGTTTTATAATACGGTAATAAAAACTAAACAGTGACTTTCTGTGCTGTCATTTGCATTTAAAACTTTCCTGTTGCTTTTTTTCAATCAAGATCCTATAATCTAAAGAATTGTTAGTGTCTAAAACATCTTCTAAAATTGTGTCCTTATTCTTATCTTTTCGTATTTTCCTTTTGTGAACGAATACAATTATCACACTGATAACAAATTAAAGAATACCTTAAATGAATAAACAAAAGGAACTATCCCAACCATTAAGAAATGAATTGATCTATCAAATTTTAACATTAAAAGCAGAAATACTCCTACAGTCAAAGACCCTTTAAAAAGCTTACAGATAAATACAGACCACTACAGAGGCATGGGGGAGTAAAGTGTTTTGAATGAAAACTTCTTAAGGGAGAAATAAATAATAAATTAATATTCCTTGGTTTTGTTAAGCATACTCAAAAGAAAACAAACAAATGTACATGTCTGTTATCATGAAGGCCACATCACTTTGGAGGAATACTTCATCCCCAAATCTCAGGGAACTCCTTTCTTTGCATATCTGACTAACCTATTGCCATCCTATAAAAAAACCAATCCTGCATATCCTGTCTCAGCATTGCCCTTCTTGCCCTCATTATCCCAAAGCAGAAAATCGAGCAGACTTTATTCCCTCTCTTTTCCTTTTCTCTATAAAAGAATGATGTATTCCCCTCTCTATTTCCCACTGAAAAGGAGCAGGAGCAAGACTTCAGCTCCCTTTATAATTGCTTAAACTCCTGACCTGTGTGACAACATAATCTATAACCCCACGGCTGACTCTGTGACAAAATTTCATTTTTACAATTGTGCTGTTTGATCTTGTAACTAAAAAAAAAAAATCTATTCTACAGTGACATAAAGGGAAGTAACTCAGCTTCCCTAGCATGTCTATTATCATTTGGGATGAGAAAGAAAGTGGATGCCTCCTGGAGAGAAAGGAAAATGTTATCAGCCTGTGGCTGGATCTCCACTGTTGCCAGGAAGGCAACGGGACACTGAGACCTTCTCATAGGAAAGAAACTGATGAAAACTGAGTAAAATTTTGTTGCCTTTGGGGCAAGAGAATTTGGAGGCAAGTAATTCTATCTGGTTAAACTTGGCCAAACTGTCTTTATCTTTAGGTAATAAAAGCCACTATTTTCCACGTGCCTGAGAAAACATAATTACAAGCAATTAATATTATCTCTGACTGAAGAAGAATGCTTGATCTTCTTTCTGCCATTCGCCTGATGCTGAGACTACAGCAAACTCCACGTCACAGTTCAGCCACTCTCAGAACTGGCAGGTACCCCTCTGCTGTGCTCTCTCCACCTCTCTTTGACAGTAAGAGCTGGAAACAAAACGACCAGCGCAAACATGGGACAAAAAAGATCATCCAAGCCAAGTAATAGTTTTTAAATATCTAAAAAATATATTAATTCCTATATCACTAGTCCTCCAGCTGAATGCAAAAATACCACCATGGCCAGAATCAGGAGCTAAGATAAATGAATGTTAGTATATTTAATGTTTTCATTACGTTCCCAGCTCCTATTACTGATAGCTTACATGGCTACCTCCGTTTCACTCAAAGGAGCAGGCTTACAGCCCACAGAGGTCTGTGGGTCTCAGTAAAACCCTTCTTCCCACCCCCTTACACTCCCCCTCTTTAAATCTCATTTTTTCAACAGCTTGAAGGCTGGCTTCAGGTTTCTTAATACTCATGACAATTTCTCAGTGAGATGATTATTTTGCCTCCAAATGCACCACAAAACAATCTTATTGTCCTGGGACAACGGAGAACTCTGCCTGGTAGAAATAAAGCGAGTGTCACAGAGGTCACTGAAACATTTCTCACCTCAAAGACAAAAACGTGGGAGGAAGGGCTTACCTAACACACAATCTGGGAAGCTTTCCAAAATCTTTATTTAAGAAGTGTTTAGTCTGACACAGTTCCCTCCAAAGCCCTAGAGAGATGCTAGAAATATCCACGTGAGGATAATGCATGAATGAAAGAGCCGTACTAAAATCCTGTTCCAAACCGTGGTTCATGTCACTTTGTTTCAACGCAGATCTGCACTGCAACCACTGAAACTCCAACCCAGCACATTGCAGTGCTCTCTTCCTCAGCACATTCCTGCTGGATGACACTTTACATGAACACGTGTGAAATTTGTACCAGAAGAGTCATCTGTCACACATCTCTCTCGTACACCCAGGATTGTTGTGCATTTTCTTCTGATGTTTTTCTTTTTTAAAACAAACAAAAAAAAAAAAAAAAAAAAAAAAAAAAAAAAAAAAAAACCCCATCAGTGCTGATGACAGCACACTAGATGAGAAGGATATTTGATCTGATTTAATATAGCAATTGCTTGCTCAGCTATTTTATTAATTGAGACCATTAGCGATAACTGTAACCAGTTACTAGAAATAATTTGTTGCCTGAAATTTGCACCAAGGAGTTGCAGCTCTGCTACTGGTCCATCAGGTGCTTCCCATCTATAGTCCAGGAAAGTTTTCCTTAAAATACCAAACAAACAAAGCATCTCCACACAAACAAACAAACAGAAAAAAAAGCTCCACCACCTCCTGACTCTCTCCAGTTTTTCTCTGCATCCAACTGCTCCACAGCATGTCCAGCCCAGCCTGACAGCCATCAGGATCACACCTCCTCTGCAGCACTCCATCTTTCATTGCAATTTCCTTCTGGATCAAGTCTTTGACTGCAACTCCTGGCTCACCCTAGAAGTTCTCAGGATCAATGCAGCCATTATCACTCAATACATAAATCAAGCTTTCCATACTTTTGCAGTAACTTCTTCAGACCTCCAAATAAACCAGGTACACTTTGTATGATTCTTGTCTAGACATAGAAACTTCCCCTTATTATAAATCCAGATCAGAGCGCAATCTCATTGCCCAGGCATGTTGCTCCTGCATTGTGAAAGCAAACAATATGAGTGGAAGGAGTGGAACAGCCCAAATCCTAAATTTAGTGCCCCTGTCTCTTTTCAGTCACAGCTTTGTGAGGGCAAGCTGTGCTATCTCACAGTGATTCTTCACTCACACACCCCTCCACCGTGCACAGGGAATCCTGACAGCGTTGAGCCCTGGCAGTCACCGAGCTCCCCAGGGAGTGCTCTGGGGCCACTTTATTCACAGCTTCAAGAGGTAAAGAAATCTCCCCTGTGGGTCTTGTTCCTGAGGAAAACTAGTGGAGACAACAGGTCTGGAGAAGCATAAGAAATACTTATGTCTTGAACCAGTAACCATGGAAGGCAAGAGCAACAGCCCCCTAAGTTCTCTCTTCCCCAACACAGAGTTGTGGTGTCACATCCAAACCAGTCCAAAGCTGATATGTTTCCTCCAGCAAGGTAGAGCTCTTTTCTCCTCATATTTACTTCATACTGCATATCCAAGAGAATATTTACCCTCCAAATCAAATCTCAAAAAAAGCAAATCACTGAGAAATTACAAAATCTCCTTCCTTATTTAAATAATGCCTTTCTATTTTAACCCTTGCATGGCTTTCAGCAAACTGAAAGGGAAAGCACAGAACTAAGCAGACAGGTTCAGTAGTGAGTGGGATGAAAATGAACAACAGTGCATCATCTTGTCCCAGGGCCCTGTTTGTATCTTTTTATTGTTCATCACTATGATTTCTACTTATTTTGTAACATATTATTTTACTTTTTTTCTTAAGCAAATAGAATTCCAAAGAAAGAAAGTTTCTACTTCACTATTTCTTTAAAAAATGAAATTTACAAAAATTTAAAACGACACATGTAATCAGATAAATCTAAGTAACCTCTTCTCAAAATGTCATCTCTTTCAAAATGTTTAAATTCTAAAATATTGGTTCTGCATATGTAGCAAACAGACTAAAAGAGAAAGACATGTCAGCAATCTGCCTGTTATCCAACATGACAACTCTGTTTCTCACTCAGAATAACCATTCTCTCAGAAGAGTAATGTATATCACAGATTCTCTCAGTTTTCAGTAGCACACTATCTCAGTTTCTCCAGGGAAATTATCTTTGAACAACATATCACTCTGCCCTTGGAACCATCAAACTGACATTTGACAAAACTGTGGATGGCTTGTAGGTTAAATTTAAAACTCCATGGAACCTTCCCTTGCACATCTCACTGAGCTCTGGCCTCCCACAGATAGAATTAGGAAGGCCAGCATCAGAGCTGGTGGGAAACTTTCTAGCACTGGTCAGTATATTACACATGGAAAAAATCTCCATCTCCTCCTTATCTGCAGGTGGAAATGTTTGGGGAGTATATAACCTGCTGTATTCTAAAGGAGGGGATGTCACTGTACTGACGGTTGTGCTCAGAATATTTTTATCTTGTACAGGCAGGTGCACATGAGGGGATTATGCCAATGGATTTGATTTTCTCATTTGCCATCAGTATCGATAGCCCACCATGTGATAAAACAGATGCAGCATTTCTCTCACCATAATAACCTCACAGAAATATGGATGAATAAAGTGACAGCTAAGAACATACAGATTAGCAGAAATTACAGAAATTAATGGATCTGTTTCTTAAATTAAGTTTTGACCTTAATGAAGATTCAAGCTGAGAAAACGTAACACTTCACTGAATTCCCACAATAAATTCTAATCATACTCCACAACTTATTTGGGACTCTAGGGATGGAAGTTGGCAGGGTTATGAGGACAGCTTGCTTCAGCAAGGTCAGTTGGTTTTTTAGGTCAATAAAACATAACAGAAATTGCACCTCCAACTGCTGAACAAATGTTTCTGCATACCAATCATCAGATTCCAGTGAAATCAACCATAATGACAACCACATAGCATAATATCTTTCTTTAGGCTCTCTCGGGCTAGAGAGATTTTCCATCAATGTTGACTATGCTCTGATAGAAATGCAAAATGGTCACATTCAGACAATAACTTCATCATAGCCAACTCCAGAATAAATGCATTTAATTAACTTCTGGAAGAAAGAAAGATTCTGAAAATAAATGGCTGAGGTATTTTCATAATCTGGGTGTAATAACTATCCCTTCAAGCACATAAAAATGTGCTTGAATAGATAGACAGTAAATTTAGAGTTCATCCAATTCATTACTGCAATCCATAAGCCTCAAATTTCAGAAACAAAATTTTTCATCTGGGAAGTAACTTGTGATTGTGATGTGCACTAAAGTACATCAGGAAAAAAAAAGTCTTGTCAATCTTCTTGCAAGGAGCCATCGTTAGCTGTGCAGTTTGAAGAAGTCCATGTCAGAAACTTCTCTGACGTGTCTGAACTGTGAAATGTGAATTCTGCTTGGTTTTGAGGCTGAGACCAAAACTCTCCCAAGTTCTCCCAAGCTCTGCTTCTATATGAATAGAGAACAACGCTGTGCAAAAAGTATATGCGGACAGAAAAATTATGAACACTTGAGAACTGAACATATTATAAAGGCAGATTGAATATTTGTCATGATTCTAGTCAAATGTGCTGCATGGCAACCTGGAACCGTATCTGCAAATGTAGAACTTGGGAAGCTGAAATCTACCTGCAAAGTCTTTGCAATGTGCACCCTCCTTTAACTCACTGATGCATGAAGAAACAAACACTTTTGCATTGATAATGGTGAACCTGTCATCCAAACCATAAGCAGTAACTAGTTTCTAAAACACCACGAAGATGCTTTAAGACTTTGCTAACTTACAATTTACAGCCACCTATAAGCATAAAAAAAAAATTAACATCAAAGCCTACTAAGAGAAAAAAATATGAACGAGATAGATTTTTACTTTCAACAATCACCACAAGAAACGTAATACTTGAAAAGTTTACTCAGAAGCCATGTGCAAAGACAAATGCCAGCTAAACAAATCTAAAACCTGGAAGAATTTAAAACACAAACCTGACTAGATGAGGTTATATAAAAATACAGCATAAAAAACACATACAGACAACTCCTTCACAGTTATGTACTGGTCCAGAATCTGGCTAGCAAAAACAGCTAAAAGTTTCTGAACCACTGCAACTCTTCATATTCTCTTTGTAAACAGCAAAAGGGGCAAATGGCAAAGTATTAAGAATAAGTCTCTGATCCTAGGTACAAATCTCTCTGTATAAAATTGTCACTGTTCATTACCTGCTGGGTGGGGTTATCTACCAAAAAATTATTCCCAATGTTGAACTCCCTAAACAAAGATAACATAAGCAAAACTGAAACAAGAAAAAAATCTTCACACAAAACAACATATGAATTGAATATGTTGTTAATAAACATTTTTTTCTTACAGGCTTTCAAGAAAAGGACTCATTTACTGTAAAGTTTCTGGTCTAGAAATGAAATGACCAAAAACTTCACAATAGGGACAAGCAGAATAAAAACAACAAAATACAAACAGAAGTTAATAATGTGGAATCAAAACAGCCAAATAAATGAAGCATCAATGAAAACCTTCATTGTGGAAGGATCATTAAGTAGGAGAGCAGAAAATACTGACCTGGAAGTCAAGCTGGTTGGAGTAGGGATGAAAGCAGCAGTTTGGAGAAAAACAGATAGGGAAGAAGACAGCAAAAGAGAATAAAGGGAGGAACACATTAGTTCTTTAAAAATATAACAAGCAGATGTTATATTAGCAGATTACTAAAAAGAAAAAGAAAAAAAAAAAAAGAAAGGAAAAGAAAGGGAAGGAAAAGCAAGAATTAAAATAAAATTTCTGCAGAGCTATATCCTTGCTGTCAGCTGAAGAAAACAAACTTTAAAGTAAAAGGTCATCCTGTCATTGGTGGACGGGGGAAAGACATCCATATTTATCACCATCCAAATTCCAATTTCCTATACACACCAAAGAGAACAAATCAATTGGATGAATATTGGTAGCATTTGCTGCCACAGAAACATCTCATCACATGCAACAAAGTCTTTCATTCAAACTGCCACAGATTTGGTGACCCTCATTCATCAAGTCTTCCAATGGAAGTCAAAGCAGATAAACAATTTGGCAACTTGTTCAAAGACATTTAGAAGTTCACAAAGCACAGTACCTAATAATCAAAGATGAAGATTGGACACCCCACCTCACCCAGGAAATGCAGTCCCTTCCAATGCTGACAGCAAATTTTTAATTCAGTATGAAGAAGAGAATTAATACTTCAGCACTGAAAATGCTCTGATTTTGGTAACTTTATTTGTTGAAAAAATACCTAGCACGTCCTTTTCAAGTAAGTAGGGCCAAAACAATCCCCACCCAGCTAGACTAGTCCTTAAATCTGTCCCTGACACACAGCACTTGGTGCACTTAGGAAAAAGAGCATAATTAACAGCCATAAAAGTACTTTCTTTAAATGCAATTATTCCATATGCTGATGTTTTGTCACTTGTGCGATCACTTGTCAGTGCTGTGTGGACTTACCTTCATGAGAATTCAAATCCAAATCAATTCAGAATGAATTAATTGTAGTCTGAATACCCTTAGAGTTTGAATACATATCTATAGTGTTATATACCCACTGCATATGAGTAGATTAAAAAAACCCCAAACTTCTTGTTTAAGAACAAACAGGTTTGTCTCATAGCTAATGTAATGTTTTTAAATGGACTTTTATATTGTTGCAATCTTTGCTGAGAAGCTACACTCAGCCAAGCAAATGACCGAGCATCTCACATACCACTGGAGAAAATGGGATCCGAGATTTTGCAATCTTCACCATGGTGTCATCACGTTCTTTCTCTTTTCAGTCTAAATCTACCAAGGGATAATTTATATTGTATTATGTGCCAGTGCTCTTTTACTGAAATAACTCTTCTTCCCCTGCAGAGCTTACCCTTTCCCATATTTACACAGAACAAGCATCCCTACAGAGCTGTTGTTTTGCCAGAGAAATAAACCACTGTTGCTTGGACCCCTCCTGTGTCATGAACACTTCATTCCTTCTTACCAGCCCTCTCTGCACCTGTTTCCAGTTTTAATTCAGCTTCCTGGAACATGACTGATGAGAAGTACACAGCAGTGTTCCACATAGAGCCTTGCCAGCACCTGATGACATTAATACCTTCCTATCCTTACAGCAGATATTTATTCTAACATATCAGGATTCACTCCTCATTATTTAAATCTCTGCTTCATTATTTAGATGGCTCATAATGACACAGCCATAAGCAAATTCACCAAATCTTTCTTTTCCTAAACTGTATCAAGGATTATCCCTAGTTTATATCAGGCAGCCTTACTGGTCCTAACTTCACGAATATGTATTTTATGCTATTGTATTTCACTTCCTTTCATGATTCAAGCTCTCTACCACATTTCATAAATATACTTTTCATTCTAACACCATTAATAAAAGCTTTAAACGTATACTCCTTCAATCCTGACAGTTCTGTTTCAGCTACAGCTCCCTCTCCTTGGTGAGGCCCTTTGCATTAAAACTGGAGCTGATCACTATCTTATCCAGTTTTATTTACATTATAAAAAAAAACAAACCACAAAAAGAAAAATGAAAAAATCCCTGAACCACATTTCCTTCATCAAGAAAACCAAAGAAAAACAGCAAGCTAAGTTTAACAAAAGCACATTATACATTAAATGTAATATCTTGCACTTAATTTTAACCTTTTTTAATTATAAACAGATAAATTGTGACATTTTTATTATATTAATATAGGTTTATATATTTTGAAAATTTATGTTGTTGCAATTATCTTGCGACGCAAAGATGTTGGCATAGCAGTGAACATGGATTCCAGCAAGCTACGAATAAATAGATGAATTTTAACAACACATTCATTTTCCTACAAAACCCCAGAGAAGCCCTTGCATCTGAACTTTAGCATATATTTGACATTCTCCCAAAGGTCCATGGCAAAGTTTAACCACTCCATTACATTCTAAGTACAGTACATCCTTTTCAAAAGTCTATGTTCACTCAGCAGTACCACATTATTTTCTGAAAAGTTATTTCAGGATTAACACCCTCATCAACAATAACAGACTAGAAACTGGTGTTCCAAAACTTCACTGCTAAGAGTATAACAAATTTGGAAAGAAAATTAATACAAAAATAGAAAATCCTCTCCATTGCATCACCCTTACAGGGTTCTCAGACAATAAGAACAGATGGTATGCTGGCAGTGCTCTACCAATATCTCTGGATGCCTTAGTTCCTCATATCTTTGTAATGGTTGTTTGTAATCAATAATTCTCAATTTAATTCAAATAAGTTTACTCGTCTCTACCAATTCTTTATCTCTTTTTACATAAACTATTTACATCAAACTAATATTTCCAAAAATTTGAGATCACAAGCTTCAGCACTTCAACATGAATATCTTTTAATCTTGTTATTTTAATATTCAAACACTCAACACGTTTGTGATTGCTACCTAATAAATATCTTAAGATTGTCCTCGTGAACAAAAGATTTCTGTGTCTACTGTTGAGTCTGGTGTCACACAATAATTCAGGTTTTACAGTGCGAGGAGGGGATCAGTTGCTGTTTACACCAGGTGGTCACACCTGGAGTTGCTGCATTACAAGCCTGGGTCTTTAATTGCCCCTGCATGGAAAAGGCAGCACTTTCTCAACCACATGAAGCCTCTGTGGTATCCTTTCCAACACACTGCTTTAGGATTCTGGAGAGTGTAGGCAGAACTCACAGGCATGGTGCACAGAGTGACCACTCTTGGTTACTCACTTCCTCTGAGACCTCCTTTCCACAGCAAAATATGTGCAAACAATTGAGTATTCTAAACTCTGATGTGGTGAGAGAGGCAACTGCTAATTGAAGTTGTCCTTACATAAATAATCAGTTCTATTTTAAATACAAATCTTTTCTCACTTTGAATTTGAGGTCTCCATTCTCATGACACTTAACCGTTACTAAACTTCACCAAACATCTGCAAAGAATAACAAGTTTTTGCAGCAGGTAGCTGTGAAGGTTGATAAGTCATCATCAGTAAAAGGTGCTCTACACATCTTTCTTTCCATGCTGGTTGTTTTCTGTCCCCCAAGGTAACCAACATTTCTGACAGATGTTCCTCTCCTTCATGGTAATGCTCCCTAATGGGTGCTTTGTCCTGACTGGAACTATAGCAATGAGCACAAAAACAAAATCACTTAAACTTCTTTTCTGGAACCATGAAACAGCATTCTTCTGACTTGATCACAATAAAGCAATTATATAAATTATTTCAAAACACAGAATTCCTTCTTTCATTCAAGCAAGAGCTTCTAAGTAGAAGAAGAGAACAAAAAAAAGAGATCAATCAAATAAATAGCAGCACGCCATATGGGAGAAGGTTCCAAGAATAATTTAATTACAAAGAGTGTGAGACAAATGGATCCCAAAACTCTCCTCTCTCCATTATGGAGAGAGGCCTCTACAACCTTCCCAGAAACAAGACAATCACTGCCTGGTCAACATCAGCAAATATTCTTTTGAAGCAAACAAAGACTACGGGAACACTGAGAAATAGTTACAACTATTATTAAATAGTCACTGGATGGGTTAGAAATACTTACCAATACTTTTCAGGACCTCTGAGAATAAGTGATGATGTTCACACTCAAAGAAACGTGTGGGGACAGGTCTGATTCACCAGGTACTAGAGGGACAGCTTGTTCCCCAACACGGTTTTCTGGGAGGGTTGTTCTCCCTGTAAACTGTACGTGACTTTTCCTATATGTGCTTGTTTTATGAAGAGTATTAAAAAATAGAAACCTTAAATTGTTCCAAAGTCAGCAGACAGGAGATGTAGTTCTCAAGTAGCTCTTTTTTGTTCTTTTACAAGACATAACAAATATTCTGTTAAAAAAACATACTCTGCTCTTAACTTCTGTGCTTTGAAATGAAGATCAAGTAAGCAAAAACGTTACTCAATGTAAGACAAATAATACAAAAATTACCTTTCTAATTCAGCAATTTTCTTATCTTTGTCATTCTTCTCATTCTCTACTTCCTTGAGTATTTCTAGAAGTCTGTCAACCTCAGCCTGAGCTTTGCCACATTCTTCTCTATAGTACGATGCCTCTTTGTCAAGCTGTTTCATTCTGTCTGCAAATTCTGGATTCATCCGTGCCTCCTCTTCAGCTTCATGAGCCTTCAGAATCAATATTTCAAAAAAGATAAGGATGACAATAACTTAAATAGCTTTAAGAGCTTTACTTCTTCAGTCTCCGAGTTCAAGTTTTCATTAAAAAGGATTATGGGTATTTCTGTCTGATGACACCTTTCTACAGATGCATTATAAAAAGAAATTAAAATATCTACGTGGTCAAATTCTACCATCCTGAAAGGGGAGGGGATTTATTAAGGGGGTTTTACATATTAAAGTGACCCCATTTTAAAGGTGTTTTTTCAAATTTAAAAAAAAATCACCTTATAATTCATTCAATTCACATTAAGCTCAGTGTGTTTTGAACATATAGGCAATTTCTTAACAAATCGTGACCTCTTTCCCAATATATAAACACACTTTGTTCATATATATGTATATATATACAAACATATGATCTATATCTGAATCATCAGATATCTCAAATGCAGTTTGATACAAAGAATTTAAAAGAGGCAAATCGTTTTGAATGCAGTGGTGATTTTAAAAGACAAACCAATAAACAAAGAAGCTGCTTTCAGCAGACATTTTACCCAATAATCCTTTTTACCTTATCATTAATACTTAACCTGAAACATCAGAGGAACAAGCCCATTGGTGAAAACAGCACAAACCTGGCAAACACATGCATGGATGGGTGGCAGTTTCACACACAAGAGAGAACGGCATGAAAACAAGAACAGTGCAGAGCCCAGGCCAACTCCCATCAAACCTAATGGCAAAAACCCAATTAACTTCAATGGGAGCATGATCTGGCACCAAGTGCTTTAAACTGTTGGCTGGAATAATCACAGACAGATGGAAACAACAATGCACTGCAATGCTTAGCCTACCCCTTGCTTCCCATTATTCCTAATTGGCATCTTGAAAGAGCAGGCAGGGAAAAAACAAGTAGTTTAAGGCAGTGCACATTAAACATAGAAAATTCAGGTAACATACAGGATTTTTACAGAAATTCATGACGTTTAGAACTGAAGGTCCTCCAAGTAACTTAGTACGCAGAGAAGACGTGGACTTACTTATCCTTCTTAATTTCAGGGAATGGACAATGCGAGCAAGCAATGAAAGAAATGCAGATCAAAATGAAGCATGCATGTTTGGGAAAGAATTAATATAAACTACAGATACTAGAAGGTCCATATTCTTTGCAATGATTAAAATTTTCTGTATAAATAAAGAAAAAGTCTGAGTTTACTATAAATACAACAAAAAATTGAAATTCCCAGGGAAGAAACTTAGGGGGTTTGCATGTAACATATCATTTAAGCATGAGGATAATAAGAAAAAGATAGTAGATTTGAAGTGTTATTTATCCTGAGATTTTTATTCAGAAGAAATATTTCATTACCACAAGAAGCCAAGGGAATGACACAAGGAGCCTAATAAACCTACTGACCTTGCTCTTCAAAAATCTCTGTTTTGATAATAATACATGCTCCAGTCCTGAATTCCATGCAGATGCAGGACTTTTTGAACACAGAACTTGTTTCAAGGTAACATTCAAGGAGTACCTTGATTTTGCTGTTTGGGTGAGATGCCAGCAACAGATTCCTTTCCAGCCTCAAAATCTTCCTTAATAATAAACCTGGATTTATTTTATACCAGTTGTTAATTGTATCAAGAAATTTACTTTCAACTAGCTTTGTAATTTTTGAAGTCAATGTAATACTCAGACTCAAGGCCAATTATCTGAGAAAACACTTTGACTGTCCATCAACACTGTCATGATATTATATACCTTTATACCATTGTGTAATTAGGCAAGGAATAAAAATAATTCCATAGGTTGGAAAAGGCAAATTCACTCTAGGAAAAAAAATACTACTCAACTTCCACCTTCAAGATACTAAGAAACTTATGCAAAAAGCCTGTTGTTCCCTATCATTCTTCAGATTTGTCCTTCTCTCCCAAGAGTAAATCCAGAATTTCGCAGTTCCCCTCTAAATGCTATTGCTCTTTCATGTAGATCCCTGCCACCTTTCTGTCCCTTCCCTTTACCTTAGCACACAATTAACTTATTTAGCAGCCTTGCTTCCATCATTTCCTAGAGAGGAAAAATACCCACCTTCCTTCCTCTAACCAGTCTTCACTTTAGCACAAAGGAACCCTCAGCTTCAACCCAAACTTTTTTTCCCCATGCACCTCTACCCCTGTCTTATCCCAGGACAAGAAGCAATGCAGATGAGAGAGAGAAGCCTGAATTTTTTTTATTTTTCATTGCCACATTGGACTGTCTACAATGCAAATGCATAACTGGGCAAGAACATGATAGCATCACCAATGCAAAGGTGCCAAATGTTCTACTACCATGGAGAATTCCTGTCACACAGCAGCTCAGAAATGTACGGAACAAATTATCTCCTGCCCAGCTGATAAGTAAATCACCTGAAATAATGAATATATTCCTCAGTTTAGCCCTTTAAATCTTTGCTCAACAGCACTAAGGAAATGAACATTAAGTTGCAAAAGTATTTTCAGTTCCCGTGTTTTCTGTGGTACTCATGCCATTCCATATTTGTGGGATGTGTCTTTGGAAAATTCTGCACCACAAACTGGGTCATGGCATTTCCCCAACATGAAGAGGAATCTATAAGGTATGATTATATCCACTGTGATTAAGCATCCAGCCTGTGCAGGGTTTTGAGGTGCAGCACAGTTATCCATAATGTCGCATATAAATCAATGTAAGCATTCAGTTATTACAAAGTTATTCTTATTAAAAAAAAAAAAAAGTATTTCAAACCACCAATTTAGCCAATTGCCTCTACTTTTCAAAGCTGTTATAGAATCTTTTTTGCACTATTGGCAGGAACTGGACTTCTACAAGAGGATGAACGAATGAAGAAGTAAAAGAAAGTTAAAAAGGGAGAGCACAAACAAAAAACAATTTTCACGAAGGGCTTTCTGCAGGTGGTACTTTAACCTGCAATTCCCTTTAAGGGAATCCTCACATTGTAAACAAAGCTGCTGATACTAGAAAAGAGCAAAACACAATCCATCTGACATTCCCAGGACAGAGGCATAGAATTACTTATAAGGCCCCATTTTTTTTATGGCTTTGAAAGATGTGTTTGGATCTGGACTAGGCACCTTTTTGAATTTGTTGTGTACACGTCGGGGTGATTTGTTGACAGATGGAACTTGACTTCTGAGGTCAAACAGCAGAACAGTGGAAAGGCAGCTCAGCTGGTATTGACCCTGCTCCTGCCAGATTTCTTTGCCTTTTTTGTAGGCTCTAGGCTGAAATGTTGGATCAGTTCTAGACAGAAGCTGCACGGTGATCACATGAATCAAAGTCTCTGCCTATTTCTGCTGTCCACTCCCTTTCTTGTTTAATTTCTGTCCCCCTTTTACTCCCTAAGTTCTCTGTTACCTTGGAAAACACATTTTCTGTTTCTACAGGGCTTGTATGGGGAAGAGGGACCAGTCCATGTGCATTTTTCAGCTCTCTTAAATCTGTATCTGCAAATGATAACTCCTGTGTGTGTAGATGAGGTTAATTCCAAACTAACCCACTCACTTCATGATGCTTTTTCTCTCAATATTATGACTGTGTTGTTGTATGTTATTTTTACAATTCAATAAAAATAGCATATCATTCTACCATTAGAATTTCACCATTTTTTACCTTAATTATATATCTGTTCTGATCTTTGCTTCATAAGCACTACAAATGCTTTAGGAAAAAAGTGACATTTCCTTATATAAACCACAAATTTCCTACAGAAACACCATAACTGTGGCACAGACATGCAACATGAATTATTTAGGCTATTAGAATCTTATGGCACAGTCATGCATGTATTATTCTGCATAACAGAAATGGATGGATAGATAAGTATTTCATTTTTAAAGCTTCAGACACAAACATACACAGAAGTCAAGTGAGTACTTAATATAAGAAAAAAGAAACGGAATGGTAGAATTTACATGCAAGAAATTACTTTGTAAGATCCTTCAAATTTTAATATTTTCAATCTTAAATGAAAAAAAAAATATTGCTGTCACATGAATTTTCTTGTCTCCTTAAAACTCACAGGGTTTTTATTTAACTTTAGGGACTGCTATAAGTAATTTATCGTGGATTCTGCAAGTATTTTAATTTAATCTGACATTCCTCTGATAGAAGATTTTGGAAAATTTAGCCTTTAATATTCAGAAAAGGTTCACTTGAGCTCCAAACTCAGTACAGCATTACATTTTCATTACAGCACAAAGGCAATAGTGTAATTTCTTATAATCAATTTTGCACAAATCTCATTGCATATTTCCAAAAGTTCACCTCTCAAAACATGAAGAAATGTGTGTCCAATTCTATTCACATCTTATTCTCATATATGTGGGAGAAGAAAGAAGGTGAACAAGAAAACTTTATTTAAAAACATCATCTTGTGGGTATAGTATGATTGCTGCCTGGTGCCAAAGGAAAAGGATCTTGCATCCATTGTTTTGCACCTTCCAACTGGCTGCCCTTTTGAAAATTAAGCACGTGAAGGCAGAAGAAACAATTAAGAAAAGGACTGACTTTGGAATACTGCACACAAACAGATTAGGAAGCAACAAATGAATTCCATACAGCAGAATCGCTACTTTTGAGCTAATGGCTCGCCAGCATTTACGAAAACCAAGCTAAAAACTAACAGCAAAGACTCCAGTCTGAAAAGACACGCACAGGAGCAGTGCAAATGATACGAATAGAAACATAACTACCACAAAGGTGACCCAAGATGATACAGAAGAAAAGGGGTTTATCATTGAAAGGGACAAGCTCTTTCTCCAGCACTGTGCTGGAGGGTAGAGGTGATAATATCAGGTTTTACGCCACTTGTGCTACAATTTATGACTAAATTCTAAACACGGGTAACCAATAACTTTAAAAGTAAATACAGCACGTTCTGTGGGACTCTTTTTTCCCATACAAAAGTCATGACATATCCATTAAATGGTTAGAAGCTACAAATCCTAACCATAATAGATTCCAAAGCTGAAACCCTGGTCCGCTGACACGAATGGCAAAGCTCCCATTGCCTTCAGTGATGGCAAGGCCTCCTCTAATGTGTGGTATCACATTACTGAAGCTACAAACCCAGTTCTTCCATATGTACACTATCCCAATTACATAGTGGTTCTGACTAGGATTACTGTGTAAACTACAGCTTTTAAATTGCTCTTACAGTTACATCATTTTTCTGTCCTGTGATGCTCACAGCACATTAACAGACTCAGCCAAAAAGTTGGAAACTCTTCACTGCAGAGAAAATGTTTGTTGCTGCTCTTCCTCAAATTGTAAAAGGAGAACAGTCAAGTCAAAAGAGGAGATATTGTGCAATTAAAGCAGACCTTGGAGAGACTATTAATGCTAAGCAAGCCAAAGCAATACTGTGCTTTTGCAAAAACTGCCTTTTGCATTCATCATCATTTTATATTTCAGTATTTTCTTCACTTAAATACAAAGTTTCCATGTTCCTAATGTATATATGGTAAATGTATACACTCTTTCATGAGTAGCACAGATCTATCGTAGTCATATGGACTTTTGAAAACAGTACCAGTCATTTCCTAGATATTATTATTCACCTAATTACCTCAGTCACTAAAGATAAACTGAATAAATTAGGAGTTATGTAAGTTTGAAGGATCAAATAAAGTACGACAGAAGGAGGAATTAAAAAGCAAAGCAAAAGAAAAAGAAATTCTGCATGCGTTTTCCAATGGAGAAGTTGAGGACCTAAAGGCTGGGACATTTGTTTTCTCAGAAACACAGTATGTACCTATTTAACACATTTCAGATTCTTAAAACGGCCTTCAAGTCCACAAAGTTCATTTCTTTGGATATAATGGATACAGCATAGTGAGCATCAGGAGTGTTCTGCAAAGCTCCACAGAGGAAGAGCACAACACAGTAAGGGAATGGATCCTCATGCTTTCATATGTTACAGCGCGCATTTTAAAAATGAACTTACTGGATTGTACATCTGATTGAACAACTGTTCAGCTTGCTACATTGCAAAGTTGGTAGGGAGTGAAGCACAGACAGGAAAAGAAGGAAAGATCCAGGAAAACAGCATTAGCTCAACAAAACCAGTGCATTTGCACAGAAGAACTTGTCATTAAAAAAAAGAAAAAAAAAAAAAAAAGTAGAAATTTAAGATTCTAAACATTCCTTGGTGAAAGTGAGAGGCACTGGGGAAACATAAATGTTGACTTTGGCTCCTAAAAAAGAATAGCTGGAGTAAGAAATTTAAGGTTTGTGTTACTTTCCCTTTCTCAAGTTAAATAACCCATGAAATAAAGAAAGGTGTCCACTTTTGATGATACATTAAGTGCTGGTCTCAAGCAATGAATCACGAGAAGTGCTTTTGGCTGAGGCTGCAATTTATTACCAAAGCTTCAAAGACAGTAATAATAAAAGATTAATTAAATAGTATCATTAAATTTATTACTTTCCTTTTGTTTAATACAAGACTGAATTTTCTATGCAGAATGACTTTCAAACAGTACAGCTTGGCAAATAGGACTTTGGCAACTGCAAATATGTCAGTAAGCAAGTAAATTTAAGATGAGAAACAATAAAAGGAGGAAATTCTAGAGTGGATAATAAGGATTATATATACACACACATATATATATATAACACTTTGCTACTTCATAGGCAATTCCTACTGTTCTTTCACGAATAGCAATACAAAGTAAGTCAACAAAAATCTATGGAATTTTGGGGAAGAGCATTGACCATTCTCTGGTATTTAGAATTTTTGCTTTTGAATTTTTTTATGAATTTCAGCTCATAATATTTGTCACAAAATGTTCAATAAGCACGTATATAATTTAAAATATTACTTTGTATACCAAAAAATACAGCACAGTCACATGAATAATTACTTTGTACAAATATCCTCTTTATTATTTTTGAAACGTGCCTACTTTATTATTTTTGAAACGTGTAAAATCGTGGCTTTAGAATCAGCATATTCTTTCTTGCCAAAATGCAAAAAATCCAGTTATGCAGTGCTGAAAAATATTTGGATCTAATCAGATCCAATAAAAACCATCTTTACTATCAGTAAATTAATCTTATTGTCTCCAAAATACAGAAAGCAGGGAAAGCCCAGGGAAGAGAAACTCTAAAAGTTGTTTTGGTGTTTTTTATTTACAGATTTAGTTTGGACTTGCCCCTTCTGCACGTTTTCCTTCAGACATAGCACTTACTACCATTAATGCTCATGCAAAACTAACTCCAAGCAAGCACACACAGAGTACTATCTTCATATTTCTTAGTTTAATTTGCTAAAACATATAAACCAACATTGAACTATAATTACTTCACAGCACCATAACAAAGTACGTTCTCTATGATATTTTTAGAGAGGAGTACTGTGTGAGCTACACGGAATTTTTTCGAGGAGACAGCCCCTTGGAGCGGGGTTTTGAAGGAGAGATGAAAACTGTGCCAGGTCCCCGTGGCTCCCGCAGTGGGTGACGCTCACATGGGACACGTGGGCTCATTTATGACCCCTGTCCCTGTCCCCTCCTCCTCTGACCCAGACATGTGCAACAGTGACCCAGGTTTCTGTTTCACTCAGCTTCCTGAGGAGTGAGAACATGGTGCAGGTATTTTTCTGGGGACCAATTACTTTTAACGCAGGGTATTTACAGGTTTGGACATAAAGTATTTCATTAAAGAAAATGTGAATTGAAAATGACTGTTTGGAGTCTACTGTCATTAACAGTCACTGTTTCTGTTCAATTAAACATGCCCAGAAAGAAGGTTGTAACTACATTTTATTGTGGAAATACCTGGTCTCCTACAAATGGTGGGTGAATTTCCATTGGGGCTTTATGCTCTATTTATGATATAATAACACTATTATGTTTTCAACTTTCATTCAATAATTGTTTGTATTTATACACAAGAAACACGCTCCCTTTTTATACAATAGACATCCCAGACTTTCTCTGACTTTTATAAGTGCTTGTTTTTCCATGACTGTATGATGTGTTGATATGTACAGTTATAAACGATTGACTTAGGATTTCAAGCCTTTCAAGAGGATTTTGATGAGGGTTTTTTAAGTGATCTGTGCTTCCAGGATTCTTTTAACTATATTTTTTTAAATGAAGAAAAAAGGATATTTCAGATTGTAATGAAGTATATGTTGTAGTGGAGTGCAAACTAAACAAACATATTTTCTAACAAACTAAAACAAACTAAATGACTTCCAGAGAAACCTTTTCTTTGGATATTTTAATCCTGCCATCAATAGCATTTTTAAGCTAGCAGACACTTAAAGTATTTGTGTTTCCATTTGTATATGTTTATTGAAAAAGCTTCCCTTCCTCTCAACTAAGGGTCTAACGCAGGCACTTAATTGCACATATTCATTCTGAATCAAAAAATAATACAACTATAACTTTTACACGCTGGTATCCTTTATATTTTGCAATACCTTCTTCACAGGTCAGGCTATTGAAAAAATGCTTAATCACTGAGCAGGATACTACTCAACCTGGGTGAAAAGAGTGTCAGAATATTATGCCAGCAGTGATGACATTCACAGAACAAATATTATTTACTTGAAAATGAAAAATTATACCAATATTTAAAAAAAAAAAAAAAGTTTGACATACACTTAGTCATGAATTGCAGAAGGCAAACGTAATGCCCGACCCCATCAAATACATAATGAGAACAATGAGAGCAGACATTACCAAACAACACAGAGAAAGGTCAAAGAAACAATGGTATCAAAACACTTGCAAATCATTTAAGCAAAATCTAGTTTAACGCAGCAGTTTAAGTAAAATCATGTTATAAAGTACAGGGTTTGTATGTTTTCCTTTAAATGCTTGCTTCCACTACTTGCTGAATAGAAACACTGAATTTCCAGCTGAGATAAACTTTTGATTATTTTGCTTAATTATCACGAACATGTGTTCACCAACAAAGCCAAAAATACATCAAAATAAAACCTAGCTAGAGTTTTCATTTTGGAAGCTGATATTTTTGATTAGGAAGTCCACCATTTCTTGGACAAGCCCTCAATTTTTTTCTCATACTGCAAACATTTCAGTTTACTTCTAAAAGTGGTGCTGATTCACATACATTGAAACTGCTGTTTTGATAATTTCTTTCTGCCCTTTTCCCTCCAATGTCCTGCTCTCAGTTCATCTATTTGTTGCAGCTTCTCAGAATTCCCTCACAGAGGTACTCAGGACAATTTCTGAGGCTCACTAGTGGCTTTGGTACAAACCTCTTGAGAAAATGGAGCATTTGATGCAAGCATCAGCAAACAGCATAGGATGGGTAGATTCTAGATTTACTCCAGAAGAGTAAATAAGCTCATAATTTCAAAATGAGGGTATGGGATGCTGATTTTTGTTTTGCTGATTGTTTGTTTGTTTTAAGATGGAACTTACCTTTTTCAACTGTGCTTCCAACTTACTACACTCTTCTTTCTTTTGTTCTATGGCTATTTCTAAAGACTTAAGTTTGGAGTCTCTTTTCAGCCCTGCTGATGCCAATGAAGATGCATGTTCTTTGAGATCGATTAAACTAGACTGGAAAATGACCAAGAGTAAAAAGTTAATTCCTAGTCAGCAGGACACTAAGTCATTGCCAACTTAGCAATCACTTGGATCCTGTTCCCCCTCCCCCAAAAAGAGCTGACTCAAAGATAAGCATTGATAGCAAAAGACACCATTTTGTGGATACAACTGGAACCACAGGAGCTGGCATGCAGCGAAACACAGAAACATTCATAATACAGACGAGCTCATGTCATCTTCTGGAGGTACAAACACACTGAAAACTGTTTCTCTAACTGACAAACGAAAACAGGAGCAGCAATGGAATATTTGAGCCTAATGGAAGCTTAGGTAAAGGACAAAGTAGAGATTATGACACACAACTGTAAAAACCGAAGCAATATTTCATGTGTAAATGAGGACTGTGAAGAATGCTTAAGAAAACAGCAGTTCTGAAGCTGACCACTGAAGTGGCAGAATTTCAGTACTTGACATGATTCAGGAGTAATCCTAACGCACTTTTCTTTCATCATAATGACATAGATAGAAGAGCAGAGTTTTTAAGAAAAGACTGACCTCTTTTTCTGTCAGTTCAGCTTGTAAAGCATTAACTTTCTCCTTCAGGTCCTTGTTTTCTTTTTTATAAGATTCTATTTCTTCAAGTCTTTCTCTGTCATCTCGATCCCTTTGCTCCTTCAGACGCTCTATTATTCTTTCCTAACAAGGGAAAGAATTGCAAAATGGAGAAGTTGGAAATCATTTTTTAAAAAGACAGAATTAAATTTGTTTGCATTATGTATCACTTATTTCAAAAAACCTTCAGAAGCAGAGGATGATTGAGTTAATGGTATTAAAGTCAATGCAAGATTTCTCTAGATTTCAAAATCATAAGATCAAGGTTTTAAATACTTGGTAAGAGTAACCCAGTACAGAAACTTCATTAAAGATCTGTAATGATATGAACATGTTTAGTTTTGTGATAGATGTGGAAAGATATTCATTACAATAATGTATTTCCTGTATTCATAAGTGACTGAAGTCTTGAATAAAAGTTCAAAACATTAATTGATTAGTTTCCTCAGAGACCATGACCAGTTTCTCAGCTTCAATTTTATTACATTACAGTGCCTGCAAGAAGATGTCAAGGTTCCAAAGCTAATTAGAAATCAATCACTTGCTAACTATCAGTAACTAACAGCTCACATATATTACATTTTGAGACATCAAAAAAACAGTTGTCCAAGACACAGGAAAATTACCCTGATACAAATTAAGAAATCCAAAGGAAGATTTTTCTCTGTCTAATTAACAGTAACCCTACAGACATTTAAACATAACCACATTTTTGCACATTTTGCTGATTTCCAATTACTATTATAAGGTTTGCTGAAAATCACCAGTCATTGACGGGTGAATAATTCAAAGGGTGAAATGTAAAAAGCAGACCCAGTATTATGGTTTTGTTAAGCTCTGATTGTGTTCTACAAAACCACATTCTATCAATACTTGAAGCATGCAAATACTGATCAGAGAGAAATACTTAGGGTACAATGAAACAACCACCAGAACTGCATTTCAGTTCAGAGCAATCTAAGCTTATGATACTAAATAACTTCAAGTTTATTCCTAATAACAAACAATATAAATTCTTAATTCCTTGAATATTAGTATTAAAATGCCAGCCTTCATAATGTGGAATAGTTTAATAATCATAAACATTCAGATTTCACCTGGTTATATTCAAAATTAGTTTTGTGCCCATTCCTTCTTGAAGATTTATTTACCCAAATGATTTTTTCATCTATAACAAATTAAACATAACACTATTTCATCTTCTTAATGAACAGTATATTTTTTTCTCAGTCAATCACAAAAGAAGACTAATTTATCTGTCAGCTGCATAAGGCTAAATGTCAAAAACGTGTTAAAAGGCCCTAATATACCATGTTTTACTTGATTAACAGCTAACTTGCAGAAATCCCAGCAATGTATTCTTGTTTCAGTCTTATTTGCATTGGCCAGCTTTCCTTATGCACTAATCTGGGACCTCACAGGTCTAATCTATTTGCACTTTATCAGAAGCAGGAACTGAATTGCCCCAGCATATAGCTCCATTATCAGACATACTCCATTGCTTATCTGCTGTGTGCTGCTACAGTAGGACCAACTTTATAAATATCAGCTTCATGAAAGCAACCTCTTGAGCTGCTTTGGGCCAGTCCAAGAGCTGAGATATTCTTTGAAAAGTTTCTTGTTATAACATCAAGGAAGCTGATAGCACTTTTGCATAGTCTGCTTGTCAAACTTCTTTTTTTTTTTTTTTAATTGCAGTGTAATCCTTATTGTTGTTAAGAATTTTCAGTTCTTAGGAGAGGCTCTGAAATTAAGGATAAATAGTTGAATGAGTCTATTTTGCAGCTTAGTTCCAAAATGAACTCAAATGCGACCAAAGTTGATTTGTTTCTGATTCCTGAGAAGAGGACAAATCGTACCAGAAATATCATCAGAATAATAAGAAGAATAAAAGAAGCCCATTTCAGGAAAATTTGGCGTTGTTTTATGATGTCTACATTAATTTCTCATTTAGTGTTCCCAAGATACCTAACCACTAAATAGGAAAGAAAATCAAGAGACAGATACTTGAAAAAATCATTTTTCATAAAGAATAAGGAAACGTTTTCTAATTCAGAGCCAAAATCTCAATCTGTGCCTTTTCAAGCAAAATGCAAAAAAACATTTGAGTTTTGGACTTTAAAAATAGCTTTATAATTCATTCATATCATATGATCATGTTTTAATTTGTTTTTCTTCCTATAAAAGCAATTCAATTAGATTTCAGTAAATTGCAGTTAGCTAAACTGGTATGAATAAATTTTATTTCTATTTTAAAGGAGCTTCTCATGATACTCTTGAAGAATTTTACTCATTATGTTTAAATTAAAATTCCAAAAACTATTGAATGGACAAACAACTAATATAAAGCAAAAAACAACCTAATCTCAGAGTGTAAATCAAAATTATAGAGTTGCAAAGTAGGTCTGATGCAATTTCTAGAAAGAAAACAAACAAAGTACGCAAACAATGCATTTCCATGGAAATGGAAATCAGGTATTCTTAAATGAAAGCATCATCCCTTCTTGACAGTATCACATATTGAATTGATAAAACTACTTACATTGATGCACTCATTAAGAAAAAACTCACTAAGGGTTCTTGTTCCTTTTGGACAAACCTCTATTCCATACTTCTACCTGTATTCCCAGTGGATATGTTTAATAACTATTGATCAAGTCTGTAGGCCTTAAGAATGCTGCTGCAGAGGGGAATAGGGATAAGAAAGTTACTGGGAACAGTTAGGATTGATTTGGAATCCGCACACAGAAAGGAATGAGGCACATGTGTAAACATACACTGTCAAAGTATTTAGCTGCCAGCAGACAGAAGAAAGCCAGGCATAATTGTCCATTTGGAATTCCTAAAAGATGGCTACTGGCTTCTTTCAACGTGTAAGTACATCCCAGAAACCACATTTAACATCAAAAAATCTGCCCTTCGAAGTGTGGCCTTCAAGAGACTTACAATGGAAAAGAAATGGAGGGTGATTTCCCTGTACAACAAATAATCAAAATCATACAGAGAGATGCTTTTACCTTGGAAACTTTCTCCTCATTGTGTCCCATGCTCTCAGATCAAGCAGCCTGTTTTCCAAAAGCTAATCTGAATCCTAACTCTGCACTGTTGTTTGCCTCCTACTCCTATGCAAGTCTGCATTTTGACAGTCACTCTGTTTCCCAAAGGACTGTTTAAAAATCTCTCAGCTGCCTCTATGGGCATTTTGGGAAAGTGAATCCAGAAAAGATAGTTTACAAGGAGGGAAAACAGATTTAAAAGTACTTTCTGCCATTTTTTATTAATATGTTGTGAAACTGATGAACGCTGTGTCCAGATTAGCAGTGAAAGATGACAGAAATGTGTAATTTTACTGTATAAGTGCTGGATGCTTATCCACATGAATCAACACTAACAACAACTTTTTTCATTGTTGTTGACCAAGCAAATGCTAGGAAGGCAATTAAACACACAAGAAATAAAAAATCTGACATTAACATTGTATGTGTCAGTGTCAACGCCACAGCGGCATTTTCAAGTCATATACAGTCATAAATACCTTCATAGGATTACACACTGCAGAATGGCTCAGATTACTTTAATTAGTCACACTCACCTGTTCACATTTAAGTGGTATATATCAAGATCTGTGAGCTGCAAAATGTGGATACTTGCACTAATTTTTTTGGCATACAAATTCACTTGCATTACCTCGCATTCAAAGTCAACTGAAAGAAGAAACCTGACCTCACTGAAACTGGTAAGAATGTTGCCACTAATTTAAACAGTTCAGATTTATCCCTTCTCCTAGGTATTTTCACATTAAAGGCGTAGGGGTTGTAAAGGAAAAAAAAGCAATTCGCAATTTTTTTTTTTTTTTTTTTT